>CM051274.1:1960100-1972600 GCA_027921565.1 Artemia sinica
CCAGTCATCTAATCAAACACGTGAACAACCCCTTAGGTCTCAAAGGGTGTCTGCAAGAAATGCTTTAATTAAAATCCGAAATCAAACGACATAGTTTTCCAACTTATTTAATTGCTGGTTCGTTTTGTTTTTTCGAGTGAATGAATTGATTCCTTTCATTTGTCAGTTGCTCGCTAGTATCCGTCGATGGCAGTTCATGTTTTTCTTGGATTTTGTGCAAATCGCGGATATTGGCGAATAACTCGCTTTTATGGTTGTTAGGTAGTTGGTTTTAATTCTTTTAATTTTTGGCTTTTATTGATACATCGTTTCGTTTCGCGCTGAAGAAGAGAGGCGTTTGTCCTCTCGAAATATTCGCTTTGTTTTTTCAGTATCGTCATTTGGCCTATAAAAACCCCATTTTTGCTCGTTTTTCTTTCTTTATGTGATGTCAGGCCTATGTGGTTTAAGAAAATTATCAACAGCTCTAAATCACTTCTAGCTGACTTAAATTTCACCCCTTTAAAAAAAGAGCTACAAAACTAGTAAAATTAGAGTTCATAGAGTTAACAGCTAAATAAGTTTCAATTCAGTCGGATAAAACACATGCTTAAAATCTCAACAGATTAGCTTGCGTAAATAACAAGTTTGACCACTACTGTGTATTAGTGAATTGTTATAGCTGTGACGTCAGAATCTCTTAATTAGAGACATAGCGATCTATCATTCAACGAGTGAACTTAATTGACTAGTTATACCGGTCTTAGACTCTGTCATTTGGATACTGCTTGGATACTTGCCAGTAAGTCTGTATTTAATGAAATTCTAAATGAAAATATAAATCTCACCTGAGAGCGGATTTTATAGCTAAAGAAATATGTCGTCAGTCAGCCAGAAAACTTCTGATGATGCAATGAAGGCACTGGGAAAGAAACTAGATCTCATAATTAACCAACAAAAAGAGTTTGCTGTTACACTGTCCTCGATTTCGGATGAGGTTCAGACTTTGAAAAATGAATCGAAGTCTCGTGATGCGAAGATTGCTAGTCTAGAAAGCCAGCTTGAGGAGCAAAAGTCAAAGTTTGATACAATCGAAACGAAACTGCTGGAAATCGAAGTTAAAGACCGAAAACTCAACTTAATCATCTTCAGATTACCGAAAGAGAAAAACCAACAGTCAGTTCTCACGAATGTGTCTACGTTACTGACATCAAAAATGGAAACCACGGATAAAATCCGATTATCACAGTGCTACCGAGTGCCTCAGAAGTCAAATGTGTCTAGCCGTAAGCCGTACACCCCTCCAGTTTTTGTAACAGTGTCGACAGAAAAAGATATTCTATCAATCTTCAGTTCAATATCAAAGCTGAAAGGAACTGGGGTCCGGATTTGCACGGACTTGCCACCCAAATTAAACTCTATTAGAAACGAGTTACTGACTAAGGGTAAGGAAATGCGTGAGAATGGATCCGCTCAACTCACACGAGTGAAACAAAAAGGGGCTAAACTCTGGCTAGAGTAAAAATCGGATTCTGATTCGCAGTGGGCAAAAGCATAAGAAATATTAAAGGTGACTAGTGTATGATGTTAGATCAATCCCGCTCTAGATTGATAATTGTTTCGTTTTTGTGTTTGAGATATGTTGATTTTTTATGTTGATGTCTTATTTAGGCTAGCTCGGTTCAAGTTTATTTTGATTATTTCTTCCCCAGTTATTTCTGTTCTACTTATACCTTCTCAACTTGGGTCTTCTCGAAGGATGATAAGCATAGTTGGGTTTTCATGACTCGGCAGTGGTACGGGCTCCTTATCACGCGGGCTTACTGGCGCGGGGTGGGATCTTTCGATTATTACTTAGTTGACTTTAAAGTTTGCGGGTGCGGGGGGGACCGATAGACTGGTGGCTTTGGAGGGGAAACCCCTTAACCTATCTTTACTTTCTGAAACTTTTCATGTATTCGGTCAAAGAGAAAATAACACTTTTTCTAAAATAAAACCGTCATCGTACGTTTTCTCCTGATGAAATAAACAGACTTGAAGATAATTCATTGCGAATGGGGTTTGTGAATGTACAAGGACTCATGAGTTCTATTGATGAACTAACAAATTTATTGCCAGCAGATCAAATTGACATTTTGGGGATTTGTGAAACATTTATTAATGATAAGACACATTATAATGTGAAAATCCCGGGATATAAATTCGTTGATAAGAATCGTCTAGTCCATGAAAAAGGTGGTCTTGGGTTATTTTTGAATGATGGAGCGCAGTTTGAGCGACTCCCAGAACTGGAAAAAATATAATGTTGAAAAAGTGTGTGAAATACTGGCGGTTGAATGTCGGCTTGGGACTAAAAAAATTCAAGTTTGTGTTGTGTATAAGCCCCCGTCGGCCCCAATACCGCTTTTTTTGCAATCTCTGGAGTCTTTACTAGCATCTTTGGATGATAAGGATGTTGTGGTTATGGGGGATTTTAATATAAATCTACTAGAATTTAATGAAAATACCTATACAACAGAATTTATTACATTAATGTCATCGAATTCCCTAATTCCTTCGTGTACAATTCCAACGCGTGTTGCATCGACTAGTGCAACTCTCATTGACAACATATTTTTAACAACACCAGCCACGTCTTCACAGGTTGTTCTGACGGATTTTTCTGATCATTTTTTTTTAATTTCTGATGTGAGATACCAGATTCATAAAATAAAATCACCAGAAACAGCAACCCGGATTATTAATAAAAAAAAAATCTAGTATGTTTAAAGGATAAACTGAATTTAACTGATTGGTCTCCTGTATTTCATGCTGATGAAATAAACTCTGCGACGGATTATTTTTTAGAGGGATTTCATGCTGCACTTGATGAGTCGTGCCCAAGAGTAAAAAAAGAAAACGGAAATATAATCAACCCATCCAACCATGGATATCGCCAGCCCTTTTGACATCAATAAAACATAAAAACAATCTCTATAAAACTTTAATATCTTTCGAAAGTGAAGAAAATAGAAGAACCTTCAAAAATTATAAAAACCTACTTTCAAAAATAATACGCAATGCTAAAATGAAATTTTATTTCGATTCTTTTAATGAAGTAAGTAAGTCCCCAAAGAAAACTTGGGAACTAATCAACTCTTGTTTAAATCGATCGCGGACGTCTTCTTCACCATCAAAAATACGGGATGCCCATGGTAATACAATTGAAAGGGAACTAGAAATGGCAAATTACACAAATTTTCATTTCGTGTCAATCGAGCAGTCAATAGCTAATAAGCTCCAACATAATATGTCCCATGGGCAATGTAATTATCCCAAGTACCTAGGAAGTCCTTCTGAGAATTCTATGTTTTTAACTCCGGTAACACAAGAAGAGCTTGCTAAGGTTGTTAAGCTTTTAAATAATGGAAATTCCCCGGGGATTGATGAGTCGTCGACCAATATTGTTAAAGCCATTTTTCCTAGTATTAATAAAGTTATGTGTCATTTAATAAATCTGTCATTTAGATCTGGAACTTTTCCGGATTCTTTTAAAAAAGCGAAAGTGTTACCACTATATAAAAGTGGTGACCGGACTAATTGCTCAAATTATAGACCCATTTCTATTCTTTCGGGTTTTTCTAAAGTAATGGAGCGTTGTTTTTATAATCGAATGTATAATTTTCTCTGTTCAAAAGATTATTTTTCAAAAACTCAATATGGATTTAGAAAAGAGCATAGTACGCAGGATGCTATATTAACTATGGTACAATTTATTCACGAGTGTCTGGACAAAAAATGGATCCCGGCGAGTATATTTTTGGACCTTGAGAAGGCCTTTGATTCGTTAAGCCATGAAATATTGTTGTATAAATTAAACCACGGTGGAATACGAGGACCAGCGCACGATTTTATCGCATCTTACCTAAGTCTTCGCTCCCAAGTGACTATGATCAACGGCACAGTTTCGGATCCATGTCTGTTGTCAAATATTGGTGTCCCGCAAGGCTCAATCCTGGGACCACTGCATTTTTTAATATATATAAATGACCTTCCATCAGCGACAGAAAACCTTGGTCTGAATGTTCTTTTCGCTGATGATACCGGATCATCACTTACTGGATATTCGGAAGAGGATCTCAATGAGAAGCTGCAAGTCGTATTTTCACAACTTCTTGTATCGCTAAAAGCTAATCGTTTGTCACTTAATGCATCAAAAACCAAATTTATCATTTATAGTAGAATTGGGCAGAATGCTCAAGGAATTTCAACTATATTTGATCATGCTACAAATATTCAAATTCAAAGGGTAACTTCGTTCCGGTATCTGGGTATTATTATTGATGAAAATCTGTCATATAAAGAACATTGTAATAGATTACGGGTTAAAGTTGCTCAGGGGGTTGGTATAATGCGAAGGTTTCAGCATTTTTTTTCCATATGAAATCCTACGTCTAATTTATTTTGCGTTGGTTCATTCCCATCTTACGTATTGTCCTCTGATATATTTGGCAACATTCAGATGTCATGTGAAACCGATACAAATTCTTCAAAACCGGGCTCTTCTAATTTTAAAGAAATATTTACCATCACCGTCTTCGTATCCTAATAAGAGTAAAACTGAAACTCTATATCTTCTAACTAATATTTTGCCTGTTTCACAGATATTCACCCTCAATTCTTTTTTTTTATTTAAGGTAAAATATGACCGGTCGGAACTACCTACGTACTTTCGTTCGAATAATTTTTTCCCTGTGCAACATGCCCATTCTTATGAAACCCGACATAAATGGAATATTCAGCACCTAAAATTAAGCACAGAGAGATCTCGGTTCTCGCCCTTATTTTCAATCACGGGTTCATGGTGTCTTCATCTACCATTTATTGATTGCAGCAAATCTCTTGCAAATATAAAAAAGCAACTTCATTCTATCCTTATAAATAATTTTAAGAATTAATAATATATTGAAAATCTGGGTACATTTGATATTATTGTTTTGTTGGGTGTTTTGCCCTGTGAGATGCCGGTTATCGGTTACCCTTATTCGCCCGTTGTTTTTTTTTTTTTTTTTTTTATTGGTATTTTCGGTTGATCTTTGCCCGGTGTCGGTGGGTTTGTGGGGTGGGTGTCCGTCTATTGGTGAGTCATGGAATAACTCTTATTTTTATTTTGTTGTTAAACAGGTTTATTCCGATTAATGTACCGGTTTTTGTCATTCGACCTGTGTGTCTCCGGCGTTTACCCTGTATTTATGTCTATTTTGTACAGATATTTTAAAATTAAACCTTGAACCTTGAACCTTGAAACCTTGAACCTTGAACCTTAAACCTTGAAGCCTTACGGATTAGTGTTACGTGTTACTGATTTTAATTTTTCCTCGTTTTTGTGTTGTCTTACGTTTTCTTGTTCTGTAATATTTAAAACTTCAGAAAAGTTCCAGATTAGATCTTTTCCAAATTGAGACAATCTGGAAAACATCTTCAGATGTTTCGAAAACGTTTCCTATTATTTGATACATTTTTACTAGTTTGTCAAACTTAGTTGTTCTTAGTAGTTACTAGTGTCCAAATGATTGTAAACATTACAAAGAAAGTAAACTTTCCAAAAGTTCCAGATTATGTCCAAATATACCTTTCAAAAATCAAGATACGTTTTCTTGTATCTAAATCAAAGTTTTAACAAATAAAACCCGCAGCCAAAAATGTTTCCAGTTTGAAACCTAAACTGATGCTTCTGTGGTGTATGGTTTGAGTGGAAAATCTTAAATTTGTCTAAGAAGTTTTTTTAAGTAATCGTTATCAGTATATCCAACTAAATGATTCTTCCTCAGGAAAAAACCGCATTGAAATAGGTGTTCCGCAAGGATCAGTTCTTTGTTCTATATTTTTCTTGATACCTATTATCTACCAAATTGTCTAAATAATTTTTGCTACAGAATAAATGAACACGGTAAACCTGATTGATAAAACAGTATCACTTTTTGCTGATGAAACAACAGCCATTAGCATAGCTAAAACAGCGGAGCTGCTGTAGATTTCCATGAAGGAATCAGTTTAGTAGCATTATAGCATGGCTGAGGGTAATTAAATTAAGGATTAACATTGCTAAGTCTAACTTTATTATTTTATCGCAATAACCGGACTTTTACCCATGGATCAAGTAACTAGATAAATCCAATGGCGTTATAAAACGGACAGCGTCTTTGAAATGCCTTAGGACTGTAATAGATAAATCTTTATCTGTTTCATAGTTGTACTTGTTTCATAGTTCAAATACTTCTCCTTGTCAGCATTCAATGCTACAATAACACTAGCATGTGAACACATTTCTAATGGGGGGTCATCCACATGTTCAATATGCACTTCATCTTTGCTATTATTTGGTTCATTAATTGTTTGATTAATGGTAGTGACGTTTGCTGGCACTTTGTTTTTCATCGATTCATCTTTATATTCCTTAGTGATATTTTCTGCCAATGCCCTTTTATTTTTCCAGCAATTTCACTGTCTATTAC
The DNA here is from genome assembly GCA_027921565.1 of Artemia sinica. Classification (NCBI taxonomy): domain Eukaryota; kingdom Metazoa; phylum Arthropoda; class Branchiopoda; order Anostraca; family Artemiidae; genus Artemia; species Artemia sinica. Next base: position 1,966,574 of record CM051274.1, read on the forward strand.
AACATTATTTTTACAAAGGTAACAGTTTCGGCATGTCGACAAGATATGGTTTATGATATTAGTAGAAGAGTATGCATGTCTTCTTTTGATCTTCCGTTGAATACTAATACCCGAAAGTTGACGATGGGGTGCAACAAGAGGTAGCATGTTACCACAAGCACTGGCAAGAAGATGTCCCTCTTCATCAACTATTATTTTTATGTTGGCATTTTCTTTGAGTGCTATCATCTCTGGATATCTCACTCTTGCATATCCACATAAGAAGAGTTGAATTTTTTTGGTACTCCAAAGAAATTAAATTCCTTACTGTCATGACAATGCACACATACATTTCCAATAGTGCTACCATTTTTACTTGTTTCATAGTTTAAATACTTCTCCTTGTCAGCATTCAATGCTACAATAACATTGACATGTGAACACACTTTATTAAAATGCTCCATCTTCACTTTTTTAAAAGATATGACTTATGTGTTTATCGTTCTACTGCGTGAAAAATACTGATTTAATACATGCAATAGACTAGGTAGTGTCGATATCCGGACATAGAATACCGGTGGTAAAGCCACATTGTGTCTCTGACCAATCACAGAGTACAATTGTTAGAGCCGTAAGCATATTTTGTCATTTTAAGATACGTACAAAAAAAAATAAAGTTGAATAATTTCGAAGTTTAAAAAAAATAGTTTGTTTTTATGAAAAAAAAAATATTGAATTAGAACCATCAGTCTTCATTATTATGAGTATCCAAAACTGGACTTAAGTTTCACATTTGAACCAGAGAATTGACCTAAGTTTCACATCTGAACGAGAGAATGGTATTTTCCATAATTTTCTTACAGGAAACTAGAGTTTATGGTCAAAAAACCCTTATTAGCTCAGATTCTACAGAAATAGTTTATTTTTCGATCCATACCTGGACTTAAGTTTCACCTATGAACCAACAAATTGTATTTTCCATAATTTTCTTACAAAAAACTAGAGTTTACGGTCAAAAACCCTTATTAGCTTAGATTTTTCACTAGCAACTTGCCCTCCACTATAACTTCGCTAATACATCCTTCTGCCAATCAACCCATCTCCCCAAAACACTTTTCAGCCATTTCTTGTTAAATTTTTTTATTTCAACTCATCCACACGGGTTTTTCGCTAGCAACTCGGCCTCCACTATAACTACGCTAATACATCCTTCTGCCAATCAACCCATCTCCCCCAAAACACTTTTCAGTCATTTCTTGTTAAAAAATTTCTATTTCAACTCATTCACACGGGTTTTTCCACATTTGAACCAGAGAATGGACCTAAGTTTCACATTTGAACGAGAGAATTGTATTTTGCATAATTTTCTTACAGGAAACTAGAGTTTATGGTCAAAAACCCTTATTAGCTCAGATTCTACAGAAATAGTTTATTTTTCGATCCATACCTGGACTTAAGTTTCACCTATGAACCAACGAATTGTATTTTTTGATAATTTTCTTACAAAAAAACTAGAGTTTACGGTCAAAAACCCTTATTAGCTTAGAGCACAATTGTTAGAACCATAAGCATATTTTGACATTTTAAGATATGTACAAAAAGAAAAAAATAAATAAAGTTGAAAAATGTTAATGAATCCTAAATCTTTTGGAAACAGCTTCTATTTTCCCCCTTTTTAGCATTATTTTCACTAAATACTTGCCCCCACCCACTCCCCAGACAGTTCAAAAAGAAGCAATAGTCTATTTCTCCTGAAGCATTTCAAGTCAAATGTTTACCGGGGTATTAAATAAGTAGCATTTTTACACCTCCCTCAAAACTTAATTTTCCCCTTCCTAGCTTTATTTTAACTGAATATTTGCCCCCACCCCCCTCACTTCATATAATGTAGTCAAAATAAAGCTTAGCCAAATCTAAATTTCATCATTTTTTGTGGTATTAATTACACTGAAAAAACTTGAACACCTAAAAAGCCACGATAATTATTCGCTAGTTTGATGTGGCATAGACAATGCAATGTTTCGAATAATAGCAATACAGTAAAAATAAAAAAATATTTGTCAAGGAATATTGATTAGTTCAGAAAGAAGCAATAGTCTATTTCTCCTGAAGCATTTCTAGTCGTATGTTTACCGGGATATTAAATTAAGTACCATTTTTACATCCCCCCCTCAAAACTTAATTTCCCCCTTTTTAGCATTATTTTCACTAAATACTTGCCCCCACCCACTCCCCACACAGTTCAGAAAAAAATATTTGTCAAGGAATTGCGATTAGTTCAGAACGAAGCAATAGTCTATTTCTCCTCAAGCATTTCTAGTCGTATGTTTACCGGGATATTATTTCCCGGGAAAATTTACCGGGAAAATATTTGTCAAGGAATATTGATTAGTTCAGAAAGAAGCAATAGTCTATTTCTCCTGAAGCATTTCTAGTCGTATGTTGACCGGGATATTAAATTAAGTACCATTTTTACATGAAGCATTTCTAGTCGTATGTTTACCGGGATATTAAATAAGTGCCATTTTTACACCCCCCCCCCCCCCCCCCCCCTCAAAACTTAATTTCCCCCTTTTTAGCATTATTTTCACTAAATACTTGCCCCCACCCACTCCCCAGACAGTTCAGAAAAAAATATTTGTCAAGGAATTGCGATTAGTTCAGAACGAAGCAATAGTCTATTTCTCCTCAAGCATTTCTAGTCGTATGTTTACCGGGATATTAAATAAGTACCATTTTTACACCCCCCTCAAAACTTAATTTCCCCCTTTTTAGCATTATTTTCACTAAATACTTGCCCCCACCCACTCCCCAGACAGTTCAGAAAGAAGCAATAGTCTATTTCTCCTGAAGCATTTCAAGTTAAATGTTTACCGGGGTATTAAATAAGTAGCATTTTTACACCTCCTTCAAAACTTAATTTCCCCCTTCCTAGCTTTATTTTAACTGAATACTTGCCCCCACACCCCCCCTCACTTCATATAAAGTAGTCAAAATAGAGCTTAGCCAAATCTAAATTTCATCATTTTTTTTTTATGTTATTAATTACACTGAAAAAAAAATTGAACACCTAAAAAGCCACGATAATTATTCGCTAGTTTGATGTGGCATAGACAATGCAATGTTTTCAATAATAGCAATACAGTAAAAATAAAAAAAAAATATTTGTCAAGGAATATTGATTAGTTCAGAAAGAAGCAATAGTCTATTTCTCCTGAAGCATTTCTAGTCATATGTTTACCGGGATATTAAATAAGTACCATTTTTACACCCCCCTTCAAAACTTAATTTCCCCCTTTTTATCATTATTTTCACTAAATACTTGCCCCCACCCACTCCCCAGACAGTTCAGAAAGAAGCAATAGTCTATTTCTCCTGAAGCATTTCAAGTCAAATGTTTACCGGGGTATTAAATAAGTAGCATTTTTACACCTCCCTCAAAACTTAATTTCCCCCTTCCTAGCTTTATTTTAACTGAATACTTGCCCCCACCCCCCTCACTTCATATAAAGTAGTCAAAATAGAGCTTAGCCAAATCTAAATTTCATCATTTTTTTATGTTATTAATTACAATGAAAAAAAAATTGAACACCTAAAAAGCCACGATAATTATTCGCTAGTTTTGATGTGGCATAGACAATGCAATGTTTTGAATAATAGCAATACAGTAAAAATAAAAAAAGTATTTGTCAAGGAATATTGATTAGTTCAGAAAGAAGCAATAGTCTATTTCTCCTGAAGCATTTCTAGTCGTATGTTTACCGGGTTATTAAATAAGTACCATTTTTACACCCCCTTCAAAACTTAATTTCTCTTCCAAGCATTATATTAACTAAATACTTGCCATATTGGGACTTGTTCGTTGTCTCGGGTATTTTACGATTTCTCATTTAGAATGTGTTACCTCCAAAATTGACTCCCCTCTCCCCTCTCCTACCCTCCCCTTGCCCCTCAGAAATGGGGGAACGAAGGAAACGTTAGATCCTATTTTAAATTGACAATACTTTTCAAACGTTACTTGTGTATTATACAGACCACATCGGAGAGGTAAAGCTAGGTCAAGTAACAAATTACCAGAGTTAACAACCCCTTCGGGGTTACCTTAACTGTTAATCAGTTTAATCCTTTTTTTTTTCTCCACCGTCATACAATCCAATCACATTCACACTCCTATTATTCAAAACATTAATTAATATCGTTCATAGAGTCCAATTTGCGAATTCCTTATCCCTTTTTGCAAAAATGTCAAATACTCACTCTCTTTGAAAAACTAAACTAGACTATACCCACCAAACCAGATTATACCCACCAAACCATATCCATAGGTACATGCACTGGAAAGGTGCCATGGAATAGATTATACCCACCAAACCAGATCCATAGGTACATGCACTGGAAAGGTGCCATGGAATGTAAAGTGGGAAAAATAACACAGGATGGAACATAGAGTAAGCAAAATGGAACCTCTTACTCTACTGTTGACTTTAGCCTTACGGTTTTCTTTCACTTTTCTATTCCTGAGCTTTTTTAGCAGCTAGACTTTCTCTATCAGAGGCTTGTGATCGTTCGCAGATAAGCTATTTGAATGATGAGGTTATCCAAGGCTTGTCGCTTTCACACCTTATACAATTTTACAGGGAATCGGTCAAGGTACTCTTTACATAGGAGGTTACTGAATACATCAACTTTCTTGTGTATGTTGCTTTCAGCGTACATTTCATCAAATGGTTGTTCAGTCAGCCACAGACCATATGAGCGTATACTTGTCATTTGTTAAATCTTACTTAACCATAAGGAAAATATAAGATTAAAACAAGAAAATACCAAAATTATACGATTAAGTTCAAGCACTAGGAGAACGAGCTTTGATTCGTGAAAAACAAGGAACTTAAACGTTTTATCTATTTTGGAAAACAAATTTTTTATTCTGCAAATCTTTTTGCATACTCGTACCGACAAATTACTTTATACTACTGGCAACAAAAATTAATAATATTGATACAAATACATACAAAATTTATATACAAAAATCGACATGATTCATCCAAAACCAAACGGTTGACGTTGGGTGAATCAGGTGAAAAAAAAAAACAGATAAATATAACATCGTTTAAATTTAGTAATATAAGAAAAAAAAATTAAAAGAAGAAATTAAATTAAAAGACATAATAGTACTATGAGAGGAGCTACTGCATACCATATCCATGCTCTAGGGTCACACTCACCAACCAACAAATATCCTTACAGCTCAACTAAATCAAACAAGTCTCCTCCAAAACAAATAAAATTAAAATTTATTCTTAGTTGATAATTTTTCTTTCAATTTTCCTTTAAAATCGCTAATATTTTTATCTTCTTCATACTATTTTCCAAATTTTTCCATAATTTGATACCCTTCATAATAAAAAAATAAATAAACAAATATACATATATACAATCATTTTTCCGTTAGATGGGAGCCAGAGCTTCAAGTTATGATTAGACGCGTCGAATCAAATATAAATAATATCATTATTCATATAATCCTTATATATGCTGAATTATATATATTATATGATATATATATATATATATATATATATATATATATATATATATATATATATATATATATAGATATATATATATATATATATTATATATATATATATATATATATATATATATATATATATATATATATATATATATATATATATATATATATATATATATATATATATATATATATATATATATATATATATATATATATATATATTATATATATATATGTATAGATATATATATATATATATATATATATATATATATATATATATATATATATATATATATATATATATATATATATATATATATATATATATATATATATATATATATAAATAGAAAATCATCTGTTGATAGAAAAGCATCGCCAAGTGCTGAAATCCCTGTTGTGACCAAGATGGGCCCAGGATTGCACAAAGCCTCCATTTATGGAGGTCCCAGGGACTTCTTGCTGTCCGGTTCTACGCCGGCTTAAGCACTTCAGTGTAGACTTGA
>CM051274.1:1977600-2000100 GCA_027921565.1 Artemia sinica
AATATTAGAAGCTACAGTGATGACAGTGGTCAACTATTGCTCTGAAGCATGGGTGCTCCGAAAAGTAGATGGGATTTGGTAGATGTTTTCCAGAGAAATTGCTTAAGGATTGTTCTGGATATCCGGCTGACTGACCGTATTTCAAATAGTAGGCTGTGCGAAAATTGTGGTTCAATACCGCTCTCCAGGGCTATAATGAAAGAAAGGTAGTTGAAGGATGACAGATTGCCGAAGATATTTCTTTTTGGCCAACCATCTAGGGCTTAAATGAAAAGCAGATCGTCCTCGTCTAGGGTGGGAGGACGTCACAAATAAAGATATAAATGAAATGGGAACTTCGTGGGAGGGTGTAAAAATGGAGGCTTTGAATAGATTGGGACAGAGGAGGAGCGTGCATCGCTGTGTTGGCATCAGGCGGCTTGGTGCTGCGGTGAGTTGTTAGTAGTAGTAGTAGTTGTGCTCTTCTTAGAAATTCCAGAATTTTAAATATTTGGAAATGCAGAAAGACAATGAAACTAATAGTTCCTAACAAATGAACCGCTATGCATGAGAAATAATTTTCCACCGGTCAAAAAATATATTTTTACTCAACGAAGAAAAATAATGGGTTCTCCCAAAACTAGTATCTTTGGTACAGGGACTGGTACCCTCTAGGATTTAAAATGTGGGTACCAGTTTTCTGATCTCATGCCCCAAAGGCATTTAAAGTGTGGACAAAAAATAATAACAAAAATGATTTTCACCTACGGATTAACAAGGTCCGCGTGGCAAAATTCCTAATCTTCTGATGCTCTGCCATCGGCTGAGAGGTTGGGCAGAAACCATTAAGATAAGATAAGATAAGATAAGTTTTATTCTTCATTAAATACACATACAATATTAGATGTTATAAATCCCTCAAAGGCTCATTGGCCTGTACAAAGAGGGAAGACATATGAATTACATACTCAAGGATAAAAAACAAAAGAAAATTTAAAATGATCACTTACTCACATATGAAGGAGAAGAAAAGAAAATATAAATAAAATAGAAACTATAGAAAAAATTAGAATAAATAAACTAAATTAATTAATTATATTAAATAGACTCAAAAAAAAAAAAAAAAAAAAAAAAAAAAAAAAAAAAAAAAAAAAAAAAAAAATTACTATAAGCGAATTCCTGTCGTCGAAACAGACTGTAATTATTAGACTGTAGTAAAATGGTGCGAAAGCAATAAAATTTAACCTATCTTCATGAATGCTACTCCTTAGTGAACTATACAAGTTTCACCAATAAAAAATGATAATCATACCTGAGGCCTGGGAGTCATAGCGCAGAGAAAACCACCATAAAACAAACTAACCATTCAGGGGACATCAACTCCACAAAAAAAAAAAAAAAAAAAAAAAAATTATTCAGTTTGATTCTTAACTAAATGGTCCTTAAGAATCCTCTTGAAAGTGCCAAACGAGTGACATTTCTGTACTGAAGAAGGCAGGGAGTTCCAAACCTGATGACAAGCGATGAGGGGATTGAAATCTGACCGCACAGTGGGAGTAGGAGGAATGCAGATATTATGTGACGAACGAAGGTTATATGGAGCTGAATCAGAAATAAACTGAGGAGTTTTTTTGAAGAGATTTTGGAAGATTGCCATGAAGCTGATGAAAAACAAAAGAAGCACAAGAAAGAATGTAGATAGACTGTAGATTTAGAAGCGGTCTTGGTGAAGAACGGTTGGTGTCCATAACCAGACGCCGTGTTTTATCATACATGACTGAAAGCGACCGCAGTGTAGAAGGAAAAGTAGACATCCATACTATGGGCAATAAGAGACATATGACTGGACAAGGCAGAAAAAAAGAAGCTTCAGAATAGATCCAGGACAGGTGTGTTTGAGTTTTCGAATGACACCCAAACTCCGTGAGACCTTAACCCTAATCATGGCTATATGGTGTCTAAACGAAAGGTTCTCATCAAGCAGGATACCAAGAAATCGGACCAACCGATTCTTTGGTCTACACAAGAAGCCTTGTGACACCTGAAGCTGTGTCAGTTGAGGGAAAGCTACACCAATTCGAGAAAAAATACGAAAATGTGACTTGGTAAAATTCAAGGCCAAGTAATTCGCCTCAAACCATGAAACTACTCTCTCAAATATTGCCACCAGATTAGACCTGACATCACATTCCGTCCTCCCTAGAGTCCCAAAAGTGCTGTCGTCAGCAAAAGCAACGAGGCAATCTTCATTAGAAGTAGCATTGGGACACGAAGGAACATCCGGATGACAGAGATTGCAGCATACCAGAGGACTGGTGTTCTTGACTGCTGAAATCAGATCATTGACATAAATCAGAAATAAAACGGGGCCAAGAACAGATCCCTGGGGGACACCATATTTTACTTCAGAAGGGCTTCGGAAAAGCGGATCAATTGAAATGAGTCTACCAGAAAGATATGATTCAAACCAAGAAAAAACATTTGATCTTATACCAATATGCGATAATTTCCAAAGAAGAATCTGATGAGTCAAAGAATCAAAAGCTTTACGAACATCCAAAAATAAAGCTGCCGGGATAAGACCAAAATCTATTGCCGAATGAATGAAATTCAAGAGAGATGCGCAAGCATGCTCTGTAGAGTGATTCGCTCGGAATCCAAACTGGAAATCATGGGAAAAAATTTTTGACATCCAGAAAACTAAGAAGCCTGGATAGCATAGCCTTCTCAAAAATTTTGCTGAAAACAGATAGAAGAGAAATTGGCCTATAATTAGCAGGATCACTCCGGGACCCACCTTTATACAGCACTATAACCTTAGCTCGCTTGAGTGATTCAGGGAAAATTCCATTCACGAAAGACAGATTGACAAGCTTAGTCAATGGTGACAGAATAACGGGAAGAACGGCACGGATAACCCTTGTAGGAATTCTGTCTGGCCCTGAAGACGATGAACCTTTAAGTGCATTTACGATCCGAGCTACCTCAAACTCAGAAACAGGGTTCAAAACCATTGACTTTAAACATGGGGGTCCAAGATAGGCTCTGAAATCGCAACGAGGAGTTGTAGAGCTCACAGATGAAGCAGTCGCTTTTCCTATATTAGCAAAATAAGACGTAAGCTCTAGCTGAACATTTTCTTCTCCTTGGACAGTTTTACCGTCAACTATCAGCGTTGTTGGAACTGAAGGCGGAGGGGGAGTAGGTTTAAGTACAGAATTAATAATTTTCCATGTCTTCCCAACATCCTTTCCACACTCAGAAAATTTCCTGTGATAATACTGAGACTTGGCCTTCCGACACAGAGAATTAAATATATTCCTATAGGCCTTGAACCGCTGATGATGAGAAGCAGATGACGAAGCCTTATATAGTTTCCACAGATAATTTTTCCTTTTCCAGCTTTTATGGAGACCTGGAGTCATCCACGGATTCAGCAGTACTATCCTTTTCGAGGTATGAGGCTTTGGATTCTGGTGGCAAACTTCTAGGATACCTTCTTTTACTGAATCATAAAAGAAATCAAAAGAGCGGTTAAAATCCGATTCAGAATCCAAACTATCCCATGACTGATCAGTCAAACGAGATTTAAGTAGACTGATCTCACTGACGCCAAAACGGAAAAATGGGAGATTAGATGGCGAAACTTTACGCTGCGATCGATTAGCAGTCCTATACCGTGAAATAGCAGGGAAATGATCAGAAATATCACTAATCTTCACCGAATTATCTAAGACGTCTAGTGACGAAAAAATATTATCAATAAGTGATGCATGCATCTCAGTAACTCGGGTTGGTATATAAACTGAAGGTAGAGCTCCCGCAGAAAGCATCATTGACAAAAAATCTGCAGCCGAAGCAGAATTTTGATCCACCAGGTTAATATTGAAATCCCCCATAAGGATTAGTTCGCAAGGATGCTTTTGGAGTAAGTCCAAAACCTCTTCTAGAATTTTCATAAACGAAGGAATAGATCCACTAGGGGATCTGTAAACCAAACCAACAACTAAATTCTTACAACCTGACTTAATCTCAATAAAAAGGGATTCAAAGATTCCTTCCTCATTTCTACTCAAATCACTTCGAAAATTATATACAAGATGATCGGCAATATACAGGGCAAGGCCACCTTTCGCCATCTGTTTTCGGTTCATCCTCTCCATCCTAAATCTTTGGATATCTAAAAGCATATCCTTTTTTGAATCCAGGAAAGTTTCACACAATCCAATAACATCCAGAGTTCCACCACTGACGATCCGTTTCAGCTCATCAAAAGAGGAACAAAGTCCCTGAATGTTTAGGTGAAGCACAGAGAAAATACCATCTTGTTTAGAAGAGGCAGTACCACTTAATTGCGAAACATATTTACTTTCAATAACCGATTTAGGATCATTATAATTCCTATTCCTACTTCCAACTGAATTATTAATTATACTTTCTATATCTAAAGGATTATTTTGTAACTCAACAAAATGTTCCCCCAAAGAGTTAACATCACCCTGGTCACTAAAAGAATTAATCATTTTACTTACGGTGGATAGTAAATCCGCTCCGCGACCAAACTCACCAGACCAAAGGTTAACGACTTCACAGCAGAGCTATGGTATCTATGCAGAAAAAAATATTAACATCGAAAAATGACACAACCGAAGTAATAAAAAGAAAAAAAAAGTACCGAAAAGTGCACCCAAAAATAAATAGAAGCAAACAATATTTTTGAGAAGAAAAAAAAAAAAAAAAAAAAAAAAAAAAAAAAAAAAAAAAAAAAAAACAGAGAAGAAAAAAATGAACCAAAAACTAGTGAATTGGTATAGATAAAAGAAAAAGAAAAGGGACAATAAACAAACAATCAATGAGAGAACAAAAAAAAAAAAAAAAAAAAAAAAAAAAACAGACAGAAAAAAAAAAAAAAAAAAAAAACAACTAGATACAGTCAGCGAGAGACCTTATTTTTTTTATTGGAGTCCCGTCACTAGGCTTTGCCAATATTTGTCCCCGATCAGACCAAGCATTCCGCTGACCGAATCTGTCTTTCGCCGCATTCAGAATATCTCGTCTCTGCTTGGTCAGAGACTCAACAACAAAAATACCAATAGAGGCCAACTTGGATTTGGCCTTGAACACTTTACAAGCAACGCTTTTGCTCGAAAACTTCACTATTATCGGAGCGACCCTTGGAGTAGATGGAACCGCCTGAGTTGAATCAGCTGTAGCAGCATTATTCAGTCTAAGTCTATACACGTTCACGACCTCATTTGTACTAATTTCAGGCAAAGACATCTTCTGATTAATAGTTAACAACGCAGCAGAACGAGTGTCAACACCAGTTTTCTGCCTAACACCGTGAAAAACCAGGCTGTCTAGTAGTGATTCTTGTTCATAACTATCCAACTTATTCTCAAGCCTGTTCAGTCTGTCCTCTAAATTCTCAAGTTCATTACTCAGTCCCTTTAGCGACTTATCAATTCGCTGAAACTTGGGGTTAAATTCAATCATGAGAGCATCATAAATTTGACTAGCAATAAGCTCAGTCGATTCCTTAAGAGAGTCTGAGCTAGCCAGTTTTTCCGAAACTTTTTGAGTTATACTGTCCATCAGGTCATTTCTGGTTTTATCCAGTTCAGCTTGGGTAGCTACAAGTTTCTGTTGTATTGGGCTAATACTGCTAGATAATGCTAATGCTGGGCCATTTGCTCTGCTCTTATCATTACCTCTCATCGCAAGGTATGTTTTTTTGATAGTCTCATGTAAATATCAGGCGTAGTAGCAAGCTCTTCAAAAGCTTTTTTTGAAGCAGGAGCGGACAAATTAACAGTGGTAGGATCATAAACCTGGAGATTTGCAGCCACGAGGCGAAATTCATCATGCGATCCATAGCAAAATGCCGTATAATATAAACTGGCTTGCCTCGTGTATCTTTACCAGCTTTAATTATTCTTACTGGCCAGAGGGGATAATCCTTGAACTTCGCAAGAGCAAGATCAAACTGTTTAAAAGCCATGATTATGAGTAGTAAGATAAAAAAAGCAAAAGACTTATCTTTACGTGAGGCCAAACAAAATATTCCAAATAAACATTCAAAAAGTCCAGCGCCAGCCAGCTAATGTATAAACCAAAACAGGTATTCACTCGATTATTACGTCACAACACGGGTGAAATGAAAATAGGTCTTGCCTCGGGAGTATTTTCCACGAGGCCGGGGGGGGGGGGGGGGGGGGGGGGGGGGGGGGGGGGGTAAACACCAGCCACCGTTCACAATTGGGTGTTGGATGTAAAAAATTATCCAAAATCTAAATGAATATCCTGAATCTAGGTCACTTTAACCCACAGCAAAATGTTACGAAATAACAGTCACTGAATTAGCTACGGACTCTAATTGATTCCGGATATAATCCTTTTTCAACACTTGTTCAAAACTGGTATTTAATCTTTTTGAAAGAACAAATTGGTCTTCACAGGTCAGAGACTGAATAGCGACTGAATAGCGACTGAATAGCAATTAAGATTGGATTGCTGCTTGATATTCCGCTATCCTAGGAGTTCTAATAAATTAAGTTTCACCTCTGACAGGTTTATTTTTACTGTATTTTTCTCGTTTATAGAAGCCATGAATACTTTATACAACACATAAATTCTTTATCCGTATGGCTTTACATTTCTGGCTCTTGAGGCAAGGGACATGAAAGTAATTCGCAATCGAATATTTGTTCCCTATCTTTCTTTTTATCTCCATTAATTTATTTTTAGAAGTTGATTATACTAATAAATATTCTTCAATCTGTATGAAAGAGCTAAGTGCAAGACAATTTTTGTAAGCATAATTCAATAAATACCCATTGGATGTATTATTATGTGACGTGATGTACCTTAATGATTTTTCTAATTGCTAGAAGTAGCAATCAATAAACCCAATTTTAGATACACTTAAATTTCTGGGGTCCTGATTTCGCAAGTTGTTGTTCCAACATTAGACCCACGGAGGCATGTCTCACTGCACTAAAACAGTTTTTTTTTTTTATAGTTTCGGCCTCTTCAAGCTATAGCATGCCGCAAAGTGGCCAGGAGATAGCAGGAAAAGTTAAATACCTACACTCAGGACTGTCGACGTGGAATGTCATGTGTATACGGGCAATGCAAGAGGAGATTTGTTTTTCCGACCAGTAGGAAAGATATTCCTTGGTCCAAGGCAGCAATATGTCCCGGATTCTGAGCCAATTAGAAATAGTGACGTTGATACAACTGATGCAACAGCACCAAAAAGTGCAACAGACCTGACTGAAGAGCAGTGACAACGGAAGAATAAGGTATTAGAATCGGCTTACGAAATTTATGTTGAAAATTGGCCATTGCCAAAAAAAGTAAAGCGACTTTGCAGTTCACTAAAAATAAACGATTCTCAATTGACAAAAGAAGAAAGAAAGAAACTTTGGAGAAGGCAGAATAAGTGTCTCTCTCAGGTAGATGTTTGATGTATTGGCTAAACAAAAGATTAACAAGCTGTTTTTGAGCTTTTACTGCACCGGTTTCGTCATGTTCTAAGATTTGAGTTTTAGTTGGGGTCATTTATTTTATTAGTTTTTGTTTTCTGAGTTCAAACAGTCTTGAATAAACGCATATATTCGATGTTTTTCATTTTGATTTTTACTACTCACCCTTGGTTCACTTAGAAAAATTGCTGCAATTGAAAGTTATTCGTCAACCATATCAATGAGTTGTTTAAATTACCGTTTTGTTCACACAAGATTTTTAAAGTCGCCCATCATTTTATTGGCACAATATTCAAGGTGAAAGAGTGTGGTAGAAATGGATCAGGAGGATGATTTACTCCCATGGTTTCCGGACAAATCTACGTTAATTTTTGTTTGTTTTTGATTGCAAAAAGTTTCAAGTTTTTAAAAATTCCTTATTTCAAAATCAAACTGTTTTAAGAGAATGAGATGTTCATCAAAGTATCAAAACTGGTATCAAAGTAACAATATCAAAGTGAAAAAATGGGTTTGTGTCAACCTCGGAATTTTTATTTTGTGATGTTTGAACAACATAATGGTTATCTCAAATTTTTATTGGATGGGTTTTGGGAAGAAAGTTGGGGGGGGGGCTAATTAAAATTCGGTCTCTTTTGATTCGTTAAAAGTAAACTAGAACTTTTTATTTTCAATCAAATGAGACCTCTCTGAAGTTTATACGAACACCCCTTCTAAAAGAACCATATACATCCCCAGAGTATAACTAACAACGCCTGTCCCTGGGCCCTGGGGGGTTGTGTCGACCTCGGAGTATTAATATCTGATGGTTGAACTAATTTTAACAAAATCGTCCCCTCAAGTTTTTATTGGATGGGATTATCCATCCGATAAACCCAAAGTCGTTGAGGGTGGGAGGGGCTAGTTGCCCTCCGATCTTTTTTCACTCTGAGAACTATAACTTTTAATTTCCATCCAAATGAACCCTCTCTGAAGTTTATACGAGCATCTCTTTCATAAGAACCACATACGGCCCCAGGAGTTTTTGTTATCTGACATCTGAACTATTTCGAAAAAATGGCTCTCTCAAAGTTCTCATAGGATGGTTTTGAGGAAAATAGGGCATGGAGAGGGGCGCTAGTTGCCCTCCGATCTCTTTTGATCTCATTTTGTTTAATGATCTTTGAACTATTTTTTTTACAAACTATCTTTAATCAGATGTATTTGGGAAAAGGGCTTTGGGGGGGGGGGGGGAGGATCTAGTTGCCCTCTTATCACTTTTGACTCTTAAAAAGAGCACTAGAACTCTCTCGATTTCCAATCGAATAAGCCCCCTTTAGAGTTTATACGACGACCCCTTCTATATGATGTGCCTCTGGAAAAAAAAAAACGCCTACCCCCAGGCCCTGGGGGGCTGTATCGACACCGGAGTTTTTCGTTATCTGAACTTTGAACTATTTTTTTACAAAATGTCTATCTCAAAATTTTATCTGACGCATTTAGTGCGTGGAGGGGGGGGGGGGGTATGGGGGGGCTAGTTGCCCTCCGGTCGCTTTTGACTCTTAAACAATGAACAAAAACTTTCAATTTCCAATCAAATGAGCCCTCTCCTAAGTTTATACAAGCATCCATTCCATAAGAACTATATATGCCTCTAGAGCCTTCCTCCTGGCCCTGGGGGGGTTGGGTCGACACATGAATTTTTTTATCTGACCTTTGAACTATTTTTTAATGAAATAGGTATTATAAAAACTTTATTGGACGGGCTTGAGGAAAAAAAAAGGGTGTGTCTGGGGGGGGCGGGGGGCTAGTTACCCTAAAAATTGAACTAGAAATTTCAGTTTCCAATCAAATGAACCCTCTCTGAAGTTTATGCGAGCATCCCTTTCATAAGAACCACATACGCCCCCAGGACAACACTCACAACGCCAATCCTGCGGGCCCTCGGGGGAGAGTGCCCTTTTTAAGTGACCAAAAAATGGATAGCAGCAGCTAGGCCCCCTCCCACGCTAAGTTTTTTTTTTTCCCAAAGTCATCCGATCAAAATTTTGAGATAGCCAGTTTTTTTCAGCATGGTCGAAAATATGATAAATATGTCTTTCAGGATGACTTAATCCCCGAAGTCTTCAGGGGGAGGGCTGAAAGTTAAGAACTTTACCCAATGTTATCATATAGTATTGGCTATTGGGAAGTATACAGACGTTTTCAGGGGGGATTTTTCTGGTAGGTGGGGGGGGGGGGGCGTCGGGGGTTATATGGGAGGATCATTTCATGAAGGAAGTTTTCATGGAGGAAGGACATTTCTATGAAGGGGGGCGCCGGATTTCCCAGCATTATTAAAGAAAAAGATCAGAAATTAAATTGAAAAAAAAAAAACAAGTTTTTCAACTGAAAGTAAGGAGCAACATCAAAACTTAAAATGAACAGAAAATATTAGGTATATGATTAGGTTCACCCCCTAGTCAATACCTCGCTCTTTAAGCCAAAGATTTTTTTAGTACTTTCATAAGAGCTATTTATTCTAATTAACGGCCTTTGTGATTAAAGGTTTATTTTTAAAGAACTGGAACAAAATTCGAACTGCAGCTTAAAGAGGAATGTATTGACTAGGGGGCAAACTCCCTAATATACGTATTAAAAATCTATGAATACAGAAGTTCGTTACGTTAGTTGATTCGTAAGTTACGTATATTTTATTACTAATAAAAAACGTTCGTAAATAAAATTAAACAAGTTTCGAGAAAGCCATTTAACCAAATAAACATAAAATTAATATGCAAATTTTGTTGTAATTATTCATGTGCGGTGAGCCAAAATCAAAACCTGCATTATTCAAAAACGTTCAAAAATTAAATAAAAACGACAGGTTTTTTTTAACTGAAAGTAAGGTACGACGTTAAAACTTAAAACGAACAGATATTATTCCGTATATGAATGGGGCTGTCCCCTTCTCAACGCCTCGCTCTTTACGCTAAAGTTTGACTTTCTCACAACTCTATTTTTTTAAACAATAAAAAACTTTAGCTTAAAGAGCGAGGCGTTGAGGAGGGGACAGCCCCTTTCATATACGAAATAATTTCTGTTCGTTTTAAGTTTTAACGTTGTTCCTTACTTTCCGTTAAAAAAACCTGTTTTTTTTTAATCTTCAAAAGAATTTGTCCCCATTCTTCTGTTTTGTTGTGTTTCACATCTGTCTTGTGACTAAAAATAAAAAATAAACAAGTTTTTTTTAACTGAAAGTAAGGAGCGACGTTAAAACTTAACACGAACAGAAATTGTTTCGTATATGAAAGGGGCTCTCCCCTCCTCAACCCCTCGCTCTTTACGCTAAAGATTTTTATTGTTTAAAAAAATAAGTTGTGGTAAAGTCAAAACTTTAGCGTAAAGAGCGAGAACGTAGAGGAGGGGACAGCCCCTTCCATATACGGAATAATTTCTGTTAGTTTTAAGTTTTTAACGTCGCTCCTTACTTTCAGTTAAAAAAACTTGTTTTTTTAATTTAATTTTTAAACATTTTTGAATAAATGCAGGTTTTGATTTTGGCTCACCGTACAAGAATAATCAACACCAAATTTGCATATTAATTTAACTTTTATTTGGTTAAATGGCTTTCTCGAACGTTGTTTAATCTTATTTACGAACGCTGTTTTTTTAACTATTAATCAATATACTTAACTTAAGAATTAACTTACGTAATGAATTTCTAATATTCATATATTTTTAATACGTATATTAGGGGGTTTGCGCCCCTAGTCAATACCTCACTCTTTACGCTAAAGTTCGAATTTTGTTCCAATTCTTTAAAAAAAATGACCCCTTAATCACAAAGGCCGTTAATTAGAATAAATACCTCTTATGAAAGTACTAAAAAATCTTTGGCTTAAAGAGCGAGGTATTGACTAGAGGGGGAATCCAATCATATACGTAATATTTTCTGTTCGTTTTAAAGTTTTGATGTTGCTCCTTACTTTCAGTTGAAAAACTTGTTTTTTTTTAATTAATTTCTGGTCTTTTTTTAAATAATGCTGGGAAAATCCGGCGCCCCCTTCATAGCAATGTCCCTTCCCAACGAAAACTTCCTCAATGTAAAGATTCTTCACATAACCCCCAACCCATCCCCCCTAATACCAGAAAAAATCCCCCCTGAAAACGTCTGTATACTTCCCAATAACCAATACTATATGTTAACATCGGTAAAAGTTCATAACTTTCAGCCCTCCCCATTTCAGCCTAGATCCCCCAGATTCGCCCTCCCCCAGAGACTTTGGGGGACTAACTCATCCTAAAAGACATAGTTATCATATTTTTCGATCATACTGAAACAAAATGGCTATCTCAAAATTTTGATCGTGTAACTTTGGGGAAAAAATGAGCGTGGGAGGGGACCTAGGTGCCCTCCATTTTTTGGTGACTTAAAAAGGGCACTAGAACTTTTAATTTCCGTTCCAATGAGCCCCCCATGATATTCTAGGACAACTGGGTCGATACGACCACCCCTGGGAAAAAAAAACAAAAGACAAAAAACAAATAAACACGCATCCGTGATCTTTTCTTCTGGCAAAAAATACAAAATCTCACGTTTTTGCAGATAGGAGCTTGAAACCTCTACAGTAGGGTTCTCTGATACACTGAACCTGATGGTATGATTTTCATTAAGGTTCTATAACTTTTCGGGGGTCTTTTCCCCCTTTTTCTAAATTCAGCCAAATTTTCTCAGGCGCGTAACTTTTTGATGGGTAGGACTAACTTGATGAAACTTATATATTTGAAATCAGCATATATAGATTTGATTCGATTCTTTTGACTTATCCCTTGGAATCAAAATCCCGTGTTTTAGAGTTTCGGTTACTATTGATCCGGGTCGCTCCTTACTTACAGTTCGTTTACCACGAACTGTTTGACTAGTCTAAAATTTCATACGATCGAAACAACCAGATTTTGAGATTTTTTTTTTTTAATTGGCTCCAAAATTTAACATATCATCAACGGAATGAATATAACGATGGGTAAAAAGGCTGGATTGTTTTTGTCTTCCCTCTGTGAGATATGTTTAAGGAATAATATGATCGCCTTGAAAAATGCAAAATAATAACATTTTTAATAATATGCCGATACTTTCGCAGAAATTATTCAAATAGTACTCTCCTTTGATTAACTCCTTTGATTAAAAGGAGTTAAAATAGTACTTTGGTACAACCCCGTGGCAAGCCTGTCAGTTACAAGATTCCTCACTTCGAACTTGTCTATAAAATAGTCCTGAAATGCCCTTTTCGGATCCAAAAATGACAGTAAAACCATTGAACTGTGCTCTCATGGCACAGAAGTGACGCCAAATAAACGGAAAAAATAAGCAACAATCCTGTAATACTTTATTTTTATTCCTTAAAAGTGACCTTAATTGGTTTGCTTTTACTGCGCCAAAAACCCCACAAAAAAAAAAAACAACCCAAAAAAATAGAAAAGAAAAAAAAAAAAAAAAAAAAAAAACAAAAACGAAAAAAAAAAAAAAAAAAAAAAAAAAAAAAAAAAAAATAAAAAAAAAAAAAGAAAAAAGTCAAAAAAAAAAAAAAAAAAAAAAACAAAAAAAAAAAAAAAAAAAAAAAAAACAACAAAAACAAAACACAAAAAAACCAAAACCCCATTTATTTATGTTTTCAGTAAATCGCTAGTTTTCTAGATCCTAGAAAAATAGGGAAACATTATTAATTGGTTTATTTATGCTAATTTTAGTGATATGTCTTACATAGGTTGTGAGTAATAATTTCTGTCTGTTTTAAGTTTAAACTTTGCTCTTTACTTCCCTCAGAAAACTCTGTTTTTTTTTTTTGTTTTTTTTTTTTGATTTTTTTTAATTAATCTTTTCTCGTTTTTGATTAAGATTTGATGTAGAAAACAACGACGCCTCGATCTTTTTTTATTTATACGGAATCATTTCTGTTCGTTCTAATTTTAGTTTCACTCCTTACTTTCACTTGAAACCTTATTTTTTAATTTGATTTCTGATCATCCCTGATCTAGGGGAGATAAGATACCTCCAGAAAATATTACATAAAGGACTCAAGAAAGGACGTCCCTCCCCCTCAATTACCGCTGTTAGAACTAGCACACATGGTTAATCGCAGAGTGAAGTTTGAAGGTTCAACTCAAAACAATTGATCATTCAAGCTTAATTTTTAGTAGATTGTTACTTGAAAAGTTTTTAGTTTTAGCTAATTTGTTTTCGCAATAATTTTTTACTTTAAAGATTAGTAGGTAATTTGTGAATGTTACTAAGAAGGCTCGGAAGAGGAATATATGAGAGGGGTTCTTTTAGACCTCCATTTAAGGGCTTTTGGACCATCACTATTGCGGGTGATTTGTTTTGTCAGGGATATGACATCCCCGCTTTCCACGTTATTTCTAATTCTTTTCATTTCTATTATTCGCTTTCCTCTTTCTATTTTCAACTTTATCCCTTTTCGACATTGAAGATGCATAGTTTTATGCCTGCCAAATAGTCGCATGATATTGTTATCAACGAATATATTTTTTTTGTAGGGGATTCAGGCTTTTCTACATAATTAAGCAAAATATTAAAACATCTTAATCTTTTTGGTATGAATTTTACCGTTCAAATTCCAATTTATTTGTTTAATTGCATAAATTTGTGGAGAATTATAATATTCGTACTCATTTGCGTTAAGTTCTGCTGGATTATGTGCACAACTATTTTTTTTTTCTTCAGGTAATGAACCAAGAATAAGCGATTTTCATTATAGAACTAACGACGGTTATGTCGAAATATGTCGGATGAGTAATTTCTGTCAGTATCATCAAGGAGGCACACTTGTGCCTCTATAAAGAGGCGACCCACCACAATGTTAAGCGATTTCAGGTCCTAGAGGTCGCAGAGAGACGGCGGTAATTGCATTTTGTAGCCCAAGCTCAAACTAAGAAACTTGCAAAATTTCATCCTCCTCCGACTTTATCTTCATGGGGTAAACTGGGCCGGAAGTTTGGACCCTCCCACCACAGCCCCCCTTTAACGTTGTCCGATTGGGCTGAAATTTAGAGGTTAAGCTTTCCTAGGGCCCGGAAGCTTATCCTCGAAATTTCAGCTCAATCCGATCACTCCTTCCCTGTTTTCAAAAAACCAAATATAGCCACTTAAAATTCATCTCTTTTTTTTTTTGTTAGCCACGCCTACAGGCAACAGTTGGCAACGGATCCGGTTGAATGAGGACTCATTCGAAGCAGAATTCGACCTGTTAGGGCCTTTTGATATTTTCAGACCGAAAAAATTATCCCCCGAATTTACATTTACGAAAAACCTCGTTTTCCTATATTAGCCCATGTTAATTTTTCCCTCCACAACCCCCCCTTTAACGTTGTCTGATCGGGCTGAAATTTAGAGGATAAGCTTTCCTGGGGCCTGGGAGCTTATCGTCGAAATTTCAGCTCAATCTGATCACTCCTTCCCTGTTTTCCAAAAACCACATATCAAGATTTTTGGGAATTTGCTTGCGTCGAAAATACCTTCTATTTGCTAAACAACAATTACTATTGTGTTTGTATAGTCCAGCGGCAGAGACTTCAGACTTTCACGCGGAAAACTCGGGTTCGATTCACCATCAGAGCAACTTTTTTATATACTTTGAAAAGAAACTCAGTTTCTTTTTTAAATTATTTGAAAAAAATTACGTTTTCTAAAGAGTTAAAGAGGCTGAGTTACAAGGTCGACCCTTAAAACGTACAGGGATTAGGAGGCACAGTTGGGGGGCTGTTAAAGAGGCTGAGTCACAAGTTCGAACCTTAAAACGTACAGGGATTAGGAGGCACCCTGTACGACGTGATTTGAGTATTCAGGAATTAAAAGCCTTAACACAAGAATGTTCAAGAGCGGGGGGTTTGGGGGGCGGAAGCCCCCCAACTTTAACTCCTGACACGATCAGCTAACAGTTAGTCAAGCAATAATAAGTAATAACTGTACAAAAACGTGCAGAAATTATTTGAAAAAAACTACGTTTTCTAAAGAGTTAAAGAGGCTGAGTTACAAGGTCGAACCTTAAAACGTACAGGGATTAGGAGGCACAGTTGGGGGGCTACCACCCCCCAAACCCCCCGCTTTCGCAGCCTTTAAATATAAAAAAAATTTCTTTAAACTGAAAGTAAGGAGCGACATTAAAACTTAAAAAGAACAGAAATTATTCCGTATATGAAAGAGGCTGTGCCCTCCTCAACGCCTCGCTCTTTACGCTAAAGTTTTTATTGTTTAAAAAAAGAGTTGTGAGAAAGTCAAACTTTAGCGTAAAGAGCGAGGCGTTGAGGAGGGCACAGCCTCTTTCATATACGGAATAATTTCTGTTCTTTCTAAGTTTTAATGTCGCTCCTTACTTTCAGTTTAAAGAAATTTTTTTTATATTTAAAGGCTGCGAAAGCGGGGGGTTTGGGGGTGGTAGCCCCCCAACTGTGCCTCCTAATCCCTGTACGTTTTAAGGTTCGACCTTGTAACTCAGCCTCTTTAACTCTTTAGAAAACGTAGTTTTTTTCAAATAATATGGTATTGAGACGGAAAATGAGTGTTATGGATTTAGAGGCATGGGAGAATGACAAGAAGAAGGAGAAGAATGAGAATATATGATATCATTATATACATTAATTAAATAATACTGCTCGTTGATTTGACTAAGAATAGTTGTTTAGGTACATCTTTCCAGATTTTATTAAAATAATTCTAATATAAATATTTACCTTTTCAGAACTTTGGACATAGAAGACTAAGAATTTCAGATCAAGGAGGCACACTTGTGCCTCTATAAAGAGGCGACCCACCACAATGTTAAGCGATTTCAGGTCCTAGAGGTCGCAGAGAGACGGCGGTAATTGCATTTTGTAGCCCAAGCTCAAACTAAGAAACTTGCAAAATTTCATCCTCCTCCGACTTTATCTTCATGGGGTAAACTGGGCCGGAAGTTTGGACCCTCCCACCACAGCCCCCCTTTAACGTTGTCCGATTGGGCTGAAATTTAGAGGTTAAGCTTTCCTAGGGCCCGGGAGCTTATCCTCGAAATTTCAGCTCAATCCGATCACTCCTTCCCTGTTTTCAAAAAACCAAATATAGCCACTTAAAATTCATCTCTTTTTTTTTGTTAGCCACGCCTACAGGCCACAGTTGGCAACGGATCCGGTTGAATGAGGACTCATTCGAAGCAGAATTCGACCTGTTAGGGCCTTTTGATATTTTCAGACCGAAAAAATTATCCCCCGAATTTACATTTACGAAAAACCTCGTTTTCCTATATTAGCCCATGTTAATTTTTCCCTCCACAACCCCCCCTTTAACGTTGTCTGATCGGGCTGAAATTTAGAGGATAAGCTTTCCTGGGGCCTGGGAGCTTATCGTCGAAATTTCAGCTCAATCTGATCACTCCTTCCCTGTTTTCCAAAAACCACATATCAAGATTTTTGGGAATTTGCTTGCGTCGAAAATACCTTCTATTTGCTAAACAACAATTACTTGTGTTTGTATAGTCCAGCGGCTGAGACTTCAGACTTTCACGCGGAAAACTCGGGTTCGATTCACCATCAGAGTAACTTTTTTATATACTTTGAAAAGAAACTCAGTTTCTTTTTTAAATTATTTGAAAAAAATTACGTTTTCTAAAGAGTTAAAGAGGCTGAGTTACAAGGTCGACCCTTAAAACGTACAGGGATTAGGAGGCACAGTTGGGGGGCTGTTAAAGAGGCTGAGTCACAAGTTCGAACCTTAAAACGTACAGGGATTAGGAGGCACCCTGTACGACGTGATTTGAGTATTCAGGAATTAAAAGCCTTAACATAAGAATGTTCAAGAGCGGGGGTTTGGGGGGCGGCAGCCCCCCAACTTTAACTCCTGACACGATCAGCTAACAGTTAGTCAAGCAATAATAAGTAATAAACTGTACAAAAACGTGCAGAAATTATTTGAAAAAAACTACGTTTTCTAAAGAGTTAAAGAGGCTGAGTTACAAGGTCGAACCTTAAAACGTACAGGGATTAGGAGGCACAGTTGGGGGGCTGCCGCCCCCCAAACCCCCCGCTTTCGCAGCCTTTAAATATAAAAAAAAAATTTCTTTAAACTGAAAGTAAGGAGCGACATTAAAACTTAAAAAGAACAGAAATTATTCCGTATATGAAAGAGGCTGTGCCCTCCTCAACGCCTCGCTCTTTACGCTAAAGTTTGACTTTCTCACAACTCTTTTTTTAAACAATAAAACTTTAGCGTAAAGAGCGAGGCGTTGAGGAGGGCACAGCCTCTTTCATATACGGAATAATTTCTGTTCTTTTTAAGTTTTAATGTCGCTCCTTACTTTCAGTTTAAAGAAATTTTTTTTTATATTTAAAGGCTGCGAAAGCGGGGGGTTTGGGGGGCGGCAGCCCCCCAACTGTGCCTCCTAATCCCTGTACGTTTTAAGGTTCGACCTTGTAACTCAGCCTCTTTAACTCTTTAGAAAACGTAGTTTTTTTCAAATAATTTATGTATTAAAATAAACCCTGTATACTTCAATCTAAACAGTAATAAATGTTTAAGGTGAGAATAGCCATCTTATAATTAGATTTGAGGAATTACCATGAATCAGAAGAACATGTGTTTCCATGCGAATTGTGCTATAAAAGTATCATTCTAGCAAAAGGAATGCCGAAAAAGTTAAAAGTTAAATGTTTACAATTACAATAAATCAATACAGATATTGAATCTCCTGTTTCAGAGGCTGCAATGCTGTATAAATGCACTTTAGTTTCTAAAAGGTACTGCTAATGCTATGATACAAACTGATAAAGATATTTATTTTAGCCAAAAAGAGTGTGTCTCTTCAGTACATGGGATTTTCAAGCGAATTGTGGCGTAAGTGTCATTCTAGCCAACGGAATGCCTAGCCAAACACCAGATTCCGTCCTCGGAATGAGCAGACACAGACTAAACTCCCCCAAAGCGCGCGGAGTGGCCAAATTCCGTCCCTGGAATGAGACGACACTGACCAAACTCCCTTGCATCGCGCGGGATGGGCGGGAACAAGAATTTACCCTCCTTTGCGTGTTTTGATATTTTTTGCGGAAAAATACCCCCTGGGGTTACGTCAGGGCTGAGACAAACAGCTCGGGGGAACTGGACACTTCCCTGGAGGTGGCCAGCGACCGGGCCGGCATACTAGTGGACGGGGGCGGGCTAGCAATAAATGACAACACTTAAAAAATACTGCTTTGCCCAACGAACGAAAAACACTGGAAAAAAAGGGCCGTGTTGAGCTAGCGACGAAAAAAACGGCCCTCCTCCCCCCACAGACGGCCCCTCTCCTCCAACTATAGAGCCTTCTCCAGACAGAGTTGCTTCAGAGATGATAATGCCGTATGAGGCAAGTTTGTTTCTAAAGTGTGTCATTGACTTGAAGCTGGGAAAAATAATATCAAGAAAGAAATTGATAAAATATGGAATTAAATCATATATTTTGTAGTCCCGTGCTGTATTTCGTTAATAGCTCGCTGAAATACCTCAAAGATACCTAAAAGTTGCAACAAATATCAATCCTGCCCTCTGGAAATGCTTGCTAAGGGGGAAGCTGTAAAACTCGAACTCCTTAGCCCTGTTTTAAAGGTTTCTTTTTAACTAGATTTGTAAATTATAGTAAATTTCAGCTCTAATTCCTGGTGCCTCCAATATGCCGAGTTCAACTTATTAAATATGGTAAATATTCTGTATTGTTGCTACTTGTTAAATAACCCGAGTTAAATAACCCTGAAAAAAATATAATGTTTTTACTTTTATAACTTTAATAAATCAAATAATATTAACATTTTGATTACTAAATATAAGTATATATGTTATATATATATATATTATATATATATATATAGATATATATATATATATATATATATATATATATATATATATATATATATATATATATATATATATATATATATTAAACTGACATTGCACATTCGTTTGTTTTTTTTAGTAAAGTGCAAATTATGTTCTGGCCTTGGGAAAGCATAGGGGTTTTGAGCCCAACTTATGTTAGTTTCTGCTCGTTTTGAGTTTGACTCTTTTATTTATTGTAATTTCTGTTCGTTTTTGGTTTCATTTACTTATCGATGCTGATTTGTGGTAGTTTCACGCATGGTAGTTTATTTGATTTTATTTTTGCTAATTTTTTGGAGTTCTTTACTTTTCTTTGAAAAACTTTTTTTGTGGAAAAGGTTTTTTTTAATTGATTTCTGTTCTTTTTATATTGACATGGTCTTTTCAGAGAAAAAGTAAATAATACTTTAAATCTTTTCGTTTTTTAAGAGTTTTTTAGTTTGGCCTGCTATTTGTATGCTGGAGAAAAATTTTCAGCATTTTTTAAAAACATACACCCTCTTAAAAATCTAGACACAAATAGTAGTGTTTAATTTAGTTTCGTACCTCCTCTAGTTGACCTGATATGGAAAACTTGATACCATTCACAAAAAAAAATCTGTTTACTTTCTTTGATAGCTCGGTTACACTATTTTGATTTGGTTTCATTTTAAGAGCAGAAGCAGCCCCGAAAGTTCGAACATAATACCCTCAGTCGTTCTTGGGATACTGCTGAGATGCGTTATTGGGAATTAGCATTAACACAGTGCATTTTGATTTAATCTTATGGCAACATTAAGTTTTTATACATAAAGCCAAATGGGAGGGTGGGCGTGGAAGGGGGATTAGTTTCTGTCCAATCCCTTTCGACTATTTAAAAGGACATCATCCCTTTCTATTTTCAATCGAATGAGCCCTTTTCGAAGTTCCTACTACAACTTCTTCGATACAAAGTGTTCTGGTCTAAACAACAATAACAACAAAAAAAATAATACATTATACCCACATCGATCTTTACTATAAAAATTTCAAGCCTTACAATCACTTTCGACTATTAAAAAGGGCACTAGGCCGTTCGATTTCCAATCGAATGAGCTCTTTTTGAGTTTCTACGACAACACTTCCTATAAACACCTTATATGCCCCCAGGGCATAAATTACAAACTTTACCCTTAGGGCTGTGAGGGTGGTTGTCATCCTCTAAGACCTAATTTCCAGAACTTTCAACTACATTAAACAAAATGGCTATCTCAATATTTTGATCGAATGTGTCTGGGAAATGGTGGGCGCGAGAGGGGCGTTAGTCTTTCTCCAATTAATTTCAAATATTAAAAAAGGCACTAGCCCTTTCAATTTTATATCAAATGAGCCCTTTTGAAGTTTCTACGACAACACTTTCAATAAAAACCTTGTATTTCCCAGGGGATAACTTACAACCCTCGCCCTGGGGGCTGGGAGTGGGGGTTGTCAAATTCAAAAACCTAATTTCCAGAACTTTCTACTACGTTGAAAAAAAAATGGCTATCTGAAAATTTTGATTGGATGTGTTTGGGGGAATGGTGGGCGTGAGAGGGGGGTTAGTTACCCTTCAGTCACTTTCAACTATTAAAAAAGGCACAGGCTCTCTCAATTTCGAATTGAATGAGCCCCTTTTGAAGTTTTTAAGACAACTCTATCATTAAAAATCGTATATGTCCCCAGGGTATAACTTACAACCTTTGCCCTTGGGACTCTGGGGGGCTTGTCATCCTTAAATACATAATTTCCAGAACGTTCAACTACGTTGAACTAAATGACTATCTCTAAACTTTGATTGAATGTGTTTGGGGGAATGGTAGGCGTGAGAGGGGGGTTAATTAATCTCCACCCACTGTCGACTATTAAAAGGGCAATTTCAATTTCCAATCAAATGAGCCCCCTTTGAAATTTCTACAACAACATTCTGTATAAACCTTATATGCCCCCAGGTCATAACTTACAACCCTTGCACTAAGGGCTCTGATGGAGTTATCATTCTAAAAGACCTAATTTCCAGAACTTTCGACTAAGTTGAACAAAATGGATATCTCAAAATTTTAATTGGACGTGTTTGGGGAATGGTGGTTAGTTGCCCTTCAATCACTTTCGACTATTAAAAGGGCTCTAGCCCTTTCAATTTTCTATTGAATGAGCCCTTTTTGATGTTTTTACAAAATCACTTTCTATAAAAACCTTACATGCTCCCGGAGCATAACTTACAACCCTTGTCCTGAGGATTGGGGGGGGATGGGTTGTCATCCTTAAAGACCTAATTTCCAAAACTCTCAACTACTTTGAATAAAATGGCTATCTAAAAATTTTGATTGGATGGGTTTTAGGAAGGGTGGGCGTGAGAGGGGGTTAGTTGCCCTCAAATCACTTTCGACTATTAAAAAGGGCACTAGCCCTTTGAATTTCCAATCGAATGAGCCCTTTTTCAAGTTTCTAAGACAAAGATTTCAATAAAAACCTTATATGCCCCAAGGGCATAACATATAACCCTTGCCCTGAAGACTCTGGGGGAGTGTCCTGCTCAAAGGTATAATATCCAGAACTTTAAACTTCGTGAAACAAAATGGCTATCTAAAAGTTTTGATTGGATATGTTTCGGGAAATGGTGGGCGTGGAAGGGGTGCCATTTCAATTTCCAAACGAATGAACCCTTTTTGAAGTTTCTACTACGACGCGTTCTATAAAAACCTTATATGCTACCAGGGCATAACTTACAACCCTCGCCCTGAGGGCTGTGGGGGAGTATCCTACTCAAAAACATAATTTCTATCTGGAAATCCACAACACTTAAAAATTTTAATTGAATGTTTTTGGGCACAAGGTGGGCGAGAGAGGAGTGGGGGGGCTAGTTACCCTCAAATCACTTTCGACCATTAAAAAGGGCACTAGATCTTTGAATTTCCAATCAAATGAGCCCTTTTTCAAGTTTCTACGACACAGATTTCAATAAAAACGTATATGCCCCCAGGGCATAAATTATAACCCTTGCCCTGAAGACTGTGGGGGGGGGGGTGTCCTGCTCAAAGCTATAATTTCCTGAACTTTAACTGCGTGGAATAAAATGGCTATCTAAAAATTTTGATTGGATGTGTTTGGGGAAGGGTGGGCGTGGAAGTGATGTTAGTTGCCTTCCAATTACTTTTGACTATTAAAAAGGCACTAGCCATT
>CM051274.1:2005100-2280100 GCA_027921565.1 Artemia sinica
GATTCGTGTGAAGTTTGATTTAACAAGGACCACTTTTTGCCGTATTCCTTTCAAAAGAATGGTGCTAATTTACGAACGTGCAAATTTTTTTGTCTTTAGCACCAAAAATTAGTGTGAAACACACAAATTTGGGCAATTTTAGCACTTTAGGAGCTGACCATGATGGCAGTCTTGGTTTTGAAAGGGATAGGCGTATTTTAGCGCGTTTTTCAAAGGCTCGGGCTTGTTTTTTGTTTCACTTTCTGGCAACACTGCTTTTAGCTAAGATAAGGTTGTAGTATCTGTTCTTGTTAGCTTAATATCTTACACGGTCGTTACATGGGGCCCAGAATATTACACCGATTGTCGGAAACCGGATGGAAATTGGGGTTTGCTCTGCTCTTCACCCGTTGGCCTGTTAATGCGGTCTTTCCGGGATCGGTGCATCCCTTTCGAGGGGAAATCAAAGTCAATGAACTCTTATCAATGATGTGTATAATGCGCTTTTCAATGCGATTTTGAAACCACACCTGTAGTTTCCTAGCCCGTGAATATACTGAAAATCCTTTTTTTTTGTTCATCTGAAAAAAGAGGAAAAAATTGTACATAATTTACGAAATTTAATGGTGAAAAAGCCAGTGATCACTCGCCATAGTTAAATTAAAGTCTCCATGCCTCTTTTTCGAAAATAGTACGAGTGGTTGGCAGCATATCAAACAAAAATTCCTTCAATTCCGCTAAGCCTCTTGGAATACTTCAATAGGGGGACCTTGTAAGTACTGCTGGATTTGTTATCCTTACAGCAGAACCACGTAATTTATTTAGGCTAAAAAGTAAAGGGCAAAGCATTGCTCAAGAAATCTGAGCAAAACTAGCACAAGTCCATAGAGAATATTACTCCATAAGGCATTGATCTTCTGCACTTGAAAAATTAAAAGATACTACCATCTTGGAATGGAATTTCCCTCGTACTATTTTGTTTCTACTATGTCTTTGTACCTTGAGTCCATCTTATAGGACTTTTGTTTCAAGATCTATTGCTTTTCTACGGTTCAAAGCTTAGAGTTGTTTAATAAGTTTTATACTCAAATTCTACTATAAAACTGGAGTTATACTTGAAGGTCATCTATTTTTCAATACAGCGTTCTGGCTACATTGTTGGTAACCAGATGGGATTATAGAATTCATCAAGTAAATGACAAATAAGAAGGATAAATACTAATAAGAATAAAGTTAGCAATCATTTACATGATGAAATCTCACTGTATTGTATCTGTGTATTTTGCTTGGGTGATTAAAAATTCAGCTTTTGTGTCCACCTTTGGAGCAAATTTAATAATATTACAATATAACTTGTAATATTACCACGTAGCATGCATGAATACCAGTAGCGTCAATGGGGGGGGGGGGGGTATTTTCTAGCAAGATTTCTTTCTGCATTCCCCCTCCCAGATTCAAGAAATTTATTTTGTGGCATTATTTATTGAAAAATGGCTTCTTTTTTTCGTATTTGGTTAAAGAAATTGAAAAAACAACGAACTTTCCCACCCTGGATTATAAAAAATACTCCTCCCCTCCCTGGGTCGTGTTCAGAATTTTTATTGGAGGGGAAGGACATAAAATGGTTAAAAAAAAACTCATCGAAAATGTGTTAAAATGCATTGCATTACGTTTTAACTTATCAGACAAATATATCGGGGGGGGGGGGGGTATTGGATATTGCCTAGCATCCATAAATTTCCGTGAATTGAAGCTATTGATCATTACCAGTGGTATTAACTGGCGATATTTACTATCAGTCGATATTTATTGTCGGTCGACAACTATTATTGTCGGTCGATTTTACTATCAGTCGACAACTATCAGTCGATATTTATTGCGCAGAAATTGGCCATGCCCTTCGCTTTGCTGAAAAAGCTGCCTTCCCTCTAAGTAGACCCCGTCCTCCTACCCTTCCTGGCTGGTCTGAAAATCCAGAGTTAGTGGATACCCATCCTAAATCTAAATTTTGGCTTCAACTTTGGGTTTCTTGTGGACGACCCCGTTCGGGGGCAGTCAATTCAATCTGCCTGGTCACAAAAGGAAAATTCGCGAAGGAGCTAAAAAGCTAAAAAAGATGATTGATATCGAATCTAAGCCTGGATCTCAAGAATAGTGAAGGGAAAAGTTCAGTCAAAAACTTTTAAAGTGTTTGGATACTCCATTTGAACCATAAAGTGCTTGAAAAAGACCCAATCTTTTGGTATTGTAAAAATAATAGGTTAAAACCTTCAAATCCGAGAAGGGTTAGGGTCCTAATACGAAATTTAAAAATATGAGACAACCCTACTCCAAATGTATTGATCCCCCATTTACTTAGCCTAACCACCCTAGTAGGCTCTTAGTCAAAAATACACTTAAAGTGTATATTGGTGCCAATCTCTAGAAAAGCCTGGATCTCAAGAATGATTAAAGGTGAGGAGGAAAAATTTCAGGCTAACCTGAAATGGGGTGGAAAATCCACGCCCACTTTAAACCAAGAAAATGACAATAATATGAGAAAAAATATTAAAATATTGGGAAATATGTGTTTGCTAGTATATTTGAAAGGTCATGGTTATATCCCTGGTTTTATCCTTACTCTAGGTTTACTCTAGGTATCCTTAACCTAGGTTTACTCTAGGTATCCTTTACCTAGGTTTACTCTAGGTTATCGAAGGTGTAAGACAAAATTAATATGTAAAAAATTAATTTATTATATGATTATAGTAGAAAAAGTAATCAAGTATATCAATAATGAGATTTGTCGTAAAATGACATATTGGAATTCTTCCAAGACAATTTTGGATGTTTAAAATCCCTTCCATAGAATAATCCCTTTTGTTCTCTCTTGATAGGTTACTTTTTTCTTTTCTCTTAGTTCGTACACATCACAACATCTATTGTTACATCTTGGGTTATAACGCATTTCCCTTTAAGGTTTCATTCACAAACTCGTCGTGCATTTCATCACTGTCTTTTATAGTATATTTTGAGCTATCTCTGTATATAAATCCCTCTTTTCTATGTCTCTTATTTTGGTGTTCCTGTTCCTTGTCTGACATAACGAACCTCTTTTTGCGTGAGGTTCCTTGTGCTGGTGTATAAATTCCACTCCTTTTCCCTCAAGACTCTTCTCCTCGTTTCTTTCAGTTTATCCTCGTCCTAGAATCCTAGAGTCCACAATTTCTAAATTTGATATAATAGGCTCATAAGAATTGCTAAAATCATGATAATGGCCTACATATTGAATTACCACAATAAAAATATATTTCTAATTAGCAAGCATAAATACTCCATTCTTAAAAGCCTTCCGGAATTGAGTTAAAGGGAATTGGGCTTCGAAAAAACTCCCTTGAGATACTTAGCAAAGTTCATTTTAGTAAAGCATTCAAATGAATCCTTCATTTCTTTAAAAAAGCCTCTTTATCGCCTGGTCGAAAGTCGGGGCCCCCCTCGGGGTAACCCCTCGAAGTACCCGGCAAAGTAAAGGATATAGTGCTATCATAAAAGATGGGGATTATCTAATGCTATCGTAAATATACGTCACGAATATTTGAGAAAAATATTTTTGAATACATCTCCTGTTTATTCTGTAATGGAATGCCGCCTTGTTTCCAAGAAAGGGTTAAATCGCGATTTAACACGCTTATGTTCGGTACATGGGTCTTAGAACCAGGTACGATTCCGTCGAGACTTTGCCTTGGAACACATATTTTTGCATATAAGAAAAATGGTATGTGGGTCATAGTCTATACAATCTTATAGCATGCCTCCCTATCTCTCGATGGATTATATCAGTATGCTCCCTATCCCTTGTCGCAGAAATGGACCAAGCAAAAAGGAATTGCACGCTCTCTATAGGAGTTAGTTGCCTTCGAAAAAAAGGAATTGTAGGCTCTCTATAAGGGAATGTGCCAGGAAGGATCAAGCAAAAGGAATTGCAGACTTTGGATAGAGATTTGCCGTGTGAAATTACAAACCAAAAAGAATTGCAGGCTCTAGATAGAGAAAATCTTAAAGGAAGTGACAAAGCAAATGGGCATTGCAGGCTCTGGATAGGTAAATGCCCTGAAACTGCTAAGCCTTCTTCTACGTCTGATTGTTTTTTTAAATAATGACAGGATATCTCGCTGCGCCTCCATGGAAAAATTCCTCCTCCTCATGGATTTATTCTCTAGACAATTCAATCCTGGTGAATATTTAATCCTGAAAATTACCATTAATATCTCCACGCGTAAAATTGAGTCGGCAAAGAGAAAGCAAGACATAAGAAGAATATCTTACAGGAATTCTGGCAAAATCCCCCAGTTTAAAATTTCCCCTGAAAAACTCACCCCCTGAAAACTCCCCTCCCCAAGAAAAATTATTTCCATGGAGAATACCACCAGCAAAAAGTTCACCCCCTCTACCCAAAGAATGTATGTATACGTCCATACTTTGTAATAAAAAATACTATGCGTAAACAACGGGCAAATTTCTTACTTAAAGAGCTTTCCCCAGGAGCTGTGGGGGTTAATGAAATCTCCAAATTGGGCCTTTCTACCATGCTGAACAAAATATCTATCACAAAATTTCGATCGGGCAATTTTGAAAAAAATCGGCGTGGGAGGGGGCCAAGTTGCCCTCTAGATCTATTTAGTCATTTAAAAATGGCACTAGAACTCTCAATTTCCTTTCGAAAGAGTCCTCTCCTGATATTTTAGGACAATCAAACCAGTCAATAACATCCCCTCAGGGGAAAAAAACAAATAAACGCGCATTCTTGATCTTTCTTCTGGCAAAAAAAGAAATCAAAATTCCACATTTTGCACATAGGAGCTTGAAACCTCCACAAAAGTGTTTTCTTATACGCTGAATTTCGTGGTGGATGTTATATTAAAATTATTTTACTTCTAATGGCTTTATCCTCCTTTTTTTTAGAACAAGCATATTTTCTCAGGCTCGTAGCCGTTGATGGGTAAAACTAAACTTAATGAAACTTATATATTTAAAATCAGCATAATAAGCCAATTCTTTTAATATATGGATTGGCTTCAAATTCCGTTTTTTTTGGAGTTTTGGTTACTATTGAGCCGGGTTGCTCTTTACTTACAGTTAGTTACCCCCAACTGTTTAATATCATTAAAATTATAATGAAAGAAAACAATATACTAATACCGTTTTGGGTTAATTACAGAGAATACAGCTTTGTTATATGACGAAAAACTATTGGATTCAAATGAGGAATATAATTTCTTGCCGATAAGGCAGTCAAGCCAAAAATAAGCATATCAAATAAAATAAGCCAATATTTTTTACGCTTGTAGAGATAAATCAAAATTTTCCCCGTCGGTCACCGCAAAAATAAGCCAGTCCGGCAGGAAATAAACCAATATTGCAACACTGTCTGAAGGCTGAATGAATGCAGCCCTTCCTGACAGATGAAAAGATTATTGAGGAATTCCCAACAGCATCCTTTTCCTTGATAGATGGCAAAACTTTTCCGGAAGCCTCGGCTTGCCCGAATTTTGAATTCAGGTCTTGCGGATAAATAAGCCAGCCTTAAAAGAATGAACTTAGCAGTAAAGGCTTGTTTCTGCCCTGATACTTTGGTAGAAGCATTGGTATGTCAATGAGGTATTAGAGAAGCACTAATAACGTGCTACAAAAATAAATCATCGAGTTGAATATCATCAATGAATTACAAAACTTTTTTAATTGTCAACATTCCTTTGAAATTATTTGGAATGTTCATTTAATGTGTTCCAAGGTTTGAAACTTGGCCCTTCTCTACCTAGGACATTTCATATGAATTATTTAATTTACTTATTAATTAAATGTTAAAAAAAGGCTTTTTTAAATGAAAATAAGGAGCTACGCTAAAACTTAATACAAACATAACTTGTTCTGTGCATGAGGGTAGCTGCCCCTTTCTCGACCCTTTCTCGTTACGTTTACTACATTATCGTTCTTTAAAAATAGCCTAATTTTCATTCAATTTGACGACCCATATGTTTTCAGAAGTCGTTCTTAAGCAATTTGAACAAAATATTAAACTTAAACGTAAAGATCGAGGGATGAGGAAGGGGTAGCATCTGTAATATTTGGAAATAACTTCTGTTTATTTTAAGCTTTAATGGTACTCCTTACTTTCAGCTGAAAATTTTTTTTTAATGAATGAAGAATAGTTTCCGAAAAAAGAAATTTTTCAAAAAAAGTAAAGAACCACGTTTGATTTGACAAACAGAAAAAAAATCCTATGAAAATTCAAACTCAAAATGATCAATGATTATTATTGAAAAATAAATAAAACCCAAAATGAACAGAAATTAATTCAGAAACCATAGCAAACGTATGGATAACAGGTACTAATATAAATTAGTAATTAAATTTTAACAGGAGTAAAACTAAATTGAATATTCAAGTCAAACTTAAAGTGAACGAAAATCATAGGCAGCGCGCTAGTGCTGCCTAAGTAAAGAACGATGTGGGCACGATGTGTTTTTTTTTTCTTCAGCCGGGCATTTCGTATCGAAGGAGTTGTCGTAGAAAACTTCGAAAAGGGCTCATTCGATTGGAAATTAGATTGGCTAGTGCTCTTTTTAACAGTCGAAAGTGATTGGAGGGCAATTAGCTTCCCCACGCCCATCATTCCCCCAAACACATACAATCAAAATTTTGAGATAGCCATTTTGTTCAGTGTAGTTGATTTCCAGATAGAAAATATGTTTTTGAGGAGGACACCCCCCACAACCCTCAGGGCAAGGGTTTTAAATTATGCCCTGTCGGCATATAAAAACGATGTTGGCACAATGTACTATGTATTATTTTTTTCCTTTAGAGCAGGGAACTTCATCTGGAAAGGGTCGTCGTAGAAACTTCAAAGGAGCTCATTCGATTGAAAATTGAGAGTTCTAGTGCCCTTTTTAATATTCAAAAGTGATTGGAGGGCAACTAGCCCACCCCCACGCCCATCATTCCCCCAAACACATCCAATCAAAATTTTGAGATAGCCATTTTGTTCAGCGTAGTTGATTTTCAGATAGAAAATATGTTTTTGAGGAGGACACTCCCCCACAACCCTCAGGGCAATGGTTTTAGGATATGCCCTGGGGGATAAAAGATTTTTATAGAAGGCATTGTCGTAGAAACTTCAAAACAGGCTCATTCATTGGAAATTCGAAGGGCTAGTACTCTTTTTAATAGTCGAAAGTGATTGGAGGGCAACTAGCCCTCCCCCCCCCCACGCCCATCATTCCCCCAAAGACAACCAATAAAAATTTTGGGATAGCCATTTTGTTTCAGCGTAGTTGATTTCCAGAAAGAAAATGAGTTTTTGAGGAGGACACTCCTCCACAACCCTCAGGGCAAGGGTTTTAAGTTATGCCCTGGGGGCATATAAGGTTTTTATAGAAGGTGTTTTCGTAGAAACTTCAGAAAAAGCACATTCGATTGGAAATTCCGAAGGGCTAGTACCCTTTTTAATAGTCGAAAGTGATTTGAGGGCAAATAGCCCTCCCCCCCCACGCCCATCATTCCACCAAAGACATCCAATAAAATTTTGAGATAGCCATTTTGTTCAGCGTAGTTTATTTCCAGATAGAAATATATTTTTGAGGAGTACACTCCCCCCACAACCCTCAGGGCAAGGGTTTTAAGTTATGCCCTGGGGCATATAAGGTTTTTATAGAAGGCGTTGTCGTAGAAACTTTAAAAAAAGCTCATTCGATTTGAAATTCAAAGGGCTAGTTCTCTTTTTAATAGCCGAAAGTGATTGGAGGGCAACTAGCCCCCCCCCCCCTTCACGCCCATCATTCCCCCAAACACATCCAATCAAAACTTTGAGATAGCCATTTTGTTCAGCGTAGTTGATTTCCTGATAGAAAATATGTTTTTGTGGAGGACACTCCCCCACAACCCTCAGGGCAAGGGTTTTTAAGTTATGCCCTGGGGGCATATAAGGTTTTTATAGAAGGCGTTGTCGTAGAAACTTCAAAAAGGCTCATTCGATTGGAAATTCAAAGGCTAGTGCCCTTTTTTAATATTCAAAAGTGATTGGACGGCAACAAGCCCCCCCCCCCCCGCACATCATTCCCCCAAACACATCCAATCAAAATTTTGAGATAGCCATTTTGTTCAGCGTAGTTGATTTCCACATAGAAAATTTGTTTTTGAGGAGGACACTCCCCACAACCCTCGGGCAACGGTTTTGAGTTATGCCCTGGGGCATATAAGGTTTTTATAGAAGGCGTTGTCGTAGAAACTTCAAAAAAGCTCATTCGATTGGAACTTCAAAGGGCTAGTGCCCTTTTTAATAGTCGAAAGTGACTGGAGGGCAACTAGCCCCCCCCCCCAACGCCCATCATTTCCCCAAACACATCCAATAAAAATTTTGAGATAGCCATTTTGTTCAGCGTAGTTGATTTCCAGATAGAAAATATGTTTTTGTGGAGGACACTCCCCCACAGCCCTCAGGGCAGGGGTCTTAAGTTATGCCCTGGGGGCATATAAGGTTTTTAAAGAAGGCGTTGTCGTAGAAACTTCAAAAAAGCTCATTCGATTAGAAATTCAAAGGGCTAGTGCCCTTTCTAATAGTCGAAAGTGTTTTGAGGGCAACTAACCCCCCTCAAACGCCCAACTTTTCCCTAAACACATCCAGTCAAAATTTAGATAGCCTTTTTATTCAACGTAGTTGAAAGTTTTGGAATTAGTCTTTAAGGATGACAACCCTTCCCCCACAGCCCTCATGGCAAGGGTTTGTAAGTTATGCCCTGGGGTATATAAAGTTTTTTATTAAAAGCGTTGTCGTAGAAAGTTCAAAAGGCTCATTCAATTGGAAATTGAAAGGGCTAGTGTGAAGTGATTGGATAGCGACTAACGCCCCTTTCACGCCCACCATTTTCCAAAACACATCCAATCAAAACTTTGAGATATCCATTTTGTTCACGCAGTTGAACGTTCTGGAAATTAGGTCTTTTAGAATGATAACCCCCTCAGAGCCTTCAGAGCAAGGGTTGTAAGTTATGCCCTGGGGGAATATAAGGTTTATATAGAAAGTTGTTGTATTAATCATAGGCAGCAGGATCGCGCTGCCTAAGTAAAGAACGTGGACACTCGAGAACGAGACAAGAAATGGGGACTAAGTAAAGAGGAGGACACTCCCCCACAACCGTCAGGGCAAGGGTTTTAAGTTATGCCCTGGGAGCATATAAGAATGATGTTGGCACAATGTATTATTTATTATTTTTTTTCCTTTAGAGCAGGGCTCTTCGTATCGAAGAATTTGTCGTAGAAACTTCAAAAAGCGCTCATTCAATTGGAATTGGAGTGGCTTGTAACACCCCTCTCACGCCCACATGAAAGTTCTGGAAATTTGGTCTTAGAAGATGACAACCACCCTAACAGACCTTAGAGTAAGTGTTGTAATTTATGTCCTGGGGGCATATAAGGTGTTTATAGAAAGCGTTGTCGTTTCCAAAAGGGCTCATTCGATTGGAAATCAAAAGGTCTAGTGCCCTTTTTAATAGTAGAAAGTGATTGGAAGGCTTGAAATTTTTATAGTAAAGATTGAAGTGGGTATAATGTATTATTTTTTGTTGTAGTTGTTTTTTAGACCAGGGCACTTCGTATCGAAGGAGTGGTCGTGGGAACTTCGAAAGAGGCTCACTCGATTGAAAATAGAAAGGGCTGATGCCCTTTTTAATAGTCAAAAGTGATTTGAGGAAACTAATACCTCTTCCACTCCCACCCTCCCACGCCCACCCTCCCAAGCCACCCTCCCATTTTCTGCTCTGAAACTTAACCAAATCAAAATAGCGTAAGTGTATCCAAGCTATCAAGAAAGTAAACAGATTTTTTTGGCGAATGGTATCAAGTTTTCCATTTCAGGTCAACTAGAGGAGGTATGAAACTAAATTAAACAGTACTATTTGTGTCCAGATTTTTAAAAGGGTGTATG
Source organism: Artemia sinica (assembly GCA_027921565.1). Lineage (NCBI taxonomy): Eukaryota > Metazoa > Arthropoda > Branchiopoda > Anostraca > Artemiidae > Artemia > Artemia sinica. The sequence continues at coordinate 2,015,038 of CM051274.1, forward strand.
TTGTTAAAAATTGCTGAAAATTTTTCTCCAGCATACAAATAGCAGGCCAAAATATAAAGTCTTAAAAAACGAAAACCTTTAAAGTGTTATTTTCTTTTTCCCTGAAAAGACTATGTCAATATAAAACGAACAGAAATTAATTTAAAAAACTTTTTCCACAAAATAAGTTTTTCAAAGAAAAGTAAAGAAATCCATTAAACAAAAATGAGCAAAAATAAAATAAAATAATCTACCAAGCGTGAAACTACCACAAATCAGCATCGATAAATAAATGAAATCAAAAACGAACAGGAATTACAATAATTAACCGAGTCAAACTCAAAACGAGCAGAAATTAACATAAGTTTGGTGCAAAACCCCTATGCCTTCTCAATCCCAGAACAAATTTGTACTTTACTGAAAAAATACAAATGAATGTGCATTGTCAGTTTAATATACATATACTGATATTTAGTAATCAAAATATTAATATTATTTGATTTATTAAAGTTATAAAAGTAAAAAATTTATATTTTTTCAGTAAAGTGCAAATTTTGTTCTGGCCTTGGGATGGCATATGGGTTTTGCGCCCAACTTATGTTAATTTCTGCTCGTTTTGAATTTGACTCGGTTAATTATTGTAATTTCTGTTCGTTTTGGGTTTTATTTATTTATCGATGCTGATTTGCGGTAGTTTCACGCTTGGTAGATTATTTGATTTATTTTTGCTCATTTTTTGTTTAATGGAGTTCTTTACTTTTCTTTGAAAAACTTATTTTGTGGAAAAAGTTTTTAAATTAATCACTAAAAACAGGAGTTTGGCCACTGCCCCTTTCCCTCTCCCCTGACCGTAAAACACAAAAGCCTACTGCGTTATTTGCGTTTTAGTAAGAACCATATGTGTCTTGAACAGTCCTTGTAAGAACTAACAAAAATTGTACTTAATATTTGAAATATAATAGTACAAATTGCTGAGAGATCGTCAATTCAAAATATGATTTCAATGTAAAAGTTTTTCAATGATGTAAGTATAAAAGAAAATATTCATAATATAATTCGTTTGAGGACCCTGTGGACATCTTTGGAGCCATAGTTGGTAGAGATTTTGACTGTTTTGAAAAAAATTAATTTAAAAGAAAAACTTTCCGAAAAAGCATTTTTTCACAAAAAGTAAAGGCCATTTTAAACTTAAGATCAGCAAATACAAATACCTGTTTAAATTCAAACTCAAACGACCAGAAATTACTACTACAGAATAAATGAAACCCAAAACGAACAGAAATTAAATAAACAATCATAGCAAAAAAACATATAACAAGTAATAATATAAATTAATAAATAAATCCTAAAGCAAATAATGCTTTATGCAAATAAGGTTTAAACGAAAAAAAAATATTTGCTATTAAAATATAAATGAAACTCAAAACGAACAGAATTTAAATAAACAATCAATGCAAAGAACATACAATAGATATTAATATAAATGAATAAATAAATCTTAAAACGAGTGAAAATTAAATTGAATATGCAAATCAAGCTTGAAACGAACAAAAAATCACTACAAAAAAGGGCTTGGGTATCGCCTTTTTCTCTTACTGTAAAAGTCTAAAATCTACTGCGTCATTGGTGCTTTACTGAAAACAAATTTTATTACAAATATTTTCTTTTGTGCTTAATATTGCAATAAACATTAAATTACACTGAAATTTTGACCTGATAAGCTTTCAGCAATTAATATCATTATACATCAAATATTCAGTTTAATTTATTAGTTCCTTCTAAAATTGTTCAAGACGAATATAGTTTACAACAAACAAGAGTTTAGATACTGCCCCCTTCCTTAACTTTATAAACCAAAAGCATACTGCGGCATTGGCGCATCACTGAAAACGTATTATATTACAAATATTTTCTTTTCCAGTTCTTACAGCATTGAAAATGAAAATAAATTATATTGGAACAAAATTTTGAACTGATGGATCTTTCAACAATTAATATCATTATATATCAAACATTCAATTTGATTTTATTTACACTTTCTAAGACTGTTCAAGACACATATAGTTATTTTGGAATTTCAAAACCCTTTTTAAAAAATATTGTAAGGGGTCTTCTTTTCCTGATAATTTTATTTTCGAAGCAATAATATGAAAAAGTTAATTTTATAAAGAACAAAACACTTAGGAGGAAGGTCCCCTCATTTTTAAGTGAGAAAAGCACAACAGCAAAAACGAAACAATGGGGTTACGATATTACATCAAAAGAAATAATTTACTCCTAGCCCGCCCCAACCCCTGCTATTTTACTGTTTGCATATATTTGATTGCAACCAAATGGTATTCAAGCTAGGGAGCGCCACAAGCTGATATAAAATGATGTTTTTTGGTGATTTCTGGTTTGTTTCATTAAAAAAAAATATCTTATGTTCATATTCAGCCAAAATTGATGCAGAAGAGGACAAACGAGTTAGAAAAAATATGTTTCCTTCTATTTACCTTATTTCTTATAACCGGGACTGTAAGTTCACATAGATATTATTTATAAACTTTTTGTAAGTTCATAATCTAAATTGCGAATTTTACAACTTTGCTAAGAAAGAAATTAATGGATTAGTGAGTTTACCTTATGGATTAGTGGATTAGTGAATTAATGGATTAGTGATTAATGGATTAGTGATTTAATTAATGGATTAGGTCGTGAGTTGGGCTTAAAGAACTTATTGTTCCGTAGGCTGGGATTCGACATTGCAGTTTGGTTTATAAGCTTCTTTGTTCTACTGATAATTGTTAATCTTTTGTTTTTGGAAACCGGTTTGTCTTTGGAAAACACCTCAAATCGACTACAATCGACTAGCGTAACTCGGGGTCAGAACGCACTTCTTATAAATGAAACGACGCTTTGATTTGGCAATGGTTCTGCTTTCCAGTTCAAAGAAGAAAGAATTATACAGGATAGCTTAATTTGCTATTTGCTAGTGATCTACTGTAAAATGGGAAGACAGAATAAGTTTAAAGGACAGAGAAGGCCTGAGCCTTCAGGTTTTGATGAAGAAGAACGGCGCTTAGTTTGTATGAATCTCTTATAGTACTTACAGGGTAATTGTAAAGAATGCTAGGCCTACTGCATTTGTTTTGAAGGTAAGTAGGCCATGCACCAGGATTCTTTCTATGATTCCAAGATCTTTCATAAACATGGAAATTATTTGTTTATGTAGCTGGGATGGGTTATTACAGAGGACTAAAAAAGGCTATTTGGGATTTGATGGATTTCAATCTTGGAAAACTGTTTTTCAGCATTTAGCCTAGTAAAAATGAAGTGGTTTGTCTCACCAGAAAGAAATAGGCCTACCAGTAAATTTTCAGCAGTTCATATTATTGACTTACTAATAAAGTAAACATACTACTTGATGCCTTTTTTTATGCTCTTTTCAAATAGCCTATACCAATCATTTGGTTCTAGGACATTGGTTAAATTCTAGGACTCAAATAACAAGAATTGCATTGTCAGAACTAAAGCCAAAGAAAAAGAAATGGGTAACTGAAAATTAAAGTAAATATTGTTTGGTCAAAATTTCAATAGGTAGCCTATAGACCTGTCAAGTAGGCAAATTTCAGGGCCCAATAGAGGGAAAAGTGGAGGTAGGTACTTTGAAATACCTTCCCAGGACATACTTTAGCCTGTAGACTGATCCCTGAAAGTTTTATTTCCCTAACCTAACTCCTTTCCAAGATAACTAAAAGTAGCTAAAGTAGAATTTTACCCATTTTTGTCAGAAATGAATTTTACCCCCACCCCTCAATATACCAATTCAGGGTATATATTTGCACATTAGGGGGATGGGGTAAAGTTTATTTCTGATGCAAATGAGAAGTAAATTTAAATTTTACCCCCCCCCTCCTAATGTGCAAATATCCTATACCCTGAATTGGTGTACATAGAGGTGAGGGTAAAATTAATTTCCAGCAGAAATTATTATTATATTTATAAAGAGCATAAAAAAAGGCAGTAAATTTTTACCAAATCATATTATTGACTTACAAATAAAGTGAATATACCACTCGATGCCTTTTTATGCTCTTTACAAATATAGTAATCATTTTTGTTGGTAATGAATTTCATCCCCCACCCCTACATACCAATTCAGGGTATATATTTACACATTGGGGGGTGGGAGTAAAGTTTAAACTTATGTCCCATTTACATCAGAAATAAAGTTTGCCCCCCCCCCTAATGTTCAAATATATACCCTGAATTGGTATATATAGGGGTGTGGACAAAATTCATTTCCAACAAAAATGATTATTATATTTGGAAAGAGCATAAAAAAAAGGCATTGAGTGGTATATTCACTTTATTTGTAAGTCAATAATATTAACTGCCAAAAATTTACCAAAATACCTTGGATAAATTTTTCAAATGTATGTTTTCAGGCACCAAGCTTGAAGCATGTTTTCAGCAGTTTCAACAAAAATCATATTCAGGCTCTCTGTGTTAAACCCATCTAAACTTACAGCATTTCCATCTTACAAGTTCTATGCATGTTGGACATGGGTTCTTCAAAATTGTTACAGCCAGAATATCATGGTTAAAAATGGGTTCTGAAAAGACCCAAACCCATGTCAAACATAGCACTCAAAACATAATCTACACAATCCATCATGTCAAACTCCATGTTGGATGTGACTGGCCTGAAAATAGAGCCTAAGTAATTAACTCTGAGATAGTTAAGAAATAGACATAGCCTAGACCTATCTAGAAATCAGAATTTATAATGAATCTAAACAGGCTGACATTCATTTACTTTGGAAATGAACTTTGCCCCCCACCCCCCCACCCCCTGTTCCCCTAGTGTGCAAAAATACCTGCAGAAGTGTAGGCCTAGATCTACACTAAAGTTTCTTGGTAAATCTACAGACTAAAGTATGACCTGGAAAGGTATTTAAAGGGCAAATTTCTAGGTGGCACTATAATTTAGCTAGGATAAAAGTGAAAATGTCATTTGATGCCTTTTTTATGATTTCATAATACAATAATTGCATCTTGAGCCCTTAAAGGGGCCCCAAAGGTATTTCATTGGTAAATATTTACCTAATCATATTATTGAGTTACAACTAAAGTGAATATACCACTTGATGCCTTTTTTTATGCTCATTACAAATATAATAATCATTTTTGTCAGGAATGAATTTTAGCCCCCACACCTATATATACCAATTCAGGGTATATATTTGCACATTAGGGGGGTAGGGGGAAAGTTTAAACTTGCCTCTCATTTACATCAGAAATAAAACTACCCCCACCCCCCTAATGTGCAAATATATACCCTGAATATATAGGGGTGGGGGCTAAAATTCATTTCCAACAAAATTGTTGGAAATCCAGCAGGATTCCAGTTCCTGCTTCAATCTCATTCAAGCAGGAACTGGACAAATACTACAGTGAAAGTGCCTACAATTTTTTTTCAATTTAAAAGATTTTTGTAGAGGCCCTGTGGCCTATTTGTTTTGCATTATTTTATTTTTAAAAATGATTATTATATTTGTAAAGAGCATAGAAAGGGCATTGAGTGGTATATTCACTTTAGTCTTAACGCAATAATATGATTTGGTAAATATTTACCATTTCATTTTTGAAACCATACAAAGAAGTTATAACCTAACCTGCAAAATACTTGATTTTCAGTTCAAACTGTTTTCCTACCATTTCAAGTTTTTCAAATGCCATCAGGAAAAATAGTGCTGAATTTTGCCATTCAAAACTTAGCCATTAACAATTCAGGGAATTTATTTGCACATTAGGGGTTGGGGGGGGGGGATTAAAGTTCATGGTAAGTTTGCAGTGGGCCATTTAATTTAGCAAGGATGAAAGTGAAAACATCATTTGATGCTTTTTTATGCTCTTTCACAATTCATATAAAATACCTTGGGCCCCCTTTATGGGCTCAAGATGCAATTTGCAACTGAAGCAATTATTGTATTATAAAAGAGCATAAAAATGGCATCCAATGATATTTTCATTTTCATCCTAGCTAAATTATAGTGCCACATAGAAAAAAGTCCCTACCTCCACTTCCTATCCATCTAGAGGGCTCTGGCCTTTAAAAATCTTTGTGTTATAAAAGTGAAACCTTGCAAAATAGATCTTCTGCTTAAATGAAATTGAAGAAAAGTATTTTCAGCTTCACAACTTTGCTCAATCCCAATTTATGAGGTTTCAGAGATCTGCAAAAACATTTCCTAAATTTAGAAGAAAAAAACCATTGATATGGCTGAATATTTTACTAAAATAATAGGAATTGCATTCTCAAAACAAACCAGAGATAAAGAAATGAAAATTTAGGTATAATGTTGTCAAAACTCCAATAGGTACATTTCTAATAGCAAATTTCTAAGAATTAGAAATCAGAAGAGGGTTAACATAGTAGCTGGGCAATACCTTCCTGGAGTATGTTTTTGGTCCTGGATCAATTACTGAAAGTTTCCTTTTCTTAACCTAACCCCTTTCCAAGATAGCAAATAGTAGCCTGTCTATAATTTTACCCTCCTATGTAAGAAAGACTAAGATAAACTATATTATCCTTTTTATCTGAGCTTTCATCTATTTTTATAAGCTTTTTATTGCACTTTTCAATTACCAAAATTATAAAAGAGACTGGGCATTTCCAAATAAAATTCATTTAATATGATCAAACTCTATGTCAAGAAAATATGGTGATCATAAGTTTATCCCTTAGTTAACTATCAGTCACTACCCCACTTCACTGCAGGAGAATGATTAGATATGTAATTTAAGTACATATCACTATATATAGGCTTTCAGAACACCTCCAACTCAAAACCTGACAGACCCCCCCCCCCTCCCAGGGCCCAGGGCAGGTATTGTAAATTATGTCCTGTGGGCATATATGGTTCTTATTGAAGAGATGCTTCTATAAATGTCAGAGAGGGCTCATTTGATTGGAAATTGAAAGTTCAGTTTTTTGAGAGTCAAAAGAGATTGGAGGAAAACTAGAACCCCCATGCCCCTTTTTCCCCAAATGCATCTGATAAAAATGTTGAGATAGCCATTTTGTTAAAAAATAGGTCTGAGGTCAGACAACAAAAACTCAGGTGTCAACACAACCCCCCAAGGCCTGGAGGCAGGTATTGTAAGTTATGCCCTAGGGGTATGTATGATTCTTATGAAAGGGATGCTGGTATAATCTTCAGGAAGGGCTCATTTGGTAGGAAATTGAAAGTTCTAGTTCACTCTTTAAGAGTCAAAAGAGATCCAAGGGCAACTAGAACCCCTCCCCCCTAGCCCTTTTCCCCAAATCCATCCAATACAACTTTTTTAAAATATTTCAAACATCAGATAACAAAAACTCTGGGGTTGACACAACCCCCCAGAGCCCAGGGGCAAGGGTTTTAAGTTATGCCCCAGAGGCATATAAGGTTTTTGTGTAAGTGGTGGTTGTGTAAACTTCAAAGGTGGCTCATTTGATTGGGAATTGAAAGTTCTAGTTACCATTTTATGAGTCAAAAGTTAACAAAGGGCATCTACCCCCCCCCCCCTGACACAAACACCCTTTTTTCCCCAAATGTATCAAATGCAAATTTTGAGATAGCCAATTTTGTTTGAAATAGTCCAATGATAATATAAACAAAAACTTTGCTGTCAACATACCCCCTCCCCCCAGATCCAGGGGAAGTGTTGTAACTTATCCTGCAGAGCCATATAAGGTTTTTTATGGAAGAGGTGATTGTATAAACTTTGGAGGACTCAAATGATTAGAAATTGAAAGTTCTAATTCACCTTTTAAGAGTGAAAAGTGATATGATGGTGACTTGCCCCCTCCCTCCCAACTTTCATTTCCCCAAATGCATTCAATCAAATGTTTGATATAACCATTTTGTTCAAAACAGAAACTCCAGGGATAAAACAGCCCCCCCCCCCAGAAGGCAGGGGCAAGTGTTGTAAAATGTGCCCTGGGGCATATAAGGCTCTTATGGAAGGGATCCTTGTATAAACTTTGGAGGGGACTTATTTGATTCTAAATCAGAACTTCTAGTGCCCTTCTCAAGAGTCAAAAGGGATCAGAGGGAAACTTGAACACCCTCCCACCCCTTAGAGCCCTTTTTCCCCAAATGCATGCAATCAAAATTTTTAGATAGCTATTTTGTTCAAAATAGTTTAAAGATAAAATTACAAAAACTCTGGGATTGACAGTTCCTCCCAGAGCCCAGGGGCAAGTGTTGTAAGCTATGCCCCAAGGGCATATAAGGTTTTATGTCAGGAGTGGGTGTACAAACTTCAGAGATGGCTTGTTTGATTGGAAATTGAAAGTTTTAGTTATCTTTTTATGTACTGTGGGTATATATGGTTTTTATTGAAGAGATGCTTGTATAAACATCAGAGAGGGCCCATTTGATTGGAAATTGAAAGTTCAGTTTTTGAGAGTCAAAAGAGATTGGAGGAAAACTAGCCCCCATGCCCCTTTTTCCCCAAATGTATCTGATGATTCTGTTTGCCAGGCATGGCAAACAGAATCAAAGCATTAGGTAAAAGAAACATACAAATGGGAAGTTCATGACCATTGGTCTGAACATCCTGTAATAAAGTAGTCAGTGCACAATAAGCATGTTGACAGCCAATACATGGTTTGAATTCAAACTGATTTACATCAAGTTTGCATTTTATATTGATGTTTGGTAGAAGAATGTATTCAAATAACATACTTAGATTGCCTGCACCTGTAATTGGTCTATAAGAATTGCATTTCAAGTGGTTGTATCCATGTTCTGTGTTGTTTCTGGAAACACAGAAACATGGCTGTATCCATGTTCTGTGTTGTTTCTGGAAACACTGAACCATGGTTGTTTCCATGTTCTGTGTTGTTTCTGGAAACACAGAAACATGGTTGTTTCCATGTTCTGTGTTGTTTCTGGAAACACAGAAACATGGTTGTTTCCATCTTCTGTGTTGTTTCTGGAAACACAGAAACATGGTTGTTTCAAAGTTCTGTGTTGTTTCTGGAAACACAGAAACATGGTTGTTTCCATGTTTCAAAATAGAAGTGACAGTACTGCATAAAATTTTATCTGGAACAAGCAAAGATGACAGACAAATCTGGAATAGTAATTGTAAATGTGGAATAGAAGCAACTGACTAAATTCAAGGGGTACACACAAATACCATCAAAGTCCTTTTTATTTAACTTTTTTATTTAAGTTGCTTTAACCATTTAGAACAGTTACAAGTTTTTCTTGGACTTTTGTGGGAAATAGTTTAGAGCAAAGAACAGTAAAATCCCTTTATAACAATTCAGCCCTGCATCACTAGAAATACAAACACCACTGTCACCAGGTATATCAACCTTGGGTGAATTTATAGCATGTCTCCTTTGAGCTGTGTTTTTAGGAAACTCTGAGCTGTTATAGTAAACACTGCATAATACAGATTAAAATCCATTTTAGACCTTTGTTTCAAATTTGTTGTCTCTTTGGTCAGCCACAATTTATCATGGTTCTTCACAACTGTAAATTCAGGATCTTCCTTCTGGATAGAGATAAGGTATTAGGATGCACTTGGATTAGAGGGACAGCAACTTCTTCAGAATATTTTAAGCATTCAACAATGTGGTAATAATAGACATCAAATCCAAACAAGTTGTAGATCAGACAGCACCAGTACAAAACATGTAGAATGGGACTTGGACATTAGCCAGGAGTTGCTTTGTAATACCACTTCTTTGCTCTAGTGCACACCAAATTTTGGCTGGTCTGAGTTGCTGAGAGGGTAATATATAGGGGTTAGTTGTCATAATTGCCCTCATCTTCATCTAGATGCACTGGCAGACAAGATATAGCAATAGAGCAAATGCAATGATAAATGTTTGACAAGCAGGGTCAGATTTAAGTTTTGGTGCCCCTAGGCCCAAGTGGTTTATGGAGAAATCTCTGAAATTTCAGAATAGTGGAAGCCCTGAACAGAAGGTAACTGATGAGTGATGAGCCAGAAGTAAAACAAGAGAAAGGTATTACTCAGCTCTCAGCTGCCCTTCTTGGGAGACATCTGACAGTTTATAAGCAGCTACAAAATTCCTGTGTTGTTTTAAAATCACTTCTGTGAATAGGCAGTACAACATCTAAGTGCACTTGGCACTTTGACAATAAATTGCATCAGCCCAGTTTTTGCTAAGAAAAAAATAGCTCTCTTTTGTGCCCCTTGGCATTGTGTCCACCTAGGCCCAGGCCTATGTGTAAATCCTGGCCTATTGAAAAAACTCCAATATTGTGAGTATAACTATATTTAAGGTATTTTTTCATGATCTGATAATTATTTGGTAGGGAGCATAAGATTACCAGTAAATGTAAACTGCTTGAGCACATCACAGTTGAAATTGTTGATAAATAGCTATTTGTAACCACACTTTTCTATTGACAAGATTCATCACAGAGAAGCACATGTTGGGAAATCAAGTAAGGGCGGCAATGCACTTTAGGTCACATGGCAGGTAAACTTTAATGAGCACACAATCACCAATTTTTATTACACTATAATTGTTGCTAGACTTCTAGAAGGAAGGCAAAAGATCTGACAAAGCTCACCTAATGATATAAGCTAGACCACCAGTGGGGCCTCCTCCTGGCATGCTTGGTGTTTGTAGTAACACATAATGCATGCTGCTCTGTCACAGCAAATTGACATTTACAGCATAGAGAGGATGCTCTTGAAGAAATAAAATGTCATAGTCTGACATTTTCTGGTTAACTATGTGGTCCTTATCTTTTGTCCTGTTAATATTAAGGGAGCATAAACTTATTTTTCTCAATTCAATAATTTAAGGATGTTGTTCTTCTTAGACAGGACTTCAAGAAAGATACAGCATTTGAGACTAAAGGACCCATGGGGCCTGCCACAGTTGGCACATTTAAGATTTGCTGCTTGACAGTGAGAAGTAATGGAGGATTCTTGCTGCCCAGCACATCAAGAACAGTGCATAGACATATCACAGTTGGATTTTGTTTGATTAGGAGACTGACCTTTCTAGCAACAATGTGGTGGTCTCACATTCAGAACTTGGAAGACTTCATATCTCACTTGTGCTGAGCCACATTGAATTCAAGAGTGTAATACTATCTGCAAAAGTTGCTGCCATTAATTTTCCTATGTGCTTTGTATCAATCACGCCATTGGAAGTTTTCCAATGGCGATCAAACTCTATGTCAAGAAAATATGGTGATCATATGTTTATCCCTTAGTTAACTATCAGTCACTACCCCACTTCACTGCAGGAGAATGATTAGATATGTAATTTAAGTACATATCACTATAGGCTTTCAGAACACCTCCAACTCAAAACCTGACAGGCCCCCCCCCTCCCAGGGCCCAGGGCAGGTATTGTAATTTATGTCCTGTGGGCATATATGGTTCTTATTGAAGAGATGCTTCTATAAATGTCAGAGAGGGCTCATTTGATTGGAAATTGAAAGTTCAGTTTTTGAGAGTCAAAAGAGATTGGAGGAAAACTAGAACCCCCATGCCCCTTTTTCCCCAAATGCATCTGATAAAAATGTTGAGATAGCCATTTTGTTAAAAAATAGGTCTGAGGTCAGACAACAAAAACTCAGGTGTCAACACAACCCCCCAAGGCCTGGAGGCAGGTATTGTAAGTTATGCCCTAGGGGTATGTATGATTCTTATGAAAGGGATGCTGGTATAATCTTCAGGAAGGGCTCATTTGATAGGAAATTGAAAGTTCTAGTTCACTCTTTAAGAGTCAAAAGAGATCCAAGGGCAACTAGAACCCCTCCCCCCTAGCCCTTTTGCCCCAAATCCATCCAATACAACTTTTTTAAAATATTTCAAACATCAGATAACAAAAACTCTGGGGTTGACACAACCCCCCAGAGCCCAGGGGCAAGGGTTTTAAGTTATGCCCCAGAGGCATATAAGGTTTTTGTGTAAGTGGTGGTTGTATAAACTTCAAAGGTGGCTCATTTGATTGGGAATTGAAAGTTCTAGTTACCATTTTATGAGTCAAAAGTTAACAAAGGGCATCTACCCCCCCCCCCCCCCTGACACAAACACCCTTTTTTCCCCAAATGTATCAAATGCAATTTTGAGATAGCCAATTTGTTTGAAATAGTCCAATGATAATATAAACAAAAACTTTGCTGTCAACATACCCCCTCCCCCCAGATCCAGGGGAAGTGTTGTAACTTATCCTGCAGAGCCATATAAGGTTTTTATGGAAGAGGTGATTGTATAAACTTTGGAGGGACTCAAATGATTAGAAATTGAAAGTTCTAATTCACCTTTTAAGAGTGAAAAGTGATATGATGGTGACTTGCCCCCTCCCTCCCAACTTTCATTTCCCCAAATGCATTCAATCAAATGTTTGATATAACCATTTTGTTCAAAACAGAAACTCCAGGGATAAAACAGCCCCCCCCCCCCAGAAGGCAGGGGCAAGTGTTGTAAAATGTGCCCTGGGGGCATATAAGGCTCTTATGGAAGGAATCCTTGTATAAACTTTGGAGGGGGCTTATTTGATTCTAAATCAGAACTTCTAGTGCCCTTCTCAAGAGTCAAAAGGGATCAGAGGGAAACTTGAACACCCTCCCACCCCTTAGAGCCCTTTTTCCCCAAATGCATGCAATCAAAATTTTTAGATAGCTATTTTGTTCAAAATAGTTTAAAGATAAAATTACAAAAACTCTGGGATTGACAGTTCCTCCCAGAGCCCAGGGGCAAGTGTTGTAAGCTATGCCCCAAGGGCATATAAGGTTTTATGTCAGGAGTGGGTGTACAAACTTCAGAGATGGCTTGTTTGATTGGAAATTGAAAGTTTTAGTTATCTTTTTATGTACTGTGGGTATATATGGTTCTTATTGAAGAGATGCTTGTATAAACATCAGAGAGGGCCCATTTGATTGGAAATTGAAAGTTCAGTTTTTGAGAGTCAAAAGAGATTGGAGGAAAACTAGCCCCCATGCCCCTTTTTCCCCAAATGTATCTGATGATTCTGTTTGCCAGGCATGGCAAACAGAATCAAAGCATTAGGTAAAAGAAACATACAAATGGGAAGTTCATGACCATTGGTCTGAGCATCCTGTAATAAAGTAGTCAGTGCACAATAAGCATGTTGACAGCCAATACATGGTTTGAATTCAAACTGATTTACATCAAGTTTGCATTTTATATTGATGTTTGGTAGAAGAATGTATTCAAATAACATACTTAGATTGCCTGCACCTGTAATTGGTCTGTAAGAATTGCATTTCAAGTGGTTGTATCCATGTTCTGTGTTGTTTCTGGAAACACAGAAACATGGCTGTATCCATGTTCTGTGTTGTTTCTGGAAACACTGAACCATGGTTTTTTTCCATGTTCTGTGTTGTTTCTGGAAACTCAGAAACATGGTTGTTTCCATGTTCTGTGTTGTTTCTGGAAACACAGAAACATGGTTGTTTCCATCTTCTGTGTTGTTTCTGGAAACTCAGAAACATGGTTGTTTCAAAGTTCTGTGTTGTTTCTGGAAATACAGAAACATGGTTGTTTCCATGTTCTGTGTTGTTTCTGGAAACACAGAAACATGGTTGTTTCCATGTTTCAAAATAGAAGTGACAGTACTGCATAAAATTTTATCTGGAACAAGCAAAGATGACAGACAAATCTGGAATAGTAATTGTAAATGTGGAATAGAAGCAACTGACTAAATTCAAGGGGTACACACAAATACCATCAGAGTCCTTTTTATTTAACTTTTTTATTTAAGTTGCTTTAACCATTTAGAACAGTTACAAGTTTTTCTTGGACTTTTGTGGGAAATAGTTTAGAGCAAAGAACAGTAAAATCCCTTTATAACAATTCAGCCCTGCATCACTAGAAATACAAACACCACTGTCACCAGGTATATCAACCTTGGGTGAATTCATAGCATGTCTCCTTTGAGCTGTGTTTTTAGGAAACTCTGAGCTGTTATAGTAAACACTGCATAAATACAGATTAAAATGCATTTTAGACCTTTGTTTCAAATTTGTCGTCTCTTTGGTCAGCCACAATTTATCATGGTTCTTCACAACTGTTAATTCAGGATCTTCCTTCTGGATAGAGATAAGGTATTAGGATGCACTTGGATTAGAGGGACAGCAACTTCTTCAGAATATTTTAAGCATTCAACAATGTGGTAATAATAGACATCAAATCCAAACAAGTTGTAGATCAGACAGCACCAGTACAAAACATGTAGAATGGGACTTGGACATTAGCCAGGAGTTGCTTTGTAATACCACTTCTTTGCTCTAGTGCACACCAAATTTTGGCTGGTCTGAGTTGCTGAGAGGGTAATATATAGGGGTTAGTTGTCATAATTGCCCTCATCTTCATCTAGATGCACTGGCAGACAAGATATAGCAATAGAGCAAATGCAATGATAAATGTTTGACAAGCAGGGTCAGATTTAAGTTTTTGGTGCCCCTAGGCCCAAGTGGTTTATGGAGAAATCTCTGAAATTTCAGAATAGTGGAAACCCTGAACAGAAGGTAACTGATGAGTGATGAGCCAGAAGTAAAACAAGAGAAAGGTATTACTCAGCTCTCAGCTGCCCTTCTTGGGAGACATCTGACAGTTTATAAGCAGCTACAAAATTCCTGTGTTGTTTTAAAATCACTTCTGTGAATAGGCAGTACAACATCTAAGTGCACTTGGCACTTTGACAATAAATTGCATCAGCCCAGTTTTTGCTAAGAAAAAAATAGCTCTCTTTTGTGCCCCTTGGCATTGTGTCCACCTAGGCCCAGGCCTATGTGTAAATCCTGGCCTATTGAAAAAACTCCAATATTGTGAGTATAACTATATTTAAGGTATTTTTTCATGATCTGATAATTATTTGGTAGGGAGCATAAGATTACCAGTAAATGTAAACTGCTTGAGCACATCACAGTTGAAATTGTTGATAAATAGCTATTTGTAACCACACTTTTCTATTGACAAGATTCATCACAGAGAAGCACATGTTGGGAAATCAAGTAAGGGCGGCAATGCACTTTAGGTCACATGGCAGGTAAACTTTAATGAGCACACAATCACCAATTTTTATTACACTATAATTGTTGCTAGACTTCTAGAAGGAAGGCAAAAGATCTGACAAAGCTCACCTAATGATATAAGCTAGACCACCAGTGGGGCCTCCTCCTGGCATGCTTGGTGTTTGTAGTAACACATAATGCATGCTGCTCTGTCACAGCAAATTGACATTTACAGCATGGAGAGGATGCTCTTGAAGAAATAAAATGTCATAGTCTGACATTTTCTGGTTAACTATGTGGTCCTTATCTTTTGTCCTGTTAATATTAAAGGAGCATAAACTTATTTTTCTCAATTCAATAATTTAAGGATGTTGTTCTTCTTAGACAGGACTTCAAGAAAGATACAGCATTTGAGACTAAAGGACCCATGGGGCCTGCCACAGTTGGCACATTTAAGATTTGCTGCTTGACAGTGAGAAGTAATGGAGGATTCTTGCTGCCCAGCACATCAAGAACAGTGCATAGACATGTCACAGTTGGATTTTGTTTGATTAGGAGACTGACCTTTCTAGCAACAATGTGGTGGTCTCACATTCAGAACTTGGAAGACTTCATATCTCACTTGTGCTGAGCCACATTGAATTCAAGAGTGTAATACTATCTGCAAAAGTTGCTGCCATTAATTTTCCTATGTGCTTTGTATCAATCACGCCATTGGAAGTTTTCAAGTATACCTTTCAGTATTCAATGGTATTTTTGTTCACTTAACTTGACATCAATGTTCCTCAGTACACTAGAGATAGTGTCACAAAAGTCATTTGCAGCAATTTTGTCAATGCAAACTAACAACTTATCACCAGAGGGTTTGATACTCTACACAGCTTTGTGCCTGCAAACTTTGTCAATTATGTGCTTGTATTTAGCTGGGTCATTCAAATCAGACAGAAAATTTGAAATCACAACTGTCACAGGTTTTTGTGACAGATAAGGGTTGTGGCTTGGTATGACTGGAATTTTCAGGTCATAGGATGTCACCTTACCACTACCGTCTTTAGCATAGTTTCCTATGAAACAAAGAAGAGAAAATATAATAAATGAAAAAAATAAATAAATAAAAAAGCAGAGAAAAACGAGGGTAGTGCCAGCCAGTGGAACAACATTAAGAGAAAATAAGCAAATATCTTGACAAGGACCTCTGCCAAGTTGTCCTCAGTGCCAATAGAAAACAAAAAACAAACAATCTAAACTTTTGCAATAGACTACATAAAAGACAAATAGACACTCACATTAATATCCTGAATATTTACTGGCTTTAAAATTTCCGTAGTAGATAGAATCTCTGGGAAGTCTGGATACAAAAACCACCTATCTCAAGCAGCTTTAGAATTAAAATCCTGCTGGTTCCAATACAGTTCTTGATTGTTTGCTATTGTTTTCTTCTCACAGTCTATCTCCAACAATACAAGAAAATGGCTTGGCACCCTTAGTTAGAAATCAGTTTAAATGGAAATATCTATTTATTCACAACATTAATAAATATCCTGAAACTAAGTCACTAGATTGTCAATACTTTTAATCCTTATCATAATATTTTGAAAGAATGATCATTGAATTAACACCAGTCAC
Organism: Artemia sinica; assembly: GCA_027921565.1. Classification (NCBI taxonomy): domain Eukaryota; kingdom Metazoa; phylum Arthropoda; class Branchiopoda; order Anostraca; family Artemiidae; genus Artemia; species Artemia sinica. Next base: position 2,031,657 of record CM051274.1, read on the forward strand.
TGAATAAATTTAAAATCATACTAAGTTCAAGTTCAATAAACATTTGAATAGAAATTAAAGTTCCTTGTTATAATATTTTGAAAGAATGATCATTGAATTAACACCAGTCACTGAATAAATTCAAAATCATACTAAGCTCAAGTTCAATAAATCATTTGAATAGAAATTAAAAGTTCCAGTGCCTTTTGCAGTGTTCAAAGAGATTGAAATTCAACTTGCCCCCCTCCCATGCTCCTTCTTTCCCCCTCCAAAGTTGTCCAACCAAATATTTAGATAGCCATTTTCTTTAGCATAGTTGAAATGTCCACTAACTATGTCTTTGGGGATAAGATGACCCCTTGGGAAAGTTTTTTATGGAATTTGTCCATTATTTTTGTATAGTATTTTTTTGTGGGGAAGTATAGGCCTTCAGACATTTTTTGGGGGAGGGGGTGGATTTTCTGCTGGCGGGACTATACATGGGGATAATTTTCTGTGGGGAGGGAAGTGTTCAGGGTGTAAACCCTGCATTAGGAGCTTCCAGTGTGAATTTGCCACAATTCCTAATCAAAATTATTTTTATTTGTCTTGCCTTCTCTTTGCCACCTCAGTTGTTGGCAAGTGATTGGAAAGATCTGGAGGAACTTCCCTTGGAGGGAGTCCATGGGAAAAATTCTCCATGTGATAATTCTCTACAGGAAGAATTATCTGCAGGAGCACCTTTGTACTGGGGGGGGGGCTCTGGGAAAACATTTCCATGGGGGGATTTTGGACATGATTTAAAAAACAAACATAGATTTAAATTTTTTCCAAATGAAAGTATGCTAAGGATAATTTTTCAGATGGAATTATCCACAAGAAATTTTTGAGGGGGAGTTTTCATTAAGAATGAAATTGTCTGGGGGCATTATAGGTTGGAGGAATTGTATTTTTTGGGGGGGGGGGTTCCATGGAAGGGGGCCAAATGTCCTGGCATTATTAAAAAACAACCAGAAAGTAAATTTAAAACAAACAAGTTTTTTTCAACTTAAAGTAAGGAACAACTTTATGCTAAAGTGTGACTCATTGTCCCAGTTCTTTAGGAAGAATTCTTGAAGAACAAAGGCTATTTAATTAAAACAATAAGAAGCTTTTTAAAAGTACTAAAAAACTTTAGAGTGGAGAGCACAGTATCTGGGAGGGCACAACCCCTCTCATATACAGAATAATTTCTGTTCATTCTAAGAATTAATGTTGCTCCTTTATTCAGTCTAAAAAAAACTTTTTTTCATTTTATTATTATTAATGATAGTAGGTACAGTAAAGATGTTAAAAGTAGAATAGCTTAAGTCCAGGTTTTTTTTCACAATTGAAAAATTTTTGGAAGAATAGGAAGCTGCAGTGGTGACAAAGGTTAAGTATGGTTTTGAAGTGTGGGTGCTCCAAAAATAGAAGAAGATTTGCTAGATGGTTTCAAGAGAAATTGCCAACAGATTGTTTTGGGTACCCAACTCACTGACTCTGTTTCAAACAGTAAGTTGTACAAAAATGAGGTACTACCTCATTTACTAGGGCTATAATGAGACAAAGGTTGAGATGGCATCTAACCATTTTGTAGATGAAGGATAACATATTGCCAAAGATTTTCCTTGTTGGCCAACTGTACAAAAATCAGGCTGTCCCCAAATGGGGTGGGATGATGTTGTAAGAAAAGATTCAAGGAAATGGGAGGGTGTGAAGAGTGAGGCTTTTGAAAGAAACTTAGGATTGAGGAGGAGCGTACGCACCCCCCCCCCCCTGAAATTTTTCCCAACTTGTAAAATATGTAGCAAAATTGCATATAAATAAATTTTTGATGTGCTTAAAAAAAAATTGCAGCCCCTCTTCCCCCTGAAGAAACTCTTGGCTAGAGCCCTGGGATAGCTGATAAACCTGTTAAAACAGTAAAAAAAACACTAAGTCTAGACTGCTTCTCCTGCTTTTAGTTTTCCCTTTGCTTTTTCTAGAAAACAGATAGTCTGCATGTGCTATAGGTATAGAAAATGCAATTACATGGTGTGTCTCACATCAAAATATGTTTCAATGTTTATTATGCATGACAATAATCTAAATACACTTAAATACTAGCTTTGCATGTGTATTTTCCCATTCAACGCTCTGGTCAGCTCAGGATACATATTTTATTCTATTACAATAGAAATACTGCAAAAACAGCAAAATTGAAATAAAAACAAATTTAAGTACACTCAAACAGACTGTGCATGTGTTGCTGTTAAAGCTGTGATGCATGCAATTTCTGTTTACTGTAGCACCAGAGATTGCTGCATAGCATGTAAATTTGGGCAATTGTAGCACTCAAGTAACTGCCAATCATTATCTTCAGTAATGCTTATGGGTTTCTGAGAGAGAATAAAGATGTTAGTTAAAAAGTTGCTTGTCTTACTTTTAATTTAGTATTTTTGTCTGCAAAATAGAAACTGATGCAGAATGCTAAAATTATGCTAGAAAGAATTTGTATGCACAAAATGGTCAGAAAACTGCTACAATTTATCTCAAAAAGTTGCCAATACTTATCCCAAGATTTGTAGAAATAAAAAAAGAAGACAGTTTTTATAGAATTTACATTTGAGGATTTTTATTTGCCCATACAACTTGTTTTTAAGTTTTTAATTTAATAGCAAACAACAGAGGTGGGATAGTCCAAACAAGTTCTTACCTAGGAGAAATTGTATTTAGTATTGTTCTCCAGCTGTAATCCCTGGACCACATCTACTGCAACAGATTTGATACTTTACATCAACACAGATAATAGGCCAAGAACAACACTCCATTGAGTCTAACTATTAGATTTCTTCTTTGTACTCTGTGTTAATTTTTCTCTGTGCTATCTTTTATACTTTTTTATCAGTTTTTTTCACTCTGATTTCTTTTCCATTGATATATTTTTGTGTAATTTAATGTATTTTCATCCTTCATGGACTATTGAGTCATCTGAGTAAGGAGGGACAAGGATCAAAACATCAATAAAAAACTTTATGCCAAAATTTTCATTTCTGGTTCATTGTCCCACTCCTTGTTGTGATAATAAGAGATACAGACATGTATCAGGTACAGCAATATCTGATTATATGATATGATAATAAACTGAGAGTTTTTGTATGTTTATTTTACTTAGTAAAGTAATTTGTTTTTGTCTCAGATTCAGAGGAATGCTATGATCAAAGGATGCATCATAGAAGAGAAGATTTTCCTCGGTTTCGGGATGGAAGAATTGGTCGTCAGAAGAAAAAGGGGCAGAAATACCATTTTGATAGGCAGCTACAAGAAGATTTAAGTTATGCTAGAGAAGAAAGGCAAGAGCCAAGGCGTGACTATAGAAGAGGAGGACCAAGGCATATTCCTAGTGGTGTTGAACTTTGGAATAGAATAACTGTAAGTTATAAGGAGGCTACTGACAAAATTTAAATTAACTTTAATTGTAGCTTAAAAGACAGTGATTTAAATTAGGTGGTGTGGAGCTGTCCACTTTAATTTTGCTATTTTATTTCATTGTTGTTTTCTTACATGTGCTGTACTAAACAAGCCAAATTGGCTTTTTGAAGTCATGACATAAATACCTGTCAAGATGAATCATAAAAAAGTTAAGTTTTGCTGTTGATACTGATAGACTCCAAGAAAAAAAGTTGAGAAAAACTTTCCAGGAACAGTTAAATACTTAACTCAAGAGTTTAAAATTTACTAATATAGAAGATCAAAACATAACAGGCCTGTTTTATGAATGATCTTGACAGACATCTCTACATATTATGACTTTAAAAACAAACATTTCCAACAAGATTAAACCATGTAAAGATTCTAACTTGCATTTTACCCCGTGATATTGCCTCATATTTGTAGAATACTGAAAAACTGAGTGCAAGGGTTCGGTCGCATGAGGGTTCAGTTGCACAGGGGTTCAGTTGCACAAGGTTCAGTTACATGAGGGTTCTGCTGCAGGAACATCTACTTTAAGACATATGAATGGATTAAATACTTGAGAAACTTAAACACCATGTTTTGTGTTGCTTGTTGCTATTTTTCTGATTGGGCTTGTTTTGGGCTAAATTTTTTTATTGGTCTATGGACTGGAAGAACTGCTGGAAAAAGGGCTTTTGGTGAGTTGAGATTTGCAAATGGAAAGACAATTCTGCTATATTAGCAACATGATTGTTCTGAAAGACATTGGCATTGCATTTCAGCATATTCAGAATTTAAGATAATTGCTACTGATACTTCAGCTATTGACTTAGCTATCGTCAATGAGACAAAAGACGTTTCTAGAAAAAAAGACACTTCTAGGTGATTACACTCAGTTATAAATAAGATGGAAAATTAGTAGTGTCCAATTGGCTGCTTTTACATGCAAAACCTTGTCTCCCTGAGCTTATACACTTTGGAATGTGAAACTATAGAAAATCTTGGTGTAGATTTGATGTTGTGTATTGCCCAAAGTTATGACAGCACATCCGTTATGAATGGGGATTTAACAGAGTTGAAGCAAAGCTTAAGGAAATGAGAATGAGTTGGATACAATCTTTCCTAATTTCCTGGATAGGTGCGCCTCAAAGGTTACAACTTTCAATTTACTACATCAACATTGGGTTCAGAATTTAGAGTAGAAAGCTTAATTGGAGTCCTTACAAAAACCAAGTTACACAATCAACAAGATTCTCGATTGCCTCAGCAAGGTAGTCCCAAGATTTCAATTGCTTTTCAAGGTACTTCTAAAAGATGAATAATTGTTAATAATAATTAAATAATAATTAAAAGACGAATATTAATAAAAGATGAATTATAATTAAAAGAGCTGTTTGCTAGTATCCATCGATGGCAGTTCATAATTTTTTGGATTTTGTGCAATTCGCGGATATTGGCGAATGACTCGCTTTTATGGTTGTTAGGTATTTGGTTTTAATTCTTGTAATTTTTGGCTTTTATTGAATTTTATTCATCTTTTAATTATTTGTTTTTTTCATTGTTTTTTTTTTTTGTTTCTTTTCACATTGACTTTCCGCGTTTGTTTTTTTTTTTTTTTTTTTGTTTTCTTCGGCACTTTTCTTGAATAAATTATTTTGTTTTGCGCTGAAGAAGAGAGGCGGTTGTCCTCTCGAAATATTCACTTTGTTTGTTGATTCAGTATTCTTGTTTGGACTTAAAAAACCCATTTTTGGTCGTTTCCTTTTCTTATATTGAGTCAAAAATGAAAAAGTAGAAGAAAAAAGGTACTTGTGTAAATGATGGTACACACTCGAGAAAAAACCGGTTTTATCCGTCTATATTAAGAGACAAACAGCTTACATTCGGTGGAAAAGAAGTGATGGGTGACAGAATACATTGGACTTATATAATTTGGGCTATACATTTGCACATTAGGGGGGTGGGAGTGGGGGTAAAGTATTTAACAAGAGTAAAGTTAGAAAACAATTCTTACTTCATAATATACAGAATAATTTTAGCTAACACATTTTGCATGCGGACTCGCTTTACTCTACTCCCCCCCCCCCCCCCCCCCCCTAATGTACAAATATATAGCCCAAATTTGTTTCTAAAGTATTATATTTTCATCATGTTTTGGTATATTTCTGTTCTTATATTTTCTTATTTTTCAGATCAAGAATGTAAAGGCTTCAAAAGATGAATTGCTCAAATCGATAATTGAAGTTTGTCCTGTACCTTTTGTGCCTTTTTATGTAAGCATTTTACTTTATACTTTTTATAACCAGAAGAAGCTGCCGTATTTTTTTTGGGGGGGGGGGCTAAAAAGTCTACTCTTCCGTTCTGAATTTATTTAATTTAAATTATATAAACATCTTAAATAATATTCCTCTTCACTGGTACGTATATTAATAGGGGGATACCCAAGGCTTTTACCAGGGACACGTGCAAAAAGGATAGATGCATTCATCGCTGCAGCTTTCTGATCTTCTGATAAGGTTGAATCCAGAACTAGCTCAAATCCATGGAATCGCCTTCAAAGGGCTTTCAGTCCTGGCGATGTCCAACTTTTCGCCGTATTCTTGCGCCAAGGCAATCTTATACAAACCAAAACGTTTCAAAAAATGACTCACCACCTTTTAGAACTGTTATCTGCTGTTTGTATTGTCTTTACTACTTTTAAGTCCAGGGGTGTTCACAGTGTATTCACTTTCAGGATCCAGAAAAATCTTCTCTGGGCTTATGTATTCACTTCATCTTCAGAATCTTCCCTGTATTCACTTACAAGACCCGGGAGAATCTTCCCTGGGCTTACCGTGGGATATCCATTCCCGGAAGTCTTTTTGGCATGGAGCACCTAAAGTGTCACTTCTGCGGGTGCTGCTTAAACTTTAAGCTGCTCTGCAATCAAACCCCACTCTTGGTAGTTTTGTAATGATAAATATCCCAAGGAGGATATTTCGAGCTAGCAGGCTTATTCTAAAAATTGCTGAAAAAGAAGGACCTTTGAAAAATTTTGAAGCCGGGGAAATTTTAAGACTAGGACTGAACAATACAGCTCTTTGTTCTATAGGCTGATGATGGTTTACTCAATTTTGTTGATTGTTGTTTTGTTTTCAAGCAACCCTTGTTGGCTTTTGGGCAAAAAAATTATTAATGTTTCCATTGCGTATTCAGCTTCATGAGCTATACGAAGATATCATTATAGACTAAGACTAACAGATAAGAAGATTATAAACTTCCTGTGTTCTAACATTAAAAAAGCTGATTTTGCTCTATCTATTTTCCTTTCGACCAGATAATAGTTCTTGTTGTTGTTTTTTCCACTGCTTTAGGATTTAATGTCATGTTTTTGTGGTTTTTTTTTAAACTTCATCAACTGTTGCTTTTTTTTTTCTTTGTTTAGCTTGAACATGGTCTATTTATAAATAGTTTGCTATTTTAACAAAATTCAATAGCAGCATCCAGTCCATGTCTCAGTCTATTTATTTTTTTAGTTGTAATTTTTTAAAACCTTCAAAGGCATTGACTTTTAGTGACTCTTTAATTAAATTAATTAAAATTTAGTTGAAACTGTTATTATTGAATAGATTCAAATGCTGATTTACTAACTTTCATATAAATTATATCAATATTTATACAAATTTCTAAATGAAACACAATTTTTATTTATATTAACCTTATTTGTATTTTAAAGTGTAATTTAACAAATGCCGCTTAACTAACTTTAAATTACCATTAATATCAAATTCTTGGCATAACAAGACATTTAATCGCCTAATCATGCAACATATTTAACTTATAAATTTATTTGACAAACTTGCTCTACTTTATTGGAGTCAGAATAACCCTTTAAAGCAGAATAAGTATTGAATCTCAAATTGAATGCAGAGTAAGCCACTTAATCAGTAAGTGGTTTACCTTGCTGCTGCTTACCTTATAAGCTGCTGTCTTACCTTGAACGCTGTCTTAACTTACGGTCTGTACAGCCAGAGGCATCCAGGGAGAAGAGCCTCCATTCATTCCTTTGGTTTGCTGCAGCTACTACATCCTCCCACTCTGGTTAGATAAGATTGTTAAGGCTGCGTAGGTCAGTCTGGTAGTTTTGCCGTAATGTATTCCTGGGCCTCCTCCTCCGACGATTGCGTGCCGGCTACCATTGAAGGACAGCATTGGGAAGTCACTTGTCATCCATTTGTTGAACATGTCCTAAGTATCTCAATCTACGCACTCTGATGACGTCGACCACAAGTGGTTGTCTAGTGTTATCTCGTAGACTGGTTTGGGACATTTTGGATCCAATGGATGTTCAACAATCTTAGGAGGCACTTGTTTCTAAACGGGTTTTCAAACGTATTCATACTACTTATGAGCCTTTAAAACAAAACATGCATTTAACTTCAATTTCAATGAGCAATAATCGGCCAATTGAATAACCTTTGATTAGTGTTTAAAACATCATATGGCATATTGAGTAATATAAACAATTTCCAACGATCCTGTAATGCTTAATGAATGGTAAAAGTAAAACTTATAGTTGGATAATTAATCAAGTCACTTAACTAACTTTTAAATTTTTTCATTAAAAATAAGCCCCTTCATTTAACTTTAAATGACGTTTTAAAACATAACAGGTATATAAGAGTCGACTGCTAAATTTCATGCAGGATATATTATTTAATCACAGCTACATAAGCCACTTAACATATCCACTCTGAGTGAGGTTAAAATTTGCCTTTGGCATGGCATTGTAAAGTTTTGCGCGCAAAATTACTCTTGAACAACGTGAAGAACATGTTTCCTACATTCCTCTTTTTTTCTCTAGTGGCTGTGCTTCTGCCCCATGTTTAGCTTCACTCGCTACTGTTTGTCTGGAAGCCTAAGTCTCCACTTCAGTTCCTCAGTTCTTTCGATCTCCCCTAATACCCTAAGACGACCAAAACACTTGCGCTTTTGCTTTTTTGCATCCTGTCTTCCCTGCATCTTCTACCTATGGTAATGGTTCTACCCATAGTAATGGTTCTACTATTGACACGATTACATTTTTTCAAACTTTTCCTGCGTGATTCAAGATCGCCGGCATTATCTAAATTTGATGTATCTTTTCTTCCCCTCTCAGTCCTACATTATCAACTTCCTCAGTAGACTTTACGCAAAAGGAAGTTCCTCGCAATAATAAAAGAAAGATAAAAAAGGCAATCCTGTTTCACAACAAAATGTACTTGAAACAAGTGAAAGGTCTTCAGCCGAACTGGCCAGCCATGACAAAGAACAAATAAAGAGAAGAATCTCAATGAAGAACAAACAAACGGGACTACTGCCAGTAGAAAGAAATGATAAAAACCAAAACAATGCAGATATTTCGCCTGTATAAAAACGAGGCGTCTTCGATGCTGATGAATCAAAGATAAAAACAAAATAACCTAAAAAAAAATAAAAACCAAAACCAAGGGAAAAAAAGTCAATATTAATATCTACGATTGTCGCAACTGATCCTCATAGGTCACAGAAGGTAATAGAGTTACTTAGATGCGAGCACCGAAGCAACTTTTTTTCCTTGGTTTTGGTTTTTATTTGTTGTTACGTTATTTTTGTTTTTATCTTTGATTCATCAGCGTCGAAGACGCCTCATTTTCATATAGGTGAAATATCTGCATCATTTTGGTTTTTATCATTTCTTTCTACTGGCAGTAGCCCCGTTTGTTTGTTCTTCATTGAGATTTCTCTCTTTTTTTTCTTTTTTTTGTGCTTTACTTGAAACGAGCGTCATAGTTCATTGTTCACCAGTGTTGACGCTTTTTAAAGTCAATTTAGTATCACTGCCTTGGTTAAAAGTACTGTTTCTTCTTGTTTTCTGGCACCATAGTTTTAGAAACTGGAAGAATGGGCCCACTCGACTAGAAATAAAAGTTTACTGCGCACTTTTTGAGGCTGAAATCAGTTGGGCTTTTAATCTCAAATGTCTTTTGATGAAAATTTCAAGCTAATCTTCTTAATCATAGTGGTCGAATTGTTCAGAAAAAGTGCATCCACGAATGATGCAGTAAAATCATTTATCGAAAAACAAGGTACAAACTTCCATAAGCATTGCCCAAACATGGTATCTAAAAGTAAAAAAAAAAATAAAATTAATGGATCCCAGCTTAAAAAGAAATTCAAAACTATAATAATATAATCAAAATATATAATCAAAATCGTTCAAATCATAAAAACTTACCAAAAACACAAACAAAACTTGGGTAAAAGCTTATGAATAGCGCTATGATCTGGAGTAAACTAGTTCTAGTTTTGGATATTTAGACAGGTGCTTCTTCGGAGAGTCGGGATCTAAGAGGGACAAAAGGGGGCGAGAGGAAGATTTTTTAGATGGGGTGGAGGAGTAGGGTTGAGCCAAATTTTATGTACAACCTTCTCACGACGTATATAACGCGAGTCAAGTTGAAATGCGTGTAGATAGAAGAGTAAGGCAACGGGAATCTTCCGTAGATGATTTGCAGTGATCTCTTGTGAACCTGTTCAATTTCTTTGCTTTGTTCTTTTCTTAGAGCGAAATACCAAACAGGACATGCAGTTTCAAAATTTGGTTGGATAAACACAAAGAAGTAAAAATAAATTGCAAAAATAACAAACCCTTTAATGAAGTGGTTTGAAAAATGTTTTGCTAGTAGAAAGATGGATATGTTACATCTAGTTGAAATCAGAGTCAAGCAAAAATTTCAATCTGTGTGACTGGAAGCCAAAAGTGTAACTTCTGTTCATCCTTAAATTCGCAGATTTAGATCATAAATCTTTCAAGTGCGATAATTTAGGCAGTGTTTGCGAATTGTCTGGGATAATGAAATTTTGCGCCCTAAAGTTTCTCCCCCCGGGGCAAGTGTCCCCTAGAACCACCTATGGGTGGGATATCGGTTAAGAATCTTTAAAAAGAGAGAAATCAGTGGTTAAAAAGGAACCAGAATTGAAAGACATTATGCCGTTTTGGTAGTTTGATTGCAATGAAGATAAAACCTTGTTGTTGCTATTCACAACGGGCAAGAGAAGTAGAATCATTAGTGATGCGTATAAGAAAAAAAAAAAAAAAAAAAAAAAAAAAAAAAAAAAAAAAAAAAAAAAAAAACACTATGTAATGATTCCTTAAGAGTGGCAGCAATATCCGTTGTACAAAAAAAAAATTGGAGTTTGCGTTATCGTTGTCGTTGGAAGTATGAAATACCTCGGCTATCTTTAGTTAATGCTTTAATGTAAATGCTTTAAAAAACAATATGAACTTTTTTCTAGTTACTAACTCAATGCCTATAACTATCATATCTTATTATTAATGCTAACTGACCATGTTAACTTATGTAAGAAAAATGGTTGCGGTAACCAACTATGTGTCGTTGTTATTTCTGGTGCCTGTATTTCTGTTGCCGTAAAAGACCTATTGAAAGTAATTAATTTGGAACTGGAATATCGTTAATAGTGGATGTCATTTAAGAAATTGTCCTAAAAAGTGTCACAAGAACATCTTTGGTGACATGAATAATGTGACTATTAAGATAAGCCTGCTCAACCTGATAGAGAACAAAAATATGTGCAAGTTGGCCTGGTGTTTATAATTTGCCCAATAAACAATTTAGCTGGTCGGTCTCAATTGTTGCTGAAGTTCATCCAAATTCCCAAACAGGAAAATATAGCCTACGTAAAGTATGGATGAAAGAGTTTTTTTTTTGGGGGGGGGGGGCTCGTTCTCTATTTATTGTTTGTTTTACACGGGATTCTAATAAGTATGATCCTTGACTTTTTTTTTTCTTGTTTTAGTATCACCTGCGTGGAGAGTTTGGCTTTTTCTTTGTGGAATCTTCTGAAGCAGCTAGCGCAATACAACGGTTGCACATAACGCTACCTGTCCAAGGAAAGGTATGCCTGTTTTGTTTTGTTTTTTATCTTAGAGAACTAAGATTAGATTGAAACAATGCTTGAGTCGTTTAAAAATTTTAAAGATATGCCAAACTGTAAGGTTTTGTATTTTAGTCTGTTTTGTATTTTGAAAATCATATTTAGTATATGTTATCCTTGCTTTTTTGTATTTTCTTTCTGACTAAAAAACTGTATGTATTGTATTTTTTGATTTGCAATATTAGCTTCTATATTTGAAATTGGCAACTTGAAAATCCTTCTGTCTCTTGCTGTTTCTTTTTTATCTCCTCCTCCCTCATTTTTGCCTTGTCCCCTCTCTCCTTCCCTCTCGCTCCCCTTGTCTCTCTTTTCCTTTCTACCTCTCTCTTTCTCTTTTACCTTTGTGTTTCTGTTTATTTCTCTCTCTCCCTTTTCCTTTCTTTGTCTCACTTCTTACTTGTTTGACATTTCAAGTATACCGAAAAGGTTATTTTTAGGTACTCAGCCAAAAGGTATGTTTTGGTGGAATAAAACATCAGCACTTGTCTTAGTGAATAGTAGTATTTGTTTTTGTGAACATACTTACGTAGTTATGTTAACCTCGGGCAGCTTGCGCCACAAACAGTAATAGAGTGGAAATTCTGTATGGCATAAAAGATAAATAACTAGAAGTTATAAAACCTTCAATTTTAGTCCTGATTTGTACAGATCAAACAGTTCGTGGTAACGAACTGTAAGTAAGGAGCGATGAGGCTCAGTAGTAACTGAAACTCTAAAAAACGGAATTTATATAAAAAGAATCTACTTATTAAGCTGACTCAAAATACATAAGATTTACTAAGTTAAGTTTTACCCATCGAAGATTACGAGCCTGAGAAAATTTGCCTGATTTTCGACAAAGGGGGAAAACACCCCTTAAAAGTCTAAGAATCGTAATGAAAATCACACCATCAGATTCAGCGTAGTAGAGAACCCTATTGTACTGGTTCGAAGCTCCTATCTGTAAAAATGTGGAATTTTGTATTTTTTGTTAGAGGAAAGATAATGGACACGTGTTTTTTTTTTTTTTTTTTTTTTTTTTTTTTTTTTTTTGTTTTTTTTTTTTTTTTTTTTTTTTTTTTTTTTTTTTTTTTTTTTTTTTTTTTTTTCATGGGTTATCGTATCGAACCAATGGTGCTAGAAAATTTGAGAGAGGGCTTATTTGGACGGAAATAAAAGTTATATTGCCATATTTTAAGTGATCCAAAATATTGGAGGGCAACTTGGCCCCCTCACACGCCCCTTTTCCCCCAAATTCGTCTGATCATAATTTTTAAATAGTCATTTTGTTCAACATTGTTGAAAGGCCTTTGAGTGTGCCGTTAGAGATAACTTGACCCCTCACAGCCCCTAAGGAAAGGTTTTTAAGATATAAAATTTGCCCATTGTTTGTTGTTATTGGGAAGGGTACATACATTTTCGGCTGGGGGGAGGATGAATTTTTGCGTGGAGTAGTTTCCGGGGGATGAACTTTTCAGGGGAAATTTTACATTAGGGGAATTTGCCAGAATTCCTACACGAAATCATATTTATTTGTCTTACTTTCTCTTTGCTGACTCATTTTTTTTGCGTGGTAATGGTAAGGTAGGTCTAATTGTACTTGGCTAATTTTCACCATAATTGAGTTGTTTAGAGGATCTTTCCATGGGAAAGGGGGATTTTTCCGTAGATGTGGAGGCGGATTTCGGGGAATTATTTAAAAAACGATCAGAAATAAAATATAAAAAAACAAGTTTTTTTTTTACTTAAATAAAGGAGCAACATCAAAATTAAAAATCGAACAGAAAGTATTACTTATATGATGGTGGTGGCCCTCTCTTCAACGCCTCACTCTTTACGTTTAAGTTTGAATTTTTTCCCAGTTCTTTAAAAATGACTCCTCAAATACAAGGGTTGTTGAATAAGTACTAAAAAGCTTTAGCGTGAAGAGCGAGGTGTTAAAGAGGGGGCCACTCCTCTTATCTACTTGATAATTTCTGTTCGTTTTAAGTTTTGATGTTTCTCTTTACTTTCAGTTGAAAAAACTAGTTTTTTTTTTATTTAACTATGAATAAGGCTTGAATTCAGAAAATACAAAAGTATTAGTGAATGTTTTATCTTCACATGGTATGTTAGATTAATCTATTAGAGTGACCAATGTTGAGTTTGAAAATAAAATTTCTCTTATTATAACCTCAGTAACTGAAGTAACCATCTGCGGCTATGTAGGAAAAAAATTACGTTTCTCCCTAATAGTGTTATTTCTTTTCTATTTCTTTTTAGATTGAATTTGGTGAGACCAGGCGCATGCCCATCCAAAACATCCCTGTGGACGAAAGAATGCAAATAAAATTGAGACAGGTTCTCGAGCGACGTTATGATCCACTTACTCAGTCTCTGGATCTGTCGAATTTCCATTATGACGAGTGTAAGTTTCGTTTTGTCTATTGCCTCTTTCATGGTGGAACCGTATTTTATCCCTTCGCCTCTTTTCTTTTATTCTGAAAGTCTTGTTGCTACTTAAGAATCAGAGCCGTGTTCAGGCTTTTTTTCGAGTGGGGGGGGGGGGGGGGGGTTACAAAAAGATTTTTTCGATGGGTGGGTTGCAAAAAAAACGCAAAAGAAATCTGTTTACATTCATTTTTGTTACGTTTTTACGAGTTGGACAAACATTTCGGGGAGTGGGGGGGGGGGGGGGTGATCTTAAGAATCTGTTTACATTCATTTTTGTTACGTTTTTACGAGTTGGACAAACATTTCGGGGGGGGGGCTGTCAAACCCCCTAATCCTCCCCCCCCCCTGGATACGGCCTTGTCCGCAATTGATCTTATTTGTTTACTACCTTCTGGGTTAATTTGGACCCAGTTTATCTAACCTTGTCAGCCGTAAGTGTTGATTTATGGCCCATAAGAAAAGGCTACCCTAAATTAAGGTAAGGTTACCAATTGGTTGACATTATTTAATAATTGCCTTAATTTTCATCATCTAAGTCACTTTTGTTTTAGCAAACCAGGGGAAACCTATAAAAGTAGGGAAATATCAAAATATGGGAAAGTCTAGGAACTTATAGATTTTTGGGTAAAATCCTTGAATTCGTCATCCAGTGTTTAAGATTATGACCGTTATTTCCAATTTTTTGGCATAATTTTGGTTTTAATATGTTCCGTTATTAATTTTCTGTCATTGATTACAGATTTTGACTTTTGTTAGTTGAACGTAGGGCTTATTTTCAAATCCAGAAGAGGGCTCGTAGTGAAAGCTAATGTGTGAGATATAACGCTTTCTAAATTTAGTTGTTTTTTTTTTTTCAGATTTTATGCGTAGAAGTTTAACTAGAGATTTTAGAAAACCAATAGATATCCTGTAATGTTATGACTCAAATACAGGTTTTGTGAATGTTGTTTCTCAACTGAATTAAGAGACAATTTCAATATAATACATCTTGCTTGAAAAGGAAGGGAAATGATAACCAATGCGTCTCTCTTTATGAACTCTACAGATTAAATATGGGAGTATATTTAACTTTTTAATAAACTAGTCTTTGGGTGATAGATTTTACCAAAAGCTGTTGCTTTCTAATTTAAGGTGGCGTGCCGGAATCGCTACCACCCTCTACCTACGGCTAATGGCTGCTTATGGGGTATAACCATACCTGGGCGTTTTTGTTACAGTTGCTTTTGTATTTTAGTAATCATATTTTTCAAGAGGCTTTCCAGTTTGGACCTCTCAAAGCAGAATGAGAGGTGTATCGATTTCTCAATACCATCATTTTTTTTTCTAGGATATGTCTAACAAATAACCTGAATATTGATCTTGGTCGTAGACTTGTAAATTAAGAAAGGTTTCAAACTGCATATTAAGAAAAAATGACCATATTAAGAAGTAATCCAAAAAGGAATTTTTTAATAGTTTTGGAAAAGATGTTAAAACTAACTGAAAATACTTCCTAGTCCAAATGAGAAGCCTGCCATTAGAATTCACATGGTCAAAAACCTACAACCGGAGGTTTTTGTCCCCCTGCCTTGAAAACCCGAAAAAAATGGGCATATTTTAGCCTGGGTTGTACTGATGCGTCTTTTTCTCTATAGTGGTTGACGACCACTGGAGACCACTAGAATATCGTAGAGAGATGGCCAAGAGTTCATTTGAGTGCAAATATTCTGTGTGTTCTTATAAATTTGTCTTGCTACCACTAGATTCAAATACAGGAGTTTTTGGTGCCATTTTATAAGTTAATCTTAATAATTGATTTTGGGGTTTGCAATGAATCGTGTTCAAGTGTTCGTTGGTCATGCCTAATTCTACTGGATTCTTTGTCTTCTAGCTTTATGTCATGAATACTACGTTCCTTTATCACGTCCTATGAATATGAAAGAAGTTATGCGAATTATAACTGAGAACACTAAAGACTTAAAAAACTTGGATCTGAGTGACAACAAACTTCAAAACCTGGATAATTTGGAGATTCTAGTGGACAAATCGGTGGAAGTAAAAGCTTTGAATGTTTCAAATAATAGGGTGAGTCTTCTCTCTTCTCTCTCTCTCTCTCTCTCTCTCTCTCTCTCTCTCTCTCTCTCTCTCTCTCTCTCTCTCTCTCTCTCTCTCTCTCTCTCTCTCTCTCTCTCTCTCTCTCTCTCTCTCTCCTTCTTTATTTTAACAAAAGCCTTTTTATTGGAGTTGTCAGAACAAGTTAGATAAAATCGTCTATTTTCTAAGCATATAAAATTCTGTAATCCCTTAAATTAGCTGTTTAAAAGAAGAAAAATATGTGAATAATACATTCCTTGCTTGCTTTTGTACTTTCTTCTTTTTTTAGTCGAACTTGAGCTTTGTTTGAGTGAAAATCAAGCTCAGAGAGCCAAATGTCTTGCGCGGTTTATCACGACGGTTATAAAAGGGGGTCAAAGGCTTCCAGATAAAAACAGTAGAACTTGTCTTGTCATTAAATAATTTTCCAGATTTCAGAGTTTATTTAGAATTCACCAATTAGAACCACAATGCTCATATTCCCCCTCGAAAGGCTCCATCGCCAGGGATGCAAGGCGGATAAAAAAAATATAATATAAGCAGCAGTAAAAAAAAAAGAGATGGCTCGCCAGACACCATATAAGATTAAAAAGAGAGCATACCTGAGGCCTGGGAGTCAAAGCACAGAGAAGACCGCCATATATCATGAAATAAACACTCAGGGGACATCAACTCTACAGAGGAAAAGAAAATGAAATGAAGAAGCTATTCATTTTGATTCTTAACTAAATGGTCCTTAAGAATTCCTTTTAAAAGTCTCAAACGAGTGGCATCTCTGTACTGAAGTAGGTAGGGAATTCCTGACCTGCTGACTAGCAATGAGGGGATAGAAATCTGACCATATAGTAGGGTAGGAGGAATGCAGATAATATGTGAAGAACGAAGACTATGGATCTGACTCAGGAATCAACTCGGGAGTTTTTTGAAGAGATTTGGAAGATTGCCATGAAGCTAATGACAGACAAAAGAAGCAAACGAAAGAATGTAAATAGACTATGTTTAGGAGTGGTTTTGGCGAGAAACGGCTAGTGCCCACAACCAGACGCCGTGCTTCATTTGACAAAGTGACCGCAGTGTAGAAGGAAAAGTAGACATATGGGGCAATAAATATATGACCGGACAAGGCAGAAAAAAATAAGCCTGAGAATAGATCCAGGAAAGGTGTGTCCGAGTTTTCGAATGATACCAAAATCTTGAGACCTTAACCATAATAATGGCTATATGGTGTCGAAACGAAAGGTTCTCATCAAGCAGAATACCAAGAAACCGGGCCACCTGATTCTCGTCTGCACAAGGAACCTTGTGACACCTGATGGTGTGTAAGCTGAGGGAAAGCTATACCAATTCTAGAAAATATAAGAAAATATGGCTTGGCTACATTGAAGACCAATTAATTCCCATCAAACCATGAAATTACTCTCTCGAGTATTGCCAGAAAGTTAGACCTGATATCACAATCCGTCTTCCCAAGGGTCCCAAGAGTGGTGTCATCAGCAAAAGCAACGAGACAATCTTCATTGTAACTAGTATTGAAACACGAAGGAACATCCGGATTATACAGCTTACAATATATTAGAGGCCTGGTCTTCTTGACTGCGAAATCAGATCATTAACATAAATCAGAAATAAAACGGGCCAAGAACAGATCCCTGAGAGATGCCATATTCTACTTCAGAAGGGTTACGGAAAAGCGGATCAATCGAAATAAGTCTACCAAAAAGATATGATTCAAACTAAGAGAAAACATTTGAATCAAAAGCTTTACGAACATCTAAAAGTAAAACTGCCGGGATAAAACCAAAATCTATTGCCGAATGAATGAAATTCAAGAGAGTTGCGCAAGCATACTCTGTAAAGTGATTCTTTCGGAATCCGAACTGGAAACTCTGCAAAAATTCTTTTGCATTCAGAAAACTAAGCAGTCTGGAGAGCATAGCCTTCTCAAAAATTTTGCTGAAAACTGATTGAAGAAATATTAGCCTATAATTAGCAGGATTGCTCCGAATCCCACCTTTATACGGCACTATAACTTTAGCTCGTTTGAGAGATTCAGGGAAAATTCCTACCTTGAAAGACAGTTGACAAGCTTAGCCAATGGTGACAGAATAGCTGGTGAATGGCACGGATAAGTCTTTTAGGAATTCTGTCTGGCTCTGAAGACGATGATCTTTTAAGAGCATTCACGATACGAGCTATCTCAAACTCAGAAACCGAGTTCAAGACCATAGACTTTAAATATGGGGGTCCAAGATAGGCTCTGAAATCGTAACGAGAAGTTGCAGAGGACGCAGTCGTCTTTCCTGTATTATTAAAATAAGACGTAAGCTCCTGCTGAACATCTTCTTCTCCTTGTACAGTTTTACCATCGACAATCAGCGTTGTAGAACAGAAGGTGGAGGGGGGAGTAGGTCTAAGAACAGTATTAATAATATACCATTTTTTCCTAACATCCTTTTCACACTCAGAAAATTCCTATGATAATACTAAGACTCGTCCTAGGTCGTCCTTGAATGGAGTGGAAAGATGTCATAAGAAAGGATCTAAAAAAAAGTTGGAACTTATTCGGTGGGGGTATAGAGGGGAGTTCTAAACGATTTGGGTGAAGGAGGGCTGTGCGCTGCTTTGTTGCCTCAAGTCACTGGTGCTGCAGTGAGTTATTAGTAGTAGCAGTCCCACTTAAGGGGAGTTCTCCTTCCCCTCTGGATTCATCATTTTATCGGTTAATATCATAGTGGCATTAAAGAAATATATCTTAATAGGTAGGAACAAAATACTACCCTGTTTTTGTCCCTCAAGTGAGGTTTTCACCGAAGCCTGTCATATTTACCATTTTTACCATATTTACCATGTTTACCTTTTCTTTTTTCTTTTCTTATAGATACAAAGTTTGAACGTTTTTGCAAAACTGAAGGGGCTGCCGTTGGAGAGTCTTATGCTAGATGATAATCCCATTGCAACAAGATTGAAAGAAAAAGGGAAGGATACGTATCGCAGGTAAAATTCAAAGAAGACGAGTAGGTAACCCCGAAAGTTTTGATTACATAATTAGTACTTCGTGTTAATGAAGTTTTAAGCATCACCAGCAGCAAAAGGCTGGGAAATAGAAATTTTTACTTCGGTTCTGATATGAGCCCAAATACTATCATAAACTGACTCTGTGAATGAATTAAGGTTTCTTTAAAAGGAGCATCATGGCTTTAATTGGTTTATTTCGCTACAAACATCCATAATTTTTTGTACTACGAATATTTGCACTACTGAATTTGTACCTCATGCTATTAATTAATGGTATTAATTAATATTTATACATGGTATAAATATTAATTATATTGGATTTCTATTCCAAAGTCTAGAGTTCTCTTAGGCCTTTTCTGAAGGTCAAGAATGGTCTTTCACGGTCAAGAATGAATTTCCAGTCCTAATTCTCAGTGTGTCTTGGGCATTTTTATAGGTCAAAAAGGGTTATGACCAAACTGGTAAAACCTGGGGAGGTAGCAATTGTAAGGGAATGAGTGGTTGGCGTAGCCAGTGCTTTCGAATTGAAAGTTGATTGGACAACCCTGTTTTCATTAACAGAAAAATAAATTAAACCTCGCTTTATTGGAGGGTTTGATCATAAAGTGTCCATATAGTGGCTTACCATTGCCATGCCAAATTTATTTTAATATTTCATATTATTGTTATATTTATGTATCAAATCATGAATAATAATATCGGAATGCGTTTTGTCATTTTAATGCAACTTCATTCCTTGTTATAATACGAGACAGGCTGATTTTATTCTCAGAACGCCTCCAGGGAAATTCCCTTTTCCCCTTCAGGCTCCCAAAACGCGGTTCAATGTTCCAAGCAAAGTGCTGTTGACTGTTAGACTTTTATTCAGAAAATATGTTGGGTTATGTAAGGCCGTTAGTTGCTCTCCAGATCAGATCTTTCGCCCCTTTCGGGTGGTTTTAGATAAGTTTACATGTTCTGGTTGTTTTTTCAATATCATTTTGTGAAATTAGTTCATGGATTTGCTAGGCTTATTAGGATTACAATATTTATGTAACTCTGAGCATGGGCGTACGGAAGGGGGGGGGCAGAGTGGGGCAGCTGCCCCTGCTCTATAACTCCAAATTTACACTAGATATGGTTGAAAAAGCAGTTGAGAAAAGGTAGATGGCTAAAAAAGCTGTTGATAAAAGGTAGATGGTTGAAAAAGCAGGAAATAAACAGCTGGAATGACAGAATAAAAATTGAACAAGAAGTAATTATCCATAGTATCTTGGAAAGATTTAGGTCTAATCCAAGAAGATTGATTAATGCTGAAGCTTATTGATGGTTTATGATTTTTGGTGATTATTTATTGATAAAGATTTCATAGGTATGATAGAACTTGCTGGCAATGTAAGGTTTTGTGAACTGCCAATATAACTTCAGCCCTCCACCCTTCATCACAGAATGAGCTGCCCCCCCCCCCAGAGAAGAAGCTACGTACGCCCATGATCCTGCGTGTGTTTTTTTAGGCTAATTTTTTTCGATTTTTTCTTTTGTTTCTTTTTTTTTGTCAGTTGCTTTATGGGATTGCGCATTTTAGTCACAGAGGCTCCCTAGAGCTTAATGGCTAGCCACCTTTATATTTTTTTGTTCTTTTCTGGTCATCTAATAAATTAGTTCTCTCTATATATATAAGAAGAAAGAAAAGAATTAGAGAAAAACGAAGTTCAAGATAATTTTTGTTAAAAGTTTTAAGCCTGAAGGTTGTTGTAGTGAGTTTTTTCACTCCAGCAATTCCAAGAAATTCAGAAAGGAATCAAATTTCTTATTGTCCCGAAAAGTTTCCCTTTCTAGACTAATTTTGATCCAAATTCGAGATCTGTCTTATATTCTGCAGATACGAAACGGTTGTTATTGTGAATTTTGTAATTGAAAGAAACGAGTCACAATTAAAAAAGAAAATAATAATAATAAATTAAAATGCATGTTTCTGTCTTGAAAGGGTCACTGAAGGTATTTTGGATCCTGTCACAGTAAGATCCTGTGTATATTATATTTATAAATATTATATATTTTGTGTATATTCTAGCCATGCATGCATGCATGCATAGCCACATGCAATAAAAAAAAACATAGTGTTTTTTGTTTCGTGGGAACCTGAAACATATTTTCCCCCTTTTCCACTTCAGAAAGAGGGAACGTTTTCCTGAAAGTTCCAACTTTATCCTTGAACTGTAAAAAAAAAAAACAGTTTTGCTTACCTAACTACGTATAATAACCATAACCTTTTCGTAAAACTATTGGCTGCTTTCAATATCCGTAACAAAATATATGTGCCTGTCTTTAGCTGAAAAACATTCTCTTCTATGAGCATCCAAGAACGAATTGACTAATTTGGTCTCCGCTCTCGAAGGAAACTGGCGCCACCTACGCTATAGTATATCCCTTTTTTCATATTAGTATATGATGAATACTATCCACATAGTTTTCATATTATCTATTGGTGGGCCTCATCTCTAAGGTGATATCCATGGGGGTACCGCGTTTGTACCTCCCTTATCCCTAAATTTTGTCCGACTTGTACAAAAGTAACAAAAAGGCATATGAACACTTTTGGATGTGTTTTGTACAGTTTTATTTTTACTCCCAACAACAAGAATCCTGGATACAGCCTTGGTCATGTCACCAATACTCTTAATTATATAGTATTTTTATTAAAACTTTAGCAAACCAAAAACAACGAAATAATTAGGCTATGGGAGAAAATTCTCTGATCGTGATCAGTCACATTTTAAAGTGACTGCATTCACTGATAGAGTATAGTAATTTCAGAGCAGGAAAAACGTGAGTAATTTCGAACTATGAGGAGTTTCAGGGTATTAAATATGAAATTAAAACAAATTTCTAAGGAGTCATTGACCAAAAGCTTTTATTGTGTGTCGGAAAACAATTTTGATTGCATACTGTCTCCTGCTGTATAGAGGCCCCAAATTCCTTTTTGGAGCCTTTAAGCCTCATAAAACATAAAATCGCGAAGAAAACGAGGACAATTAACAGCCAGTGAAAAAAATTGAAAAATTATGCAAATATTTCAGTCAAGACCTCCGCTTGACCGTCCTCAGTGCAGAATAAAACTAATAAAAAAAACAACAAAAAAACCTTAAAATAAAAACACAGAACTAAAATTGGACGACCCTTTCTCTGTAACGGTGAAAGAGTAACCTTTCACCGTTACCGTACCCTTTCACCGAAAGAGTTACCCTTTCACCGTTACTGAGAAAGGGTCGTCCAATTTTAGTTTTGTACTGAAGTGCAAATCTGCACTGAAGATGGTCAAGCGGAGGTCTTGACCGAAATATTTGCATAATTTTTCAATTTTTTCACTGACTTTAATTGATTTTTTTAATTGTCCTCGTTTTCTTCGCGATATTATGTTTTATCATGATTAGCCAGTGTGGTCTCAGAAATTATTTAAGCCTCAACAAGAGAGATAATATGGAACGTCGTTATTTGTCTATGACGGGATATAGTTGTTCTTTATTTAATTCTTTTTTTCATTCTAGGTTCCAAAGCATCATCCAAACATCTTTTGATACCTTTCAATTCTGTGGTGAAAGATTACCTTCTAAACTTAGCTTTAATATTTATTCTGTTGAAAATGTACTATACAGAAGCTAATGACCGTCGAATATGACTGTCAATAATGGCATTAGACATAGTATTTTAATGATGTGCTAAGCAAAAGAATGAGGTTGCTAGGACACGTTTTGTGGATGAAGGGTGACTGATTACTAAAGATTGTCCTTATCGGCCAACCGTCTAGAGCCAAACAAAAGCAGGTACTCCCCGAATGGGGTGGGAGGAAGTCTTAAGGAAAGATTTAAGGGAAATGGGAACTTCTTGGGAGGGTGTAAAGAGGATGGATTTGAATAGATTGGGATGGAGGAGGATCGTGCGTATTTTTGTTGGCCTCGGGTGGCTTGGTGTCGTAGTGAGTTGTTAGTAGTAGTATTAAGTGTTCAACGTCTCGGGTTCTTATATTTACAATCTGGAATTTACACGAGGATTCAATTCTTGCCATTCAATTCCCACATATTGTTTTATGATGTTCATATAATTCGCCTTCTTGCAGCAAACTCTCAAAGTTTACAAAACATGCATACTCAAGTAAATGTAAAAAATCATATATAATATATATAATGCAACTATATATTTTTCATATAGTTGACAGGTCGGGCTTTTTTTTTCTGACAGACTTGTTACTCTGTGTGTGCTTGCGTTTTGTGTAACCGGTTTGATTAAATTATGAAATCTACTCTGTTTGTGGGTGTTCTTGCATCATTATTCAGGCCTGTCTCGTAAAACGTGAGAAAATCTTAAGAAAAAAAACTGTTCATGCAGGCGCGTGCGCAGGAATTATATGTGTAAAAATACAATAAAGTAAAATATTTTTCTAAACGTAAAGCAATAATGAAATGTTATTATGCGCGCTTGACGGTGTTTTTCCTATTTAAAAAGGTATTATTCAGAGTTATTAATAGTTAGCTAATTCCCTGAAGAATGATTTCTTCAATAAAAAGTTATTTTCCCTTTTTTTTTTCTTCCCACTTTTTTTATCTTATATTATGGTTTTCTTCCCAAAAATGAGTTTGATTATTGTACATATGCATTAAATAGACGAGACGTCTGGGACTCATGTATGGGTAAACATGGGCGTAGGCAGCATATTGTCTAGGGGGGGGGGGTCAGTCGATAGTGTGATGGAGGGCCTTTTATCAACTGCTTTTCCAACCGTCTGCTTTTTCAGCCATATCTAATGTAAATTTGAAGGTCTAGGGGGGCAGCTGCCCCCCCCCCCTGCCACCCCTCCCTACGCCCATGTGGGTAAACCCTTCAAAAGTCTCCGTGATTTCGTTATCATTAGTTAATATTAAATAGTAGTGTTTTTATATGTCATTAATTATTCTCCAGCTCTTTCTAGAAGCTTTTTCAGGCCTCTAGGATGGAATTGGGAATTAATATTTTTCTTCACAGAGAGATTCGACGGTTCTTCCCCAAGGTGGTTGTGTTGGTAAGTTGTTTCTCCTCTATCTCCATCTCTCCTTTTCTCTTTCTTTCTTTCTGTCTTTCCCTATCTGCTTCTCTCTTACATTCTCTCTCTCTCTCTCTGTCTCTCTCTCTCTCTCTCTCTCTCTCTCTCTCTCTCTCTCTCTCTCTCTCTCTCTCTCTCTCTCTCTCTCTCTCTCTCTCTCTCTCTCTCTCTCTCTCTCTCTCTGTCTCTCTCTCTCTCTCCTTCTTTATTTTAACAAAAGCCTTTTTATTGGAGTTGTCAGAACAAGTTAGATAAAATCGTCTATTTTCTAAGCATATAAAATTCTGTAATCCCTTAAATTAGCTGTTTAAAAGAAGAAAAATATGTGAATAATACATTCCTTGCTTGCTTTTGTACTTTCTTCTTTTTTTAGTCGAACTTGAGCTTTGTTTGAGTGAAAATCAAGCCAGAGAGCCAAATGTCTTGCGCGGTTTATCACGACGGTTATAAAAGGGGGTCAAAGGCTTCCAGATAAAAACAGTAGAACTTGTCTTGTCATTAAATAATTTTCCAGATACTTTGGAAAATTATACTTTGGAAACAAATTTGGGCCATATATTTGCACATTAGGGGGGGGGGGTAAAGTATAGTGGGTCTGCATCCCTAATGTGTTAGGTACAATTATTCTGCATAGTATGTAGTAAGAATTTTTTTTCTAACTTCATACTGTCCAAATACTTTACCCCCACCCCCCTAATGTGCAAATATATAGCCCAAATTATATATTTTCCATCTATTATGTCACTACTCTTTGTCTTTTTTCATGCTAAACTGAAAGGTGTCTATCATACAAGTACCAATTTCTTCTTTCTTTTTTTACATTCATCTTACATTTCTTTTGTATTTCTTCTTTAAGGATTCTGATGTTTTACCTGCGCCTGTAACGTTCGATGTTGAACCCGATGGCTTTAAGGTGCCCGACACTCAGCCGAAGTTCCTTGTTAATGAAGAAGTTAACAACGTTTTACATACGTTTATCAATCAGTATTACAATCTCTATGACCAAGGTCGAAGAAGTGAATTAAGCGAAGCGTACCAAGAAGATGTCTTATTTAGTCTGACAGCGGGACCCCTACCCAAAAATGAAGAAAATCAATTCAAGTAATTTTATTGTCTTCTTAAAATAAAAGAATGGGCACTTGTTAATTAAACGAAACACTCAAGAATTGCGCTTTGGTTAGATCTCAGAAATCCGGTTTCATAGCACAAAGACAATTGACGGGTGATAGAAGCTATTTTTGTCCACGGGGGGATAAGAAAATAAAGTTCGTTACTAAGATCATTTTAAGAAAAACATATGCATAAATATTCTATTAAATTTTAAAATACCTTTCCTAATCTTCTATGGACAGTCCTTGTATTTGAATGGGAGGAAGAAAAGGAGGTAAGTATTACGCGGCATTGAAGTCTATCATCATTATCATTTATGATATTTGATCACCAAGAGTGATCATGTTTATGTTAGGCGTTGCTTTTCTTAAAGAAAAAAACTTTGCTCATCTTAAAAATTTTGCCTGAATTTTGATACCCTGATTTATTTGCCTGAATTTAAAAGTAAATTCCGTTAAGGTCATTAAGGGGTACTGTCTTTTCCTGTTTGGGCGCAATATTTCGCAACCTGAGAGTTCAATTATCCTGTTCCATAAAGTGTCAAAATTTTTGAGCTCTGCTTCCAATTAACATAATCACCCCCCCCCCCCCATTCGAGTATTCGATTTGGGGATTGTAAACGACCCTTTGTTTCTTTGCAACAGAAAAGTTTGGTTTATCCTAATCAACATGTCAGCACTTTCCCTGAAAGTAAAATTATTTTATGCCGTATGTATATTACAAAAACTGACAGAAAAAATGGGCTTAATTTAAGTAAAGTAGTGAAAAAAAAATTAAAAAAAGCAACAACAAAACTTTAGATAATAAAAAACATGCGAATATTCCGACTCCACTTTCGGAGCCTTTTTCAACGGAAAAAAAATGATTGAAGGAAAACCAACAATCTTTAAGATTAACACATCTAATGAAGACGACAACCAAACACAAAGAAAAAACGAAAAAAGAACAACAACAAAAAATAAATAAATACAACTCACATTTCAAACACTCCCAGAACTACAAAACTGTAAGAACTGTCCTTTTTTCTCCCTCAATTTTTGCAAATGGAAAAGCAGTGATATCTAAAAAATTATCTATCCTTCTTATTTGTTTTTACGACTAACTGCCGAAGAAAAGATTAAGGTGGCGCAAATTTATTGACTCGACTACGGAGGGTTCGAAATGGAATGTTTCAAATCTTTAATTGTGGTTTTCTCAGAATGAATTTCCAAGTAGTAGGACAATTTCTCTATCAGTTCGCGGTTTTAGAAATTTAGGATGCATAGCCTGCAATTTCTTAGACTCGTTGAGAAAAAAATCCCCATAAATCGTCTATTTAATATCGATACCTACAAACAGATGGAAATCCCCGTTACAGATTTTTTAAGAGGTTTCAACTGAGAAATTGAAAAGATTGACCTAAAATTCAATTTTTTTTATGTTCTCACAATGAAGTAATTCTTTCGTAAAAAGGTTTTTTCAAGCGTTTTAAACTTCTGAAAATGATCCCTGCAAGAAGCAGACTTTATCCACGGGGTTGGAAATTTAATTAGCATAAATTTAAAAAAGGAAAAAAAGAAGCGAAAAAGAGATAATTCTTTACTGTAGTCCAGATTTGAAACATAATCATAAGTATACCCACAAAAACAACAACTAATAAACCTCCCAAAAACCCAATACATCTAAAACTCGTAATTTGAATGTATCATTTCTCTAATTTTTTCTTAAAATTAATCAAATCATTTGAATGTTTTATCTTTTAACTTGTTCTAAGCTTTACTTACTTACTTCAGTTCATGGGGAACTGACGATGAACTGTCCTGCCCGGAACAAATGGATATTGGAATCACCTTAAACGACTAGTTAGATCTCTCTCAATTTTTGTAAATAGAAAAGCAGTGAGGTCTAAGAAATTATCTATCCCACTGATTTGTTTTACCAAACGCTAACTGCGGAAGAAAAGATTAAGGTTGTGCAAATTTATTGACTGGACTACAGAGGGTTCGAAACGGAACGTTTTAAATATTTAATTGCAGTTTTCTCAGAATGAATTTCCAATCAGTAGGGCAATTTCTCT
Organism: Artemia sinica; assembly: GCA_027921565.1. Classification (NCBI taxonomy): domain Eukaryota; kingdom Metazoa; phylum Arthropoda; class Branchiopoda; order Anostraca; family Artemiidae; genus Artemia; species Artemia sinica. Next base: position 2,058,749 of record CM051274.1, read on the forward strand.
CTCAGTTCGTGATTTTAGAAATTTCAGGATTCATAGTCTCGTTGAAAAAAAAATCCATAAATTGTCTATTTAATATCAATACCTACAAACAGCTAGGAATCCCCCTTATGGATTTGTTCAAAGGATTCAACTGAGAAATTCATAAGATTGGCTTAAAATTCAATTTTGTTTTCATATTTTTACAATGCATTAATTCTTTCGTAAAAAAAAGTTTGTCAAACGTTTTAAAGCTCTAAAAATAATCCCAAGAAGCAGACTTTGTCCATGTTGGTGGGAAAATTTAATTAGCTAAACTTTAAAAAAAGGAGAGAAAAAGAGATAATTCCTTACTGGAGTCCAGACGTGAAACATAATCATAAGTATACAAAAAAAAAAAAACCTCCCCAACATCCAATATATCTAAAATTCATAATTTGAAAGTAATATATGCCTAATTCTTAAAATTAATCAAATCTCTTGAATGTATTGTTTTATCTTTTAACTTGTTCTAATGTCCACTTACTAACTTCACTTGATTGGAACCCGACGATGAGGTGTCCTGCCCGGAATAAACAGATCTTGGAATCACCTTAAACTACCAGTTCGATCTTTCGGCTGCGCCTTCCGGGCAATCTTCAGTCAATCTCTGTCCTATCTCCTACCATGCCTCTGGAAATCTCCTGATGATTTTAGGCCTCCTTTGAATTTTCGTCTAAGATTCTTTGTCTGCTCTGCTGGTTGTCATCTCGAGGTAGGGGCTGGCTCGCCGATACTATTATGAAAAGAGTTTTCATGTGGGTCGTTTCCTATCTGCCTCCATTTAGCTATTTTTTGCACCGCCCCCCTCACGGAATCCAAAATTTTACCCTAATTTCAGGGTATTTCTTGTTTAAGTAATTGATTGTTTTATAGACCTCCCCCTCCCCCGGAAAAACTGTATGCGTAATTACCTTTACATGTGACATTTTGTGATAAGAAATGCACCCTTATCTTGGCAAATCAAGACAGAGATATTTAATCATATAGTTTTAAATGTTCCCAATTTTTATTTATACAGTGTTGGGCAAGACTGTTCTTTTATTAATATTAATTAAAAAAAAAAACTTTCCTCAAAATAATTTTTTTTTTTTTTTTAAGTAAAGAAGTCCATTAAATCAAAAATAAACAATAATAGAATTAAATAATCTACCAAGCTTACAACTACCACAAATCAGTATCAATAAATAAATGTAACCCAAAACGAAAAGAAATAAAAAAAAATAAGAGTCAAACTCAAAACGAGCAGAAATTAATATGAGTAGGGTTCAAAACCCCTATACTTTCTAAAAGCCAGAATATAATTTGTTCTTTACTGAAACAAATTTAAATGGATTTACTGAAAAAAAATGTGTATTGTCAGTTTAATATACATATGCTGATATTTATTCCTTAAAATTTGAATTATATTCTATTTCTTAAAGTTATAAAAGTAAAAACATTTAAAAGAATTTTTTCAGTAAAGTTCAAATTATATTCTGGCTTTTAGAAAGTTTTGAGTTTGACTCTGTTATTTATTTTAATTTCTGTTCGTTTTGGGTTTCATTTATTTATTGATACTGATTTGTGGTGGTTGTAGGCTTGGTAGATTATTTGATTCTACTTTGTTCGTTTTTGGTTTAATGGAATTCTTTACTTTTTTCCAAAACTTATTTTTGTGGAACAAGTTTTTTTAATTAATTTCTGTTCGTTTTATATTGACAGTGTTTTTTCAAGGAAAAAGGAAATAATAGTTTGAATCTTTCCGAATTTTCCTTAAGAATTTACAGTTTGGCCTGCTATTTATATGCTGGAGAAAATTTTGCAGCAATTTTTAACAACATAAATTCTTTTGAAAATCATGACACAAATAGTAGTGTTTAATTTCGTTATATACATCCTGTAGTTGACCTGATAAATAAAAGTTAATACCATTCCCAAAAAATTATATTTGGGCTCCTTCACAGCCTGGATACACTTACACTCTTTTGATTTAGTAAAATTTAAGAGCAGAAGTAGTAATAGAAGTAGCCCCGAAAATTTGAGCTTAATTCCCTCGGTCGTTCTTGGTATGTTGCTGAGATGTCTTATTGGCAACCAGCATACAAACAGTTTGTTTTGATTTAATTTTAAAGCAACATTTAGTTTTTAAGCATAATGGGCAAATTACATAACTGCGGGGGGTTGACCTACCCAATAACCCTAAAGATATAGTTACTAGACCATTCAGCTATGCTGAACAAAATGCCTGTCTTAAAATATTGATTGGAAGTGTCTGGAAAATTATGAGCTAAAGAAGAGGGCTGATTGCCCTCCAATCACTTTTGACTCTTAAGAGCTCACTAGAACTTTTTAATTTTCAATCAAATTAGCTCCTTTAAAATATCAATGATACTACTAGCTATGATAGAGCATCGCTGCCTGTGTCCTTATGTGCCCTATATTGCTTACATGCCCTTTTAATACCTGCATGCATATAAGTTTTTCGTTTAATTGAAATTCCTCTTAAGCGTTCCCTAAAAGTTTCAACCTAATGCCAGTAGCGTCGTTAGTTACAGTAGTCTTAGAAGCAGCATTAAGTGAATACACACAGTGCAGTCTTCTGGCTACCTCAAAATACACAACCTATCAAGGTATGAAGGTGAAATTTTCAGAGAATATTTCTGTTGTAGGGATGACAACCTGCCATCCGTTTGCAGGTTGTCAAAAGGGCATATCAGCAATATCTTAGGAACAGTTTCGTGTGTGAAATTAAAACTTACAACGCTTGTTGTGGGGGATGTTGAACTAACCAAAAGACAATATTTGAGTCATAATACTAATACTTCTACTCCTACAACTACTACTGCTATTACTGCTACTAGTGCTACTAAAGCTTAGACTACTACTATTAACTGTACTCCTACTGCTACTACTCTATTTACTGGTCCTACTACTACAACTAATAAACCTAAGGGCATTAAGGTGAAAATTTTGGGCAATATTGTAACTGTACTGAAATAAATCGAAACACACTGTGGCCATATATGTTGTCAAGAGGACGTATCAGCAATGTTTCAGGACCGGTTGATCGTATTAAGGTAAAAATTTCATCGTGTGTTGAGGGGAATGTTGAATAAAAGGCGCTATTTGCATACTGCTACTACAACTATTGCTACGCACAATTATTGAACCTTTCAACAATGCTGAAAAAATTGATGTCGCAAAACTTTGTTTGGATATTTGTTTTGGGAAATAATGGGTGTAAGGGGGGGGGGAGGTTTCTCTCATAGCACTTTGACTCTTAAAAAGGCACTATAACTTCCAATTTAAAATCAAATGAGACCCATCTGAATTTAATACGACCACCCATTCCATAAAATCCTTATATGCCCCCAGGGCATAACTTAAACCACTTGCCCCAGGGCTCTTGGGGTTGTGCCAACCCTGGAAGCATTGTTATATGTTCTTTAAACAATTTTAAACAAAATTGTCATCGCATATTTTCAATTAGATGCATTTGGTGAAAAGAGGGTGATGCATTTGGGTGGGGGACGGGGTGCTACTTGACCTCCATCACCATTGACTCTTAAAAGGGAACTAGAACTTCCAATTTCAACCAAATGAGCCACCTCTAAAGCTTATACAACTTTTGGAACCATTGGAATTGGAAGTTAAAGCTGAAATATATTTTCAGCTAAAAATTATTTTAAATTGCAGATTGGGTGCTTATTTTATGGAATCAAGAAATTTGATGAGAATCAAAGAGTCGAGCGTCCGATCAAAAAAGGTTCGACGTGGAAGAACAGACACAATTAAACTGCTCGAGACTCTGCCTAAATCAGTACATGACCCAGAGTCATTCCGTTATGATGTTACTATTGTAACTGTAAGTAATTTATAGGATATTCTAATCCACTCTAATCTACTATAGGCTATTCTAATCCACCCTTCCCGTGTTGCTGCGATCTAAAAAAAAGGAAAAATTCTGACCTCACCCGCGTAAAATCCCCTTCTCCGCTTATTAATAGTGAAAGTATGTTTAAATTGTGAGTATTTGAAATTGTTTCTATCTTAGATAAATCTCCCCCTTGTGTAAAACTCCTCTTCCGCAGATAATTCCACCCCGGAATATCCCCCCTTGAAAATTTTCCCACCAGTAAAATAACATTTGTATTTATAAATTTAAAAGTATTTGAAGGATTAAGTAAGGGTTGTTAACTTACCCGAGCATTGTTGGATAATTTGTATCCAGAAAGGTTGAATAATTTTAACAAAAGCAGCTGTCAAGTATTTGGGTTCAGGGGGCCTCTTTTTTCAGTCAGTGCGAAAATTGTCAAGAGGGCCGGAGAAGGGGATTTATACCCAAAACTTTTGTAAGAGCGTATTCAGCAGCTTCTAAAAGTTTCTTGGTGAGCCGATGAACAGTAATAATGCATAGAGGACTTTCATACAGACAGAAATGTGTTCGATATTATAATATAGATTCTAATCCAGTCTATTTTTATTTTGATAATATTTTATATTGCATGAAACATGACAGTGACACGTATTTGAACCTGACGCCTGTTATTCATGTCTTATATTCAAATGGTAATATTGGAAATAATGATAAGAAAATATCGTTCTTCCTCTCACTATCTATGTATCTGCAGTGTTGTCTCTACAGAAAAACGAAATTGAAAAAAAAAATGAATAAAAGAGAAAGAAATGAGGATAATTTAGAGCCAGTGAATGAGGGAGACGAGGCAGATGTTTCTGTAAAGACCCTTGCTAAGCCGCCTTTAATGCTCAAAAAATGTATATACATCTATGCCATTTAAGAAAAATAGTTTGCAAGTAACCCTAATGAAAACTAAAATGTGTTTGTGAAGACAACTTAGCGGATATCGTTGCCAAAATATTTGCATTGTTGCCGCTATTCACTGGCTGAATATCATGCTTGCTTGTTTTGTCAGTATATATTCTTTATGTTTTTCAGTTTTCGTTTTTTTGCTGTTCAGGCAGTGTGGTCTCAGAAGCTCTTTATGATTGACTCTAAGCTTGATAAGTATAGCTTGTCTGCCAAACACCAAATTTGAAGATACGGTATAAACTTTGAATAACATATTTATTTGTGAGCCACCTCCTAGAATAAGAATATTTTGCACCTAAACTTTATAAGCACACGATCGGTATGATGGTCGTCTTTGGGTACTTTTTTTCTCGTGTATATTTTAAATATCTAAAGTTTAAGCTATAGATTGATTTTTCAGTGTTGTTCTATTTCAAAATTATCCTCGCTTTTTATTAGGTACTTCAGGGTTTTAACTTTTTCCTTTGTCAAGCACTAAAACCTATGTATCTGCTTAATCCTATGTATTTTTCTAAATGTATATTGTACATCAGTTTGTAAAATGTACTTAATCTTTACCTCCTATGCGCATGCGCCACTAGACTTTATCGTCAAAACAGGTGGTGCTCATACACTTTTCATCACCCTTCATCCAGGAAGTGCAATGGAGAATTGGGGTCCGGCCACCCTGTGCTTTTGCACACCCTTCCCCTTTAAATTTCCAAAATTCCAACGGGTGCGTATTTAGAGCTGGGTCGACCCTGGCTAGGGCTACTGAGTCACGCCACCGACCCTATCCCTAACCAAATAAGCAGCAACACCGGGACTCAAAATCCAGCCCTTAAGGACCTAGGATCGCAACTTCAGCGCCCTAACTACTTGGCTAGGACAGCTCAAACCTTCTTTACTTCAACGCAGAAGAAATTAAGTTCAGGGAGCAACGGTTTTGGTGGTAGCTGTAATTCATACACCTCAGGCAACACTGTGAAGCTGTTGTCCTAGGAAAAGCTCTACCATTCAGTAGACTCTAGAGGTTTAAGTACTGAGAGGTTTTCTGCCATTTTTCTTCTTTGTTTTGCTCTACGATTCTGATTAAATATTGTAGAAAGTATTGTCCAAGAAGTGATTCCTTACCGTATGTCCAACAGTTCGTGATAGCCAACTCTAAGTAAGGAGCAAATCGGGCTAATGCTAACCAAAACTTAACAAAAAGTAATTTGTATTGGTTCTAAATAGTTAAGTTTGAAATAACCCATCAAAAGCAAGAAGCCTGAGAAAATTTGTCTTATTTTCAAATCTGGGGGAAAACACCCCCAAGAACGGAAGTGTTCTTCATGAAAATCGTGCCATCACATTCAGTATATTAGAGAATTCTATAGTAGAGGTTTCTAGCTCCTATCTACAAAAATTTGGAGCTTGGTATTTTTTTCGCCATAACAAAGATCACGGGCGTGTTTTTGGGGAAAGGGGGGCTAATGGTATCGAGAAAATGGTCCTAGAAGATCTTGGAAGGGCTTATTCCAACTGAAAAGAAACGCTCTAGTGTCCTTTTTTAGTGGCCGAAAATTGTCTGACGGGATAGTGGCATTTTCTCCCCTGTAGGGGCACCCAACTACTATTTTGATCCAAAGAAGGTCAGGTCAGGTTACTCATTCATTCAAAACACTAACATTTATTTCACTAAGTTGATAATTTTCTTGATTCTTCATAAAATTATGCTCAGTGATGTATAATTAAGCATCAGCTATTTTGAAGGAGGGATTGTAGAAATTTAAAGTGAATTCCTCTTGGTGTTGATGGGGGGGGAGGGGGTTGGGTCGGTAGTGTCCCTCTCATTTCGATAAGCTTTTTCTGTGTAGCCAAAGAGATTACATTCATATGGTACCGGTGCGGAGGTGAAAAAGTGAAGATGGGGCTTGGACGGGGGGGGGGCAAGTACTACCAGACGCTTTGTTTTCATCGAGTTTACATGGTAAGGTTGTCTTTTGATGTCTGTTGTTTCGCTGAGGGCATCACCCCCTACTGGCGTCCATGAGAACAACATCCCTATAAAATAGGTTTGTTTGAAGAATTTGCCTTTAAAACTTAAGAAATGATAACCCTATAAATGACTTTTGACATTCTGCCCCCCCCCCCCCCTCCCCATCCTCATCCTACTCTTAAATATTCAAGGGATTAACTTTTTTGTGGGGATGAATGTCATGCTTGAAACATTGTTTTACGAAACTGGAACGCAAAAACTGAGTTGAATATGTGAGTAGGAGCATTCCTTCACATTTAAGAGAACCTTGGGTAACAGCGCATTCATGATTAACTGTAAGGAATTAGAAAGCCTTGTCAATAGAAACTGGAAATCTAAAAAGTTTTGGATTACAACACACGCAACAACAATGTATATTATTCATACTGATTCTTAATGTGTACATGCATTAGTTTTAACGTTACTCGCTAAATACTATTAGCTGATAAAAGCTTGCAACAGGAATTGAACTTCTAAAAAAGGGAGGCCATTTCGGTGGAAACTATGCAAAGAAATTCGTGATGTTTAAGATACCTAAAGCTGCTATCTGCAAAATTTGGAATTCTTTTTTTTATGTTGAGAATGGGGAAGGCGTCATAACATCAAACCGTCAGGAGCACGAACGTCAGGAGCAGTACAAAATCCGTCATAACATCGACAAAAAAATCCGTCAGAACCTCGAACCGTCATAACATCGAAAATTTTAAAACTTTAGTTTTTCGGGGTTTAGGGGGGGAAAGGTACCTAGGTTAGATTAGGTTGCGCATTTAATATATGCTATGCTTTACCCCTACCCTCCTGATGTGCAAATATATAGCCGAAATTTGTTTCTAAATGTTATATACTTATTTCTATTATATAAACTTATAAATTTTTTTAGATGTTATGACGGTTCAATGTTATGACGTTTCGTACTTGTGACGGTTCGCCAAAATGGTAGCACCCCTTGAGCCTGAACATGTGTAAGTTAGATTGGATACAAATGGACGGTTTAGTTCAAAATTCATTCAATTGATATTAACGGGGGGATTTTGGGCTAGGATCAATAAGAAATCATAGGTTGGTTAGGATAAAATGTTGAAAAAGAACTGCAAAATAACCGGATACTAGGCTAGTTAAGTTGGAATTTATGCATCTGTTTAGTGAGAATAGGAAAAATAAATAGACTTGGCCAGTTAAATCAATTTTGGACGATTGCGGATTGAGTGAACGGGGAATGAAGGAGAAGGTAGGAATATGGAAGTAGAAATAGTAGCTAGGTTATTAAAAGATAGATAGTCAGAAATGAATAAATGAGAAAGATGGCTTTACTAAAATAGTACAAGAAGGTGGGGAGTAATTATATTTAAAAGTGGGTTGGGGGACATTGGATGTCACCGCTACTACTGCTAACACCTCAGCGTAGCATCAAGCTGCCTGACGCCAACACAGCTACGCACGCTTCTCCTACATTCCAATCTATTCAAAGCCTTCCTCTTTACATCCTCCCAAGATGCCATTTCCCTTAAATTGTTCTTCCTCCTACCTCAGTCGTGGACGACCGGCATTCAGTTTAGCCCCAGACGGTTGGCCGAAAAGTCCTATCTTTGGCAATCGGTCAACCTTCTTCCGCTGAACGAGCCTGGCCATCTCAACCTTTCTCTCATTATAGCCCTAGAAAAAGGGATTGAATCACACTTTTCACAGCCTACTGTTCGAAATACGGTTAGTCTGTCAAAAATATTGCGCATGCTATATCTCTGGAAAAAAATTGTAGCAATTCTTCCTCCGGTTTTCGGAGTACCCATTTGACTTGTAACATCACTGTAGCTTCCAATATTCTAATTTTGTTCGCAGACTTATCTTCCTATTCTTTTAAACTTTTTTCAACTGTGAAAAAACACTCTGGGTCTGGGCTGCTCTACTTTTATCATCTTCTCTGCGCCCACCGTCTTTGCTAATAATACTACCAAGGTAAGTGAAGCTGTCCACCTGATCAATCTTTTCGTTACTCAACGTCACATTTTCATATTCATTTATTCCTAGCCTTAGTGACTTAGCCTTCTTAACATTAATTTTCAAACCTTTTCGAGCACCCTGAACTCGTAAAACCTACAAAAGTTGATTCATTTTGCCCATACTATCATCGAGGATGCTCAAATTATAAGCAGAAACTAAATCTAGGGAAGTTTTTCTTTCCCAGTTGATTTTGTGTTCTCCCATTCCCTTTCCTGTGTTCTTTAAGACAAAGACCATCAAAATGGTCCATATAAATGGGGATAGAATAGAATCCTACTTAAATTCTGGTTTAATTCGAAACCAGTTGCTTACCTCATTGCCTACCTTAACTGCATCAGTGTTATTCTCGTACATATCACTAATCACTTTAATGTATTTGTTTGGTATACTATGCAAGGATAAGACCTTCGCTAAAGCTCTTATATCGGCTGAATCAAACGATCAGAATAGAACAGAATAAGGATTTATTCTTAAAACTTTTCACAAGTGATAAATCGCCGAATATAAGTTCGTTTCATACAAAAAAAAAATGAAGTAAACAACAACCATTACAATCGCTTCAATGAAATTAGGATCAGGGACACCAAAACATTAAGAAATATAAACAGACAAATAGAAATTAAACAATTAAGAAAAAATATTAAAGTAGCAGCATTAAAATAATGTCATATCAAACAGGTCATACATTAAAGGTAAAAATTTTGTCATAAAACGGCATATAATAAATAAGTCATAAAAAAAAAGTGTCAAAAGAGTAAATAAAAAAAGAATTCATTAAGAGGTATTGAAGGTCTTAAGGATTTGAGTGAAGGTTGGTATAAAGCTATCTAAATATCTTTGTTTTAGTCTTTACAGGTTCTAGAATGGGGATGGGACTTTTTGCCTCTCTTAGGAGAGGCTTCTGTTCAGGATTATGGGAAGGCGGAAAAATGTCTTCAGTTCGAATTACCACCAAAACGGAGGCACAGGTCATGTCGTCTATTTTCCAGGGTTTTGATTTTAAACTTTTGTAAGAAGTAGGAGTAAGGCAACTTCCCTTCCCGTGTGATTATTTTTAAAGCCCTTTTCTGGACGGATTCCAACCTTTTGGTTTGATTTTTATTTAGTGAGAAGTGCCATAAAGGGCAAGCATATTCGAGAGTTGGACGAATAAAAGATAAGTAAAATTTCAGAATATGAGAAGCAGGGCATTGATATTTTGCCAATTGCTTAAGGAAAGCTTGGGAGATATTGGCTTGTTTGGTTATAGTTGAAATATGTGCTTACCATTTAAGATTGGAAGTTATGGTTACTCCTAGAAGTTTTATTTTTTGTGTCATAAGTTCACTTGGAATAATAGACGTAAATGAGGGGGCTGCGTTTAGAAAACTGATTGTTAGAATTGTAGATTTCAATGGGTTTACATGCATTTTATTTTTGTGGGCATCTGTTGCAACATCTTCAAGGATTTCTAGTGGACTACTTGTTATATTTTTCCTGGCGACCTCTAGTAGAGTCGTATCATCCACAAATTTCCGTCGTAAGGGGATATCGTCTGCCAAATTGTTTACCATAGTGCTGAATAAGATGGGTCCAGTTATACTACCTTGGGGTATTCCGTTATAGACTGGTAGAGCTTCAGAATAAGCATTCATGTATTTGACCACTTGAGATCGTTGGCTTAAAAATGATGAGATAATTTTTACTAGAGAGGGGTCCATTTGGAATTCATGGGAAAGTTTATCAACTAAAACATTATGGTCAACATAATCGAAAGCCTTTTCTAGGTCAACTGAGATGAGATTAGCCCAGGTATTTGGTGTCTCTAGGTTTTTCAGTATTGGGTCATACATATGTACTAGATAGTGGTTGACACTTTTGGGACGTTTCCAAGTTGTCGGATTTCAATACGTTCTGCAATTGAGACCCTGAGCCAGTCAGATAAAAATGATTCATGCAGCTTTGAAAAAAGTGGTGTTAATGTTATTGGTCTAACTTTGTCAAAATCAACCACGGCACCTTTTTTAGGAACTGGAGTTACATAACCTTGTTTCCAAAGAACCGGGAATTCGCCTGTTTTTGTGATCTCGTTGAAAATATCTACCAGTGGCTCTAAGACTATCGGAGAAAGCTTTTACGAGTGCGATCGGAATATCTACGGGGCAGATACTGTTTCTTTTTAATTTTTGGATTTTATTTATAATCTCAGATTTTGTGATTATTGGTAAATTATCTTCAGAGGTTTGGGAGGAAATTTTTTTCGGATTCAGGGGTTGGTAAAGTTGGGAAATCAAACTAAGGTGGTGGTTTAAGTCGTTCGCGGTTTTTATAGGAGGCTCATTTAGGTTAAAGTTTAGTTGTTTAGGTTAAACACTACATGTGTTTGATAACCCAGGTACTTATCAATTATTAACCTAAGAGTGAAAATTTGATCGACACATCCTCTACCCTTCCTAAAACAGCCCTGTTCTTTTCTTAAAGATTTGTCTGCAACATCTCGAAGTCTAAAAATTATCGTCATACAAATGGAGATCAATCAAATGGGGAAGAAAAACTCAAAAAGTGCGATTCAATCCTGCTTTCTAGGGCTATAATAAGAGAAAGGTTGAGATGGCTATGGCACGTTCTGCAATGAAGGATGATAGATTGCCAAAGATTGTCCTTTTCGGCCCACCGTCTAGGGCTAAATGAAAAGTCGGTCGTCTGAGGTTGGGGTGGGAGGATGTAAAAAAAAATATTTAAGGGAAATTGGAGCTTCCTGGGGGGGTGTAAAGAGGGAGGCTTTGAATAGTTTGGGATGGAGGAGGAGCGTGCGTAGCTGTGTTGGCCTCAGATGGCATGATTCTGCGGTGGGTTGTTTGTAGTAGTAGTAATTTGCTACCTAGGAAAACCAGGCTAATGCCTCTATAATTACCACACTCACTCTTATCACATTTCTTATACATGGGCTTAATTAGGGTTTTCCTAAATCGATAGATACTTCCCCTTTTTTAAAAACCTTATTCACAATCTTCAGTAACTTATATCTAACCTCATAGCCACCATAGTTAATAAACTCATTTAGCATACTATCTATGACATGATAATGGTAATAATTTGAACCTGAATTTGAACCTGATGATGATAGGCACAGGTCCTGTCGAAATTATCGTTCCAAGATAACACAATACCTGACATCCATAGCTTAGGTAAGCTTATTACCATTATCATGTACAAGAGTCAGGTTGGCCTCAGAGAATATATTAGCATACTATCAGCACCTGGGGCCTTTTTATTTTTTAATCTTTTTAGTACTGCCACTAATTCTTCCTCACAAAATAAATCTTGGTTCACATCCAAGGTGTCACAAACTTTTTCATTTTCCTCTATACCTTTTCTTGTAGCTCTATCCCGGTTTAGCAAATTCTCAAATGTTCTGCCCATCTCTAACTCTTTCCTTATCACTAATTGTTGGCGCCACTCTTACCTTTAACTGGGACAAGTCCAGATTAACTACTCCCCCTGAATTTATTAATATGCTAGCACAATATTTTAAAATTATTTTAAAATTGAATATTAAAAGGTTAATTTCATTAAGAGGGAGTTTTTTACCGCTTGGCGATAGAAGAAAATATTTGGGGAGGGTTAAGGTTAAAGAGGGTCGTTATTTTTGGCCGATTAGTGGAGAGAATGATGAATATTCATTCCATTTTTTTTCTCGATTGTGTAGAAAACGGTGAAGAAGGGTAGTTTGTTGGGGTTTTGGAAAACAAATATTTTATCAGTATAAAAGTTTGTTGTAAATTGATCTGTGTGAGTATGGCGTATCGAGAAATTTATTTTGGAATAGCTGTTGTGTTTGTTTTTTGTGCTTGTGTATACATGTTCAGTTTGCCATGGCCCGGTTGGGCCCTTTTTTTACAAACATCTTTTTCTCTTTTCTTTTTATATATATATATATTTCTTTTTATATATATATATATATATACATATATATATATATATATATATATATATATATATATATATATATATATATATATATATATATATATATATATATATATATATTATATATATATATATATATATATATATAGTAGCGGGAGCCCGGCGGTCCAGGTTTTGATTTTCAAAGGTATGGTAGGTATTAATGACCTTAGCCCTATCCATGTTAATATCCAAACCTAATCATCATCGCTATCATTTTCAATTTCTTTGATTCGTTTTACCTCGGCATGTCGTTCGTCATTATGAGACAAATATTGCCAAACCTTTGTTTTTTTTTTTTTTTTTAACAAAGATATGGTAAGCATTGATGACCTTATCCATGTCGAAATCCCAAACCTAATCATCATCGCTATCATTTTCAATTTTAGCACGTTTCGATTCTCGCTCTCCAGGTTGATTTTCATTGACTTGCTTTGCTCTTGATTTTCATTTTTGATAAATTTTTGGACTTGGATTACTTCACACAATTTAGCAATGGCCTTTGCTTTAGCTGCCCGTAATGGTGTTGTCGCAATTGATGGTCCATGTCGTCAATTTTCACTTCTTATCACGTTTGATAGTTCAGGTGTTGTTTCCAAAGAATCACCATTTATAGTAACTGCAACTGCAAATTTTCATTTTTTGGGCCTTCCAACAGACATTATATTATATAAATAACTGATGTGTTGGACAATCAATAACCTTATTTATGCTATACATGACATCATATAAGAAAATGCTTTACATAATGTCACAAGAAATGCTTATATGATCTACTAACATAGTACATGACGTCATTTGCAAAAACCAAAATTAAGGTGCTTAACGAATTTTTTCAGACTTCTGACCTATCTAGATCGTTTTTTTTATGCGAGAATATCGCAAGATACCAATTTCTCGATAAATATGGAGCCGTTTTAGCGACCATATATATCCATATATATATCCATATATATATATATATATATATATATATATATATATATATATATATATATATTATATATATATATATATATATATATATATATATATATATATATATAATATATATATATATAATATATATATATATATATATATATATATATATATATATATATATATATATATATATATATATATATATATATACGCCCATGTTTAGGAGATGATTGTTTAATTTGGAAAATTATACTTTTTTCTTAAATGCAAATGCACTAAATGAGGTTTTTTTTTTCTTTAAGCATTGCTGCATAAAAGTTAAATTATGATTTAAAGAGTCGGGTTCGAGAGATAGTAGCCCTCCTCGCACTTAGTGCAATCCTGGGTATACTATCTAAAACGAGCAGAAATTATTCCGCAAATGAGGTGGCGTTCCCCCTCCTGAACCGCCTCCCCCCTCTTTATATACAGCTTAAGTTTAACTTTATCCCAACTCTTTAAGAACTGCCACTCAACCACAAGGGCCGTGGATATGGAAAAACAAGCATTTGTAACCCACTAGAAAACTAGCAAGTAGGGGGGGGTGTAAAGTTTTCTTTGTTCACTTCTCTGTGAATTGTCTATTTCTCTGTACAGTGAGACTTCTTCTCTTTAGGGCCTTATGGTAGCGTTGGCCTATTATCTGGGTTCTACCGGTGGAGGATGCCTAGAACCTCTAACCATCACATAGTCTGTGTTTAGAGTATAAAACGTTTATTTATACATATAATACAGTGAAGGTACATATGACGAGGACAGATACAGAATTCGAACTGACTCAAATAATCTAAATTGGTAACTTATATTCAGACACATCTGGCCATTTGACAGAACTGTAAACATCTGATAAAGAGAATTTCTAAGAAATGGGGTTGTTGATTGTTGACAATTTGCAATGTTTGCATTTTAGATAAAGTTTATTCTGGGTTCAAGTGACCATGGGAAGAATTACACATACGAATCTCTGACATATATTTAGAATCTTAATTATTGGTTTTAAGCAAGAAAAACCTATTTCCAAAGTTTACAGGGGGGGGGGGGTAGTCCGCCTCATTTGTCGAATTATTTCTGTTCGTTTTAAGTTTTAATGTCTCTTAATTTCTTTGGTTCAAGCGTAAAAAAAAATTACTGATAACAACCAAGCCCAGGAGGGTTTTAAACTTCTTGGTCGATTGGCCACTGGAAGCTTATGAATCAATGTTGTATTTTTACTATCAATGTAAAAATACAACATTAGTTTTTTTTTTAACTATCAATGTTGTATTTTTAGGACATTTTGATGTCAATAAATTTGAAAGGCGTCTTTAGAGAAGAAACTGACACTAAAAGTGTTATTCGGTCATTTACAAGATTTTTTGTCATTTGTCCTAACCCACGTGGAGGCTATTACATCATAAACGACCTACTGTTCATTTCAAATGCGTCTAAAGCCCAAGAAAAGGTTGGTTTTTCGTTTCTTTCTTTATTTCTTAACTAGATTTATTTTCTTGTTTTTTTCTTCTGGCGACAACAGATGCTTATTTCTTATATCTATCACTACTACTGATTTTTGTTAACTTATTACTTCTTAGCTTTTCACCTTTCTTTTCTTCTTTCAACTGTTTCTCTATTTTTGTGTCAACTATGTTGAAACGGTACTTGTATTGTATAGCCCCGACCTTTTGTTCTTCATCTAAGTAGAACCTGTTTCTCTAACGCTCAATCCTAATTAGATATACTCAAGTGTGATAAAAATATAATATTTTAGAAACAAATTTGGGCTATATATTTTCATATTAGGGGAGGTGGGGATATACTATAGCGTGTCTGCATGTCTAATGTGTTAGGTAAAATTATTCTGCATATTATGAAGTAAGAATTGTTTTCTAACTTCACAGTTTCCAAATAATCTACCCCCCCCCCTCCCCTCAATGTGCAAATATATAGCCTAAATTATATATTTCCCATCTATTCTGTCACTTCTCTTGTCTTTTCTCACGCTATGCTGAAAGAAACTAACGGAAAAAACGGTTTTACAGTGCGTCAATGGATGAACAACTTGAGTGGTCAGGGCTATATCATACAAGTATCGTTAAAACATATGATTAGAAAACTATTTGTGTCGTTGTTTTAACAGTACGTAAATTGCTTGTAACTAATAAATACAAAGCCAGTGCATAAACAACAAAAGATATGTTGCTTCATTTCAAGCGATTGCAGTTTGCAAACAAATATTATTAGAAATAGGCAAACCAAGCTATTTGCCTTCTATGCAGAAAATGACTGAAATATTTGCCGAGCCGGAAGAGTTTCAAGAAAAAAGGATATAAAACTGGTTTCCTCTATATAGCCTACGAATGGCATCATTCTACTTTCTTGCTCTGAATCTAATGCTATAGTATAAGAAAAAAGACGAAGACTAGACGAGGACTTTAGTTCTTAGTTTCTAGCTAAAATTAAAACTAAATATATATATATATATAATTATATAGTTCATGTGATCAAATCAGCCTCACAATTTTATGTATGGGTTACTACCCACACTAATCCACTTCACTAACTACAGACTGACTATTCATGATTTTTACAGGTCAGATTTTGAGTTAAATGACCTCAGTACATCCAAATTAATTAGAAACTAATTAATCTTTGTTGGGCGTTTTCAGACTGAAAAAACTTCCTAGCTAATTCAATTACTATGGGTTGCCTCCTCGTGGGGAGATTGCTGAAGTGGATAGCTTCACTGCCCTGGGTAGTATTATAATTAAAGATGGCGGATGCATAAAAACGTTAAAAGTAGAATTGTCAAGGCCCAGGGTGTTTTTTCGCAGTTGAAAAGAAGTTTGGAAGAATAGGAAAATAAATTTGCGAACCAATATTAGAATATTGGAAGTCATTATGATGACAGTGTTGAAGTATGTTTCTGAAACGTGGGGATTCGAAAGACGGCGGAGGATTTGCTAGATGTTTTCCAGAGGAATTGCACATGGACTCTTTTGGTTAGCCGTCTGAATGACTGTATTTCAAACATTAAGCTATATGAAAAATTTGGTTCAATCATGCTTTCTAATGCTGTAATGAGAGGGAGGTTGAGATGGTTTGGACACGTCCTGAGAATGAACGATAACAGATTGCCAAAGATCGTCCTTATCGACCAACAAAAAGCAGGTCGTCCTCGAAAGGGTACTGGGATCTTAATGCAGGAATTAGGGAAAACTGCAACTTCTTGGTAGGGTGAAAAGAGGAAGGCTTTGAATATGGGATTGAGGAGGGGCATGCGTGCCTTTTTTGCCTTAAGTGGCTTGTTGCTGCAGTGAGTTATTAGTAGTAGTAGTAGTAAATATATATGTAAATATGCCAGTGAACATTCAAGTATGTAGAAACGTGGCTGCCTTTTACTCAGGTTGCAGAAACGTGTTAAGAGAGCGTACATCTGGAATGTGCGGATACGTATTTAAAATGCCCAAAAATACTATGGTTTTCTGGAGCCAAGATGATCCCAGAATTCAAGTTTTTGAAAAGGCGAGAGGAATCCTGGGCCTGTGAAGGCTCATAAGACAGGTCTGCTATATACTATTAGAATTCAAATAATTAGTGGATCCAAGATGTTATTGGAGGGGGCCTTTGTATTTTAACTGGGAGGCCTAAGAGTTCTCTTGCTAAACATAAACATGTTATTACTTTTTGGAATGAACATGACCCCACCATCTTAACTATTAATGATATGAAGTGAATTGGTCTTGAACTCAATGTGAGTCTGACAGTAAATTGTGATTATATGGTAATCAGAAGTTGAAATAGTTTAATTTTAAGCGGGCTAATTGTGGTAGGTAACGATTCGTGAAATATATTATTGTTGTTGTTAGATATACTAGCAAGTGTATTCAGCAGTAGATATGTTTTTTTATTTTTATTCGTATGATTACTGCTGTGAAAACCTCCTATCTTGACCCCTACTCGTAGTTCTAGTTTTTTCACAGACAATATTGGTTATTTGTTAGAAAACAAACTCTATGCTTCTTTTTCTTTGTACTCGTACAATGTCACAAAAATAAATTAAGCTATTTAATTAAATTATGTAACATGCCACTTTTTTTAGTGAAGACCGTCTCAATATGGGGAAATGGGATTTCAAAATTTGCTGTAAATAATTAAAATAAAGGTAAACTCAAAAATAAATTAAATAGTTTTTGTGATAAGAATGAAGTGAGAACTCCTGTTCTTATTGTAGCCAGTTTCGAAGGCGATTTTGATCCGAACTTGTCTTTTATTTACCTACCTCAATTACTTTCAATAAAATTTCAAAGAATGTTTTTGCAGAAAGTAATTATAAAATTTATTAGAACTTTTTTTGACACTATATCTGTTGGCAGATAGACACAAGCCTTACTATAGAGTCGAGGGCACAAGAAATTCCTAGGAGTTTTGATCATTATATTTTGGTTTTATAATATACAAACGGCTGTAAATGCCTAAATGTTCATTGAGGCCATGTGATCATTCATGCGTTAAATCTGGCGACTGAAAATCTCGAATACCCAATTCGAAGTAACAACTAGGTTAACCCTCGTCTTGATTGACATCATTTACCTTACCAGCAGCGTGGCCGGATTTTATTGGCCAGCCAATCATCGCCTTCGAAATTTTCGAAGGTTGTACAATCATATTGATTGACCAATCATTTACTTGAATTAGCAGGATTAGCTGCGTCTTGTTTTCTGACCTAGACTAATGATCTTTTCTTATTAATAGGTGGCATTTAAGCCAGTGGAAACACCACTGAAGGTTGAGCCAAGCACTTCATCAGGATTAGAGACAGTCCATCGGGAAATGATAGCTCAGTTTTCTCTGCAGAGTGGAATGAACCTGATATATGCTCAACAGTAAGGCTTGCCGTTGTTTTTATATTCAAGTTCTCGGGACTGGGGTGCGGGGAATAGAGCATTGACCTCGCTCTGAGAATCCATTCTCTTGGGTTCCAGACCCTTGTGTGATTAATTTCACAATTAATAATATGTCCAAATTTTTTCTATTGAAACATGTTTAAGAAGTTTTGGAGTTGAACATATCATTCCCCCTCCTCACAATCTAATTTAGCAGGCTGAGGGTACATTAAACGCTCCATCTATATTTCTAAGGTTTTTTGTTTTATCTATCATGCATAACTATTAGCCCACTGCAGAAGACACATAGTATTGAAATTAATTAAGGTAAACAGGAAGAGTGTGCGGAAGCAAAGGATGGCTCCCCCCCCATGCATTTCCTGGCTGAAGGGCCGTGAAATGAAGATTAGCTCCGCCGGTAGGGACTATAAAGTCCAGTGCAGTATTCTTTACCTTTTGCCTCCTGGAAAAGTCTTAGACTATGATTGCCGAGGAATCAAAAATACACAAATATTAGATATTAATTGCTAAAACTGAAACAATTTTCGGAAAGAATCTTAAATATTTTTGGAAGCATGTGCTTAACTTTCGCCCATGTTTTCTTTGACTACTGAAATCCTAATTTCGTCACCATTATCCTATCTGTTAAGAGCTACAACCGTAGATCTTTGATTGAAGTGTATATTGTAAATATTTAACTCTTTCCAGACTAGAGATGGTTTTTTTCGGGGGAAGGGGGGGGATTGGTATCTCGGTGGATTTTTTTATCTTTGCTAAAGCTATTTCATAAGCAGGAATTCTAAGTGCCCTTCTCTGAAATAAAATTTTCAAAGTTGTCATAACAATGCCCCCTCTAAACTTTTATATGGGGGGTGGGGGTGGTTGCCGATATTGATCCAGAGGACCCCTGCCTCGATGTTTGGCTGTTTAATGTAGATCTATGTATGTTGTCTTTGTCTATAATGTTTTCTTAAATATTTTTTTTTTAGTGGGGGTTTGGTCCTTTCCTCTTGGTTCGGGCTATGCAATAAAACTATTGTTTGTGTTCGGCAATCCAGTGTTTAACAAGATAATTTACTCTTACAGCTTAAAGCGCTTTTTCTTAAGCGTGACATATATCAATCTCAGTTTACTCTACAGTAGTTTTTATAGCAATTGCGATTAGTTGTGGAAAAAAATAAATTATTTCATCGTGAAACAGTTCCTAATTTCGACAATTTCTTTTTCATCAAGCCATCTTTCTTTTGATACTTACATACAAATGGTGTTTTCATAGGAGTCTATACAGTGCAAGTTAAGATTGGAGCACCAACAGTTCTGATAAGAAACATTTGATTGCAGTCTCCTCTGGTTGTGATTGATTCTGATTTCCAGGTAGTAGGGCCAATTGACGAAAATGTAGAGAGCCAGGGATGTTATTGATTTATTAATGAAGATCTGTCAAAATATAGGAAGGCCTTTTTTTTTTTTTTTTTTTTTTTTTTTTTTTTTTTTTTTTTTTTTTTTTTTTTTTTTTTGTAACGGAAATGCAAAAAAAGTATTTTCCAAATCTAAAAAATTGAAGAAAGGGGGGTATTTTTCTCAGAAACAAAGGCCTTTTTCTGTATCCTCAGAAAGGAAAAAAAAGAAACAGAAAAATATCCTTGTTCCCCCTTGCTTACCTGATTAAAAAATTAAACTCTTCGGGTATCCTGTTTTAGTTGCTTCTAAAACAGTTTATGCTTCAATTAACCATTGACCGAATTGATTAAGTGAAAATGTTAAATTAATAGTTAATGTATAGTATATATAATAATAATAGTTAATTGAAAACACGAAGACAAAGATCCTCCAATGCCATTGCTGGCGCATATCGGCGTTCACTTTATGTTCCTTCGACATTCACTTTGTGTTCTTCTCCTGCAAAGACTTAGAGATTTTCAGACTTCTCAGAAGATAAATGGTTGATTTTAGTATTCTTAACTTCAGCCGTAGATACCAAAAACCAAATTTGCAAGTAAATAGCATAGAGTCGTTTTATCTTATCGTTTAATTCTTATTTTTAATAATTTCGAATTTAAACATATTCGTTTAAGTCAATTGCTGGACTGGTAGTCTAGCAACTCGCCTTAAAATTCGTTTATGATCGCATAGGATTTATCTCTGTTTGAATATGTAGTGAGGGAGGCATGATATTGATTATTAATGAAGATATGTCAAAATATAAAAAGGACCATTTTTGATTTTTCTTTGTTTTGTTGAACAGAGATGCAAAAAAAAGCATTTTCCAAATCTAAATGGTTAATTGCTCTCATAGGTCAAAAAAATTGAGGAGAGGGGGATATTTTTCTCAGAAAAAAAGAAAAAAATAAGGCCTTTCTCTGTATCCTTAGAATGGAAAAAAAAATTCTTGCTCCTCTCACATTTTTACTAATTGGTGCCCCTGTCTCTGATGTACGTACAGTCTTAAGCTTTAAAAGCCATGGTTCCTATCTATGAAGAATAATGGAGACAATTAGCGCATCACCGATTTATGAATTTTATTCCAATTTTTAAGTCACGCCAGGCAAACTGGTGTGAGTTTTTGTAACTTGCTATCGTTTTATTACCTTTGTTTTGTGAAGGTGAAATAAATTTGCCTTAGTATAGACACTGACTAGATCTATGGTGCCAATGCCAAGTTTTTTAGTAACTATGATCTATGGGTTAGAGATGCAGAGTAAGAGGTGACTATGTCTATGAGTTTGGTTTTGAACGATCTAATGGTGCATCAAGTTCGTGATTGTAAATCCTTTTCCTAATTTATTTGAAATCTAGTTGACCCTTTTTTATGCAGAGACAAAAATATAATATTTTTATCGTTGCGCTCTGATCAATAACGATCCTCCAAGACCATAACCGCAGATGTTAAAAAATTGTTGAAAGAACTCTGTATAATAATTAAGCTGTTGAGAAAATGTTGCGTTCTATCCGCTTAATTATTTCAAATTCTCTCCCCTAGATTTGAAACCGAAAGAGATCTGAATAGACGTTCTGTGATTAGAGAGTTGACAGAGATTCAGAATTAGGCTTAAAAAAGATATTAATACAATTGTAAATTCTGTAGTAGGAAAGCATGAGAAAATAAAACACATAAGAATCTTAACATGTTGGATATGAAACCAGACGAGCAATAGGGTTGCAATGTAGATATCTTTCCCTGTCTAACAGAAGCGCATGCCATCAAATTTCTTGGGAGACGATAGGGGGTGTTGTCATCGGAATTCCGTTTTTGATGCACTTTTCACTAAAAAAAAAATGAGGCTTTTTAAACCCATCATGGTGCAGATGTTTAACCTCATCTGTAGCTTTTTATGTAGTGGCACTGTAGTATTATTAAAACTTTCTTGACTTCCTTAAAAAATAAAAATTCCTCGTAAAGAATCACTGATGTACTTCAATTTCTGTCCTAAAATAGACTATATTTTGTTGGTGCCTTATGAAATTTGAAGAATCCTGAACCCCCCCCCCCCCCTCCAACGTCTTCTTTGGAAGATACCAACTTATATTTAACTACCGTGTATAACTTCTCTGTGTTTTGACCATTTTCTTGTGACGTAAATGTATTTGTTCAAACTTCTGCCCATTCTTAGGCATTACGTGAATATATTCGTGTATTGAGATTGATTGTTCCTCCTTTTAGATGTCTTGAAAGTCGTAATTGGGACTACAATGCAGCGGCTGAACTCTTTCAACAGATGGTTGCGGCAAACGCTGTACCTCCTGAGGCTTTTCAAAGATAGTGCGACACCGAATATTCTAGAAGAAAAGATTGCTCATGAATCTCTATTCGTTGAAAATTATATCCTGGTTTTTAGAGTACTAATTGAATTTGAAAGATGGGGACTGAAAAGGAATGGGTTCAATGTGATGTACCCATGTGATACCCAAAAAATGGACTCAAGTGATAGTCATCTAATACCCGGAAGTGTTGTTTTTAACTGGTTACAACTGTGAGATGTAATTAGCTTAAATGTCTTGTGCTTGGACCACTATTTTTTCGATTCTTTAATACCATGCTTTTGCTTGTTAAATAAGAAACGTCACTTGTGAGTCACTTTAGCAAGCACTTAATTTAGCATTCCTTAACCTTAAAGAGTAAACATAATTGAGTCTTGTTCTTAAATTTATATCTTAGTAAGCCATCTTTCTGTAGAATAGTATGTTTAATAGGGGGAGGGGTTTGAAGTTTTTAGGTTTTTTTCAGTCAAAGATAAAATTTATGTCAGTATCGGGGAAAAATATAGCCTCATATTATAGATTTATATAATCAGGTTTCTGTTTGATTTTAGATGTTTTCTTTGTCAGAGATATTTCCATAATTTATTTTCCTAGGATCAGATGGTAAATGAATGATGTGTATTTGTATGGTCTTTTCACTTTGTGCTCTTATTCTTCAGCTTGAGGATCACTAGTTTAAATTTTTTTTCTTTGCCCCATCCCCATGCGTCAGGCCCCACTCTTGAAGTAGAGTTCTATGTGTTACGGCCTATGTGTGACGTAAAGTCCTATCAGTTTACCGCCTGTTCTTACCGTAGGCCGTAAACTGAATTCCTTCGGAGTTATTACTTTTGATGGATTGCTCATTCTTAGTTTTTGTTATCCATCTCCTGCTGTGAGACTAAAGGACCCCTTGAATTTTCATCAAGTTGGGGAATAGAAAATATACATAGAAGGGTTATTAGACTGGGTATAAATCGGGTTGAGTGAAAAAAGAAACCTTGCTTTGACTTCATAGCTATTTATATTATTAGGCTTTCTTTATGTATTTTCTACTTTGTACATTATATACTTACTTAATATAAGAGAAAGCAAAACAAACATTTCGGTTAGTATTGCACATCTTGGCGGTAGTACCTTTTTTCCTATTTTATTTTTATTTTAAATTCGAGGCGAGAGCTTTTCGATAAAAAAAAAAGTCTAACAGAATAAATAGAGTATTGAATATATAATTTTCTATGTCTCGGTTTCTTTCTAAAAGGATTTTAGAGGTTTTACGATATATTGTGTCCAAAATTAGTGTGTGGTAGCAAAAGAGGGGATGGTCTCTTTTGCAAATTCGAATTTACGTCTATTTTTATGGGGGTGGGGTTAAAGAAGGGATGTAATTATAATTAAAGAATGGGACTATGATTGACTTGGCAATTTACTGCGTTTTTGGTTGTTGTGTACTTTATTTTCTTAATGTTTTATAGTCAGCACAAATATGAACTGATATAACAATGTGAGTAGAAGCTAGGACGAATGGTTTCTTCTGTGTAGTAATTCTTTTCACTTTTTTTTTTTTTTTTTTTTTTTTGCTGTATTGAGAAAACTTTAAAAAGCACCTTTCTTTGAGGTTTTAAGCGCTGTTACTGAGTAGCTGATAACGAAACCCCATTGAAGACGCTGTTGCCTTTGAGTGAGAAAATCCTTCTTAAAGAAGGTGGAGGTTGCATTAGGCCTTAAAAGTCCATGCCTATCATGTTACCTCTATGGTTCTGAGGTCAATAACCTGTCTACGGGGATTTTAATAAAGGATGTATGGGAAGAACTTGGTGAGTCAGGTAAGGTGGCGCGCCATCTCTCAGAAAGTCGCAGTAAATTAACATGATGAAATCAAGTGGAATAAGCGAATATTCGCTAAAAAAAAAAGCGAAAGAGAATTACTATACATGAGGTAGAGTACCATTAAGAAGGGTAATAAAACAGAAAAGGAATATTAAGAAGATTAAAAACGCAGTTTTTATGTAAATTCTTTGTTGTAATTATTAATATTTCGTGTATATGTCTACCAAGTGTTACTTTTTTATCAATTTTTTCTTTTATGAGTTTCTTTATTGCAATAAAAAAATTCTTTGTCATGACGTCTTTATTACTAATACTGCTGCTAACGACTCACTGCAGCATCAAACCACCTGAGGCTAACACAGCCACGTACGCTCCTCCTCCGTCCCATTCTGTTCAAGGCCTCCCTCCACACCCTCCCTAAAAGTTCCAATTTTCTTTAAATCTTTCCTTATGAGCTCTTCTTGCCCAATTGGGGTACAACAACTGCTTTTTGTTTAGCCTTAGACTGTTGGCCGGCTAGATATCGTCTTTATTCTATACTTGCTTACTTTACTGGGGGCGGAATCAGATGTTCCCACCTTGCCCTTCATCGAGGAACTTTAAGACTTCTATAGTGCATGTAGTGCGGTCTGCTGTCAGATGCTCTGCAAGCGGGAGCTGCTCGATTGTCCATCTGTGTAAGAACTTTCTGAACCACCCGATAGGTTTAAGGTCTGATTTGGTCAAGTTCCACTAGTTTTCCCGCTATCCTCGTTGGTGTCTCTTTTATGTCCTGAGGGGCTCAGCTAGAAGAATTCGACATGGAAAATTCTCTGATGGCTTCTGTAAAACATGCCTAACCATTTCAGTCGGCATTCCTTTTTTTGTGAGGGCAACGTTTCTTTTGATGCCACACATTCATCGCATATCCACATTGGATAATTGGTCACGCAGATGTATCCTGAAGATATTTCGTAGACAAGTATGCTCGAACACCTTCAGTGCATATTCATGTAGTTGCTTCACCGACCATGTTTCGCATTCGTACAGAACCAAAGGTCTAACATATAGCAAAACTCTTGTGATTTTCAATGGATTTCGAATTTTTCGTGTCCATTTATCTTTAAGGTTTGGATAATCTTATTGGAAGTACATTCTAGACGAAAGACAGGTGGTGCAAGAAGCCTCTTGTCTTCTTCGATATCGTTACTTCATTAACTTAATTTGTTACCAAAGGCTCACAATAATATGATGACACTTTAAATGGGAGTGGAGTTCTGACAGAATCAGACAAACTCCAATGGGTCATTTCACTGCTAAAAGTACATGTTATATATTAAAATGTCTAGAGTTGGGACTAATTAGGGCAATCTATTTTACAGCTAAAGGGTCATTTTAAGTACATATTAAAAATGACAAGTTCGGACAGATTCATTTTAATCCTTATATGCTAAAAATTTCTAGTCCAGGCAAAATTTGATTACCTCGGACAAGTAATTTTACTCCTGAAGGCTCATCATAATACACTAAAAATTAATCAAGTTAAAAAAATCTAATTAAGGTACACAAGTTATCTTGCTGCTGAAGGCTCATGATAATAAACTAACGATTGGTTTAGTCTGAACAAAACCTGATTAATTCGGATAAGCCATTTTACTGCTGAAGGTTAATGGTAATATATATATAAAAAATTACAAGTTTGGGACATTTCACAGATGTTTTTTTTACTACTGAAGACTCATGATAATACTTTAACAATTACTTAAGTTCAAACAAAATCTGTTCAATCCGGGCAAGTTTTTTTACTGCTAAAGGTTGTTGATCCGGGTTGCAGCGGTAGCTAGCATCATAGGCAGAGCGATAGCGCTGCCTAAGTAAAAAACGATGTGGGCACAATATATTATTTATTTTTCTTTTTTGTTCTCTATACCCGGGCACTTCGTATCGAAGGAGTTGTCGTAGAAACTTAAAAAAGGTCTAATTCGATTGGAAATTGGAGTGGCTAGCGCCCTTTTTAATAGTCAAAAGTGATTGGAGGGCAACTAGCCCCCCCCCACGCCCATCATTCCCCCAAACCCATCCAGTCAAAATTCTGAGATAGCCATTTTGTTCAGCGTAATTGATTTCCAGATAGAAAATATGTTTTTGAGGAGGACACTCCCCTACAACCCTCGGGGCAAGGGTTTTAAGTTATGTCCTGGGGGCATATAAGGTTTTTATAGAAGGCGTTGTGGTAGAAACTTCAAAAAAGGCTCATTCGATTGGAAATTCAAAGGGCTAGTGCCCTTTTTAATAGTCGAAAGTGATTGGAGGGCAACTAGCCCCCCCCCCCCACGCCCATCATTCCCCCAAACACATCCAATCAAAACTTTGAGATAGCCATTTTGTTCAGCGTAGTTGATTTCCAGATAGAAAATATGTTTTTGAGGAGGACACTCCCCCACAACCCTCGGAGCAAGGGTTGTAAGTTATGCCCTGGGGGCATATAAGGTTTTTATAGAAGGCGTTGTCGCAGAAACTTCAAAAAAGGCTCATTCGATTGTAAATTCAAATGGCTAGTGCCCTTTTTAATAGTCGAAAGTGATTTGAGGGCAACTAACCCCCCTCTCACGCCCACCTTTTCCCCAAACACATCCAATCAAAATTTTGAGATAGCCATTTTATTCAACGTAGTTTTAAGTTCTGTAAATTAGGTCTTTGAGGATGACAACCCCCTCACAGCCCTCAGGACAAGCGTTGTAAGTTATGCCCTGGGGGCATATAAAGTTTTTATAGAACGCGTTGTCGTAGAAACTTCAAAAAGGACTCAATCGATTAGAAATTGAAATGGCTAGTTTCCTTTTTAATAGTCGACAGCAATTGGAAGGCAACTAACACCCCTTCGACGCCCACGATTACCCCAAACACATCCAATCCAAATTTTGAGAAAGCGATTTTGTTCCACGCAGTTAAAGTTCAGGAAATTATACCTTTGAGCAGGACACTCCCCCCACAGTCAACAGGACAAGGGTTATAAGTTATGCCCTGGGGGCATATAAGTTTTATTGAAATCTTTGTCCTAGAAACTTGAAAAAGGGCTCATTCGATTTGTAATTCAAAGGTCTAGTGCCCTTTTTAATAGTCAAAAGTGATTTGAAGGCAACTAGCCCCCCTCTCTCGCCCACCTTTTCCCCAAACACATCCAATCAAAATTTTTAGATAGCCATTTTATTCAGTGTAGTTGATTTCCAGATAGAAATTATGTTTTTGAGGAGGACACTCCCCCACAGCCCTCAGGGCAAGGGTTGTAAGTTATGCCCTGGGGGCATATAAAGTTTTTATAGAACGCGTCGTCGTAGAAACTTCAAAAAGGGCTCATTCGATTGGAAATTGAAATGGCTAGTGCTCGTTTTAATAGTCGAAAGTGATTGGAAGGCAACTAACTCCCCTTCCACGCCCACCAATTCCCCTAACACATCCAATCAAAATTTTGAGATAGCCATTTTGTTCCACGCAGTTTAACGTTCAGGAAATTATATCTTTAAGCAGGACACTCCCCCACAGTTTTCTGGGCAAGGGTTATAAGCTATGCCCTGGGGGCATATAAGGTTTTTATTGAAATCTTTGTCGTAGAAACTTGAAAAAGGGCTCATTCGATTGGAATTTCAAAGGGCTAGTGCTCTTTTTAATACTCGAAAGTGATTTGAGGGCAACTAACCCTTCTCTCACGCCCGCCTTTTCCCCAAACACGTTCAATCAAAATTTTTAGATAGCCATTTTGTTCAACGTAGTTAAAAGTTTTAGAAATTAGGTCTTTGAGTATGATAATCAAAAAAACTTTTTGCACAAAATATGTTTTTCAAAAAAAAGTAAAGAACTCCATTAAACCAAAAATGAACAAAAATAGAATCAAATAATCTACCAAGCGTACAACTACCACAAATCACGATTAATAAATAAATGAAACCCAAAAGAAACAGAAATTAAAATAAGTCAAACTCAAAACGAGCAGAAATTAACCTGAGTAGGGTTCTAAACCCTATGCTTTCTAAAAGCCAGAATATAATTTGTACTTCGCTGAAAAAAATTCAAATGAATTTACTGAAAAAATGTGCATTTTCAGTTTAATATACATAATGCTGATATTTATTCTGTAAAATCTTAATTAATTTTTAATATCTTAAAGTTATAAAAGTGAAAACATTTAAAGGAATTTTTTTCAATGAAGTACAAATTATATTCTTGCTTTTAGAAAGCAAATGGTTTAGAACCAATTCAATGAGCCCCCTTTGAAGTTTATATGACCACACTTTCTATAAAAACCCTATATGTCCCCAGGGCAAAATTTACAACCCTTGCCCTGAGGGCTGGGGGTATTTTTATCCTCAAAGACATAATTTCCAGACTTTTCCGATAGGCTTAACAAAATGGCTATATCGAAATTTTGATTGGAAATGTTTGAGGAAATGATAGGCGTGGAGGGAGACATTTGCCCTCAGATCACTTTCGACTAATAAAAAAGGCACTATTCCTCTCAATGTCCAATCAAACGAGGTTTTTTGAAGCTTTTACTACAAAAGTTTCAATAAAAACGTTAAATGCCCCAAATGCATAACTTACGACCCTTGTCCTTAGAGCTATGGGGGGAGGGTTGTCATCCTCAAAGGCATAATTTCCAGACCTTTCAACTACCTTGAACAAAATGGCCATATCAAAATGTTGGGGAAATGATGGGCGTGGGGGGAGGGTTCCCCTTCTGATTACTTTCGACTATTAAAAAGGGCAATAGCCCTTTCAATTTCCAATCAAATGAGCCCTTTTTGAAGTTCCTACGACAAAATTTTCTATAAAACCATATATGCCCCCAGGGCATAACTTGCAACCCTTGCCCTGACGGCTGTGGGGGGGGAAGGGGTGCCATCCTCAAAGACCTAATTTC
The DNA here is from genome assembly GCA_027921565.1 of Artemia sinica. Taxonomy (NCBI): domain Eukaryota; kingdom Metazoa; phylum Arthropoda; class Branchiopoda; order Anostraca; family Artemiidae; genus Artemia; species Artemia sinica. Next base: position 2,087,812 of record CM051274.1, read on the forward strand.
TAGAACTTTCAACTACGTTGAAAAAATGGCTATCTCAAAATTTTATTGTGTGTGTTTGCGGAAATGGTGGGCGTGAGAGGGGGCTAGTTGCCCTCAAATTACTTTCAACTGCTATTACTTTACTAAGACAACTCCTTCGATACGAAGTGCCCTGGTCTAGGGCACTTCGTATTGAAGGAGTTGTCTTAGGAACTTCGAAAAGGGCTCATTTGATTGAAAATAGAAAGGGCTAATGCCCTTTTTGATAGTCGAAAGTGATTGGAGGGCAACTAGTCCCCCTCCCATGCCCACCCTCCCATTTGCCCATTATGTTTAAAAACTAAATGTTGCCTTAAGATTAAATCAAAACACACTGTGTTAATGCTAATTCCCAATAAGGCATCTCAGCAGCATCCCAAGAACGACTGAGGGTATTATGTTCAAACTTTAGGGGCTCCTTCTCAGTGTTACCAACACCTCAAAACAAAATGTACCACAAATTCCATGAAAAATGTACCAAAGACAAAAAAAATGTACCATATCTCAAACTTTTTTCCGCGTGTTACGCGAAGCGTAATACGCGGATCGTCGGTGACGTAAAGTACTATCTATGAAAATTCTGCATAAGACATTTTCATTCACTTTCTCTCTCCATTCCTTTGTTTTTCTTTCTCTTCTAATACAGTACATTACTCCTGATAGTACTTGAAGAAATTGTTCGGAGTTTCAAATATTACAACAGAAACATTTTACTTCTGTCCAACAAAAGTCGTTGTTTTTGGCCATTTACGACCATTTATAAGCAAACTTTTCCAAACTTAAAACGTAAACTTTAGCAATATAAGTAAACTTTAGCAAACTTTTCCAAACTTAAAACGAGCAGAAATTAACATGAGTATGGCTCAAAACCCCTATGCCTTCCCAAGGCCAGAACATAACTTGTACTTGACTGAAAAAATATAAATGTTTTTACTTTTATAACTTTATTAAATCAAATAATATTGACTTTGTGATTAGTAAATATCAGAATATGTATATTAAACTGACAATGAACATTCATTTGTATTTTTTTCAGTAAACCGTAAATTATGTTCTGGCCTTGGGAAGGCATAGGGGTTTTGAGCCCTACTAATGCTAATTTCTGCTCGTTTTGAGTTTGACTCGGTTATTTATTGTAATTTCCGTTTGTTTTGGGTTTCATTTATTTATCGATGCAATTTTGACGCTTGGTAGTTTAACGCTTGGTAGATTATTTGATTTTATTTTTGCTCATTTTGGTTTAATGGGGTTCTTTACTTTTCTTTGAAAACTTATTTTGTGGGAAAAGTTTTTTTTTAATTAATTTCTGTTCGTTTTATATTGACATAATCTTTTCAGAGAAAAAGAAAATAATAGTTTGAATCTTTTTGTTTTTTTAAGACTTTATAGTTTGGCCTGCTATTTGAGTGCCGAAGAAAAGTTTTCAGCAATTTTTAACAACATACACTCTTTTAAAAATCTGGACACAAATAGTAGTGTTTAATTTAGTTTCATACCTCCTCTAGTTGACCTGAAATAGAAAACTTGATACCATTCGCAAAAAAAATCTGTTTACTTTCTTTGATAGCTTGGATACACTTAAGTTATTTTGATTTAGTTAAATTTTAAGAGCAGAAATAGCCCCGAAAGTTTGAACATAATACCCTCAGTCATCCTTGGGATACTGCTGAGATGCCTTATTGGGAATTAGCATTAAAAATGAACACAGTTAATTTTGATTTAATCTTAAGGCAAAATTTAGTTTTTAAACATAATGGGCAAATGGGAGGGTGGGCGTGGGAGGAGGATTAGTTTCCCTTCAATCAACTTTCAATTATTAAAAAGGGCATTAGCCATTCCTATTTCCAATCGAATGAGCCCTTTTCCATGTTTCCACGACAACTCCTTCGATACGAAGTACCCTGGTCTAAAGGAAAAAAAATATACATTGTGCCAACATCGTTCTTTACTTAGGCAGCACGATTGCGCCGTCTATGATCATTTCTGTTCGTTTTAAGTTTTAATGTTGCTCCTTACTTTCAGTTGAAAAAACTTGTTTGTTTTTTTTTAACTTAATCACTGATACAGGTACAGCCCAATATTTACATGAGTCTGCAATTTTCCTGAAATCGGACACCTTTCCTGTTGCAGAATCTGAGTAATCAAATGCAGACTGAAATCATGTGTCATCAAACAGTTCGTGGTAACGAACTGTAAGTAAGGAGCGACCCGGCTCAATGGTAACCGAAACTCTAAAAAACGGAATTTTGATACCAATAGATCCATCAAAAGAATCAGATTTTAATTCTGATTTCAAATATATAAGTTTCATCAAGTTTAATCTTACCCATCAAAAGTTACGCGCCTGAGAAAATTTGGCTGATTTTCGAGAAAAGGGGGAAAGACCCCCTAAAAGTTATAGAAACTTAATGAAAATCACACCATCATATTCAGTGTATCAGAGAACCCTACTGTAGAGGTTTCAAGCTCCTATCTACAAAAATGTGGAATTTTGCATTTTTTGCCAGAAGAAAGATCACGGGTGCGTGTTTATTTGTTTTTTGTTTTTTTTTTCTTTTTCCCAGGGGTGATCGTATCGACTCAGTGGTCCTAGAATATCGTGGGAGGGCTCATTGGAACGGAAATTAAAAGTTCTAGTGCCCTTTTTAAGTGACCAAAAAAAATGGAGGGCAACTAGGCCCCCGCCCACGCTTATTTTTTTCCCAAAGTCACCTGATCAAAATTTTGAGATAGCCATTTTGTTCAACATGGTCGAAAATATAATAAATATGTCTTTTAGGATGACTTAATCCCCCGAAGTCCCCAGGGGGAGGGCTAAAAGTTATGAACTTTACCCAATGTTAACATATAGTATTGGTTATTGGGAAGTATACAGAAGTTTCAGGAGGTTTTTTTTCTGGTAGTGGGAGGGAAGGGTGGGTCGGGGGTTATGTTGGAGGATCTGTCCATGAAGGAAATTTTCATGGGGAAGGGAAATTGCCATGAAGGGGGCGCCGGACTTGCCAGCATTATTTATTGGTTATTGGGAAGTATACAGACATTTTCAGGAAGGATTTTTTTCTGGAGGGGGGGGGGCTAGAGGAATGGTTTACTCTGGATAATCTTTCCGTGGAGGATGTTTCTTTGGGTTAGGGACATTTCTATGAAGGGGGTGCCGGATTTCCAGGCATTATTTAAAAAACGATCAGAAATTAAATATAAAAAAAAACAAGTTTTTTCAACTGAAAGTAAGAAGGAACATTAGAACTTAAAACGAACAGAAATTATAACGTATGTGAGGGGGTTCTCCCCCAAGTCAATACTTCGCTCTCTACGCTACAGTTTTTTTTTTAGTGCTTTCAAAAGAGCTATCTATTCTAATTAAACGGCCTTTGTGATTCAGGGGTTTGTGAATCAAATTTTTTTTTAACTTTTAGCGTATAGAGCGTGGTATTGACTAAGGGGAGAACCCCCTCATATACGTAATAACATATACGTAATCAAAAAAAACAAGCGATACGGCTCAATAGTAATCGAAACTTTTAAAAACGGAATTTTGATGTCAGTAAATGTATCAAAAGAATGTGTTTATAATGCTGATTCTAAATATATAAATTTTATTAAGTTTAGTATTACTCATCAAAGGCTACGAACCTGAGAAAATTTACTCGATTTTTTAAAGAGGGAGGAAACATCCCCTACAAGTGAAAGAATTTTAATGAAAATCACACCGTCAGATTCAGCGTATCAGAAAACCCTATTACAAAGGTTTCAAGCTCATATCTGCAAAAATCTGCAACTTTGTATTTTTTGCCAGAAGAAAAATATACGAATATAGAAGTTAGTTACGTAAGTTAATTTGTAAAGACATCCATTTAGCAAAAGAAAAGTAAAAATTTTATGCAAATTTTGTTTACTTATTCAATGACGGTTAGCCAAAATAAAAGCTGCATTAACTAAAAAACGATCAGAAATTAAATAAAAAAAAAACAAGTTTTTTAAACTGAAAGTAAGGAGCGACATTAAAACTTAAAACGAACAGAAATTATTCCGTATATGAAAGGGGCTGTCCCCTCCTCAACGCCTCGCTCTTTACGCTAAAGTTTGACTCTGTCTCACAACTTTATTTTTTAAAACAATAAAAAACTTTAGCGTAAAGAGCGAGGCGTTGAGGAGGGGACAGCCTCTTTCATATACGGAATAATTTCTGTTCGTTTTAAGTTTTAATGTCGCTCCTTACTTTCAGTTTAAAAAACTTTTTTTTTTATTTAATCTCATTCAGAAGAGAAGAGGCACTCAAGTTCACAGCATTCACCTAACACAGTGGTCAGTAGCCATTTTAGTTAAGAGGCTCAAATATAAACAATGGGACGATTGTCTAATATCTGACAACAATATATGTTTATTAATGTATCAAATCTATATCATAGCTTTAGACATTGACTCAATTGCAAATGCCCCACCCACAATAATACGATTTACGGTAGTTCTACCCTAGGATGAAAGGATGATAAACTATCTATAGATAACTTTCACTGCTTTCAAAGTTTGGTAACTACATTTACCATTTGTTATATATATATATATATATATATATATATATATATATATATATATATATATATATATATATATATATATATATATTTATATATATATATATATATATATATATATATATATGTAGTTGAGCTAGATTGCCTTATTTTAAATTTCTATTCACTTTTAATTTCTCTCAGCAGGCTCCTTTTTCCTTAATAAAAATTTTCAAACTGAGGAGATTCACCTTGGGTGATTGGCTTTTGTTTTTATTCCACTAGATTCCCAACCATCATGAATGGTAAGATCGACACACAGAAAGATGTTTTTGTCGACCTTTGAACGCCGGAAGTGTCTGTTTACGAAAAAAGAAAAATTGGTGACTGCTTGTCTGTCTCTTATCTTGACTATGCTGAACAGATCAGGGTGAAATAATACATTTGTAGATGAAAGAATACAAACATAGGTACAAAAATACTGAATTGTACCACAATTTTGTAAAATATACCATATTTTGTTGGATTGTACTAAATTGTACCAGTAGAGGTGAAATGTACAAAAATGGTACAATTGTACCAAGTTTGGCATCACTGCCGGTAGGCATGGTTGCCACTTCCAGGGCTTCCACTATCCCTGAATTTTCGGGGATTTCCCCTAAAATCTATGTGTTTCCCCGAGAATGATGGTGTCACCTCCAAGGAGTATCTGAAGCAAATATTACGGTACTTGTTTAGTAACCGGGCAACACGCAAGAAGTGAAGTTTGGTTAACGCTTAATGAAATAAAACAAAATGTGATAAAAATATAATAGTTTGGGAACAAATTTGGGTTATATATTTGCACATTAGGGGGTAGGTGGGGGTAAAGTATAGCATATACTAATACGTAACCTAGGTACCTTTTTTGCCCCTTTAACCCCAAACTTATTTATCACAAACCGTTGGTTTATAATGCCAAATACTGTTTGTGTGAAGAAAAAGAATAAGTAAGTTTTGTATGATTTGTAGCCTATAGCTTTCATGTCCAGGCATTGGATGGGCTGATATAAAAATGAGGCTTCAGTAAGTAGCCTACAACATTTGGAACAAGGACAGCCGCGGGGGTGTGGGTTGGTGACTATATAGTAATTATGAGGTAACTAAAAGAAAGGAAAGCATATTAGAAGCAAACAATAAAAAAAAAAAACTATATGTTCCAAGGGGGTATTTTCCGCAAGGAGGGTTGGTATTTTCTGGGGGTAGGGCATTTTCTGCAGGAGATATTTTCAGAGGGGGAATAACTTATGCGGGGGGGGGGTGTTTTTTTTTTTGGGGGGGGGGTATTTTAATTTAAGTTTAAATATCCTTTTTTAATTTAGTTTCTGTTTGTTTTAAGTTTTAATGTTGCCCCTTACTTATAGGTTGAATTTTGTCTAATTAACGTACCTATCTAGAAACCGCAAATAACATTTGTTTCTGTTTTTAAATATTATTAATGTATCACTGAGATTAATGACTTAATGAAAAATTGCTAAAGAGATAGTATACATATAAATATAAATAAATATATATATATATATATATATATATATATATATATATATATATATATATAAGCCCTACTTGAGCCTCAAAGCGAAGCTAAAACCAATTTTGGCTCCCAAATTTTCGCAACGAAATTCCATTCTGTTTTTTATTTTTTCCCCGAAAAAGTCACCGAATTCTTAAGACTTGTCCCCGAATTTTGAGATTTGGGATTGGAAGCCCTGGGCAGAGCGTATAGCCCAAACAGGCGTAATCACTAGCCCAAAATAGCGAACGCTATTATAACCCTATTATAGTTTTGTTGTGGGTTAAACGAGGAAGAAATGAAATCGGCATATTAGATAATCTACACATAAGTATAGGTCAAAAGCAAAAAGAGCTCTCTGAAAAAACAAAATAACAGCCCCTCCAAGTATGCCGAACTAAAATTGACAAGTGCTTCACTGAAAGAAATATATATATAAAGGCAAATTGTTCTTTACACACTTGGTTTATTGCATACATACCATAATCTTATTCAAAAACAGTGTTATGTAAGCTTAAAAGAATACCTAGTAACAAACAGAAAATGCACCTCTGGCTCTGCACTGTTTTGTTCCTTGCTTGTATCACTCCCAAATTTCACTATATCACTTCCAAATTCCAAAATATCACTTCCAAATTTACCAGATAAATATGCTCCAGGGGCTGAGGGACGAGAACTGATAATAGGTACTGCCCACTAAGTGAGTGTTTTTTTCTAGCAGTGAGAGAACAACCTTTATTCCATTTTCTTGCTTGCAGTAAAGCACTAGTCAATTTTATGATGGTACAAGTAGGGGGGTGATAATTTCGTTTGATTTATAAATAATTTCGTTTGATTTATAAATAAATAAGAATAGTTTAATTTTTGTTTTAATTTCTAACCATTAATTATGAAAAGGTGTCGATGGGTGCAGAGTGGGGACAGGGGGTGGTGCCTGAAACCACCAGCCAGAGTTTCCGGCATGGTCTGATTAACAATCAGATATACAAATTTAGAAAAATGAGTTTTTCAACTGAAAGTACAGAAAAACATTGAAAAGACAAAAAATTAGTCCATATACGAGTGGGGTATAAATCCCTTGCTCTTTAAACTAAAGTCTATTGCTTTGAAAAAGCTTTTATTATAATTAAACGGCCCTATTGTTTGTGAAGTCTTTCTTAAAGAATTGAGAAAAAAGTCAAAATTTAGCGTAAAGAAAGAGGGGCTTAGGAAGGGGAAGCCCCCTCATATATTTTTATTTTTTGCCCGAAGAAAGATGTTATGGGTTATTTGGGAGGATCTTTCCATGGAGAAATTTTTCATGGGAGAAGAGAATTTCCATGAAGGGGGTGCTGAATTTCCCAGCATTTTTTAAAAAAACTATCAGAAATTAAATAGGATTTTAAGTAAACATACTTACCTGGCTGGGGAGCTGCCTTGATCATGAAGTAGGCGCTCCCAGGGTGAGGCCTTTCCATTGCACTTCGGATTGGCTGACCCCTGTGATTACCCCAAATGGGGGTAACTTAACAGCGTAATTTATGGTAGTGGGGGACTGCGTTCGTGCGGACCCCTGTCCACACTCTGAAATGTTCTGTCCTTTGGGCCTCTTTTATGTGACACATATTTATCAATTGTAAGCATAAAGCATACAATGATAGATTCCTGATGCATTTCGTTTTTGAAAATACTCTGTAATTATTAAATACTGATTTTTAAATTGAACTAGGAATCGAATCAAATTGCTGAAATTTAGATAAAGTCACAAAGGCTAGTCTTAAAAAGTGAAATGCCCTTGGTCCCCACACATTTCATCAAGTCAATTGCGTTGGCAACATATCAAACTAAAAATTCCTTCACTACCGCCAAGGTTCTTGGAATATTTAAATAGGGGGGCCTTTGGCTACAGCCATTGATTTACCCCTCAGTTACATTACAATTATTTTTGAGCCTGATTACTGAATATTTATGTTATTATCTGCGGATGTAGGTTTTGTACCATGTCATTAAAGTTGCCCATAAGTTGCTGCTCATTGAATATGTTTTCTCATCATGTGATTTTTTTTTTGCCCGTATTTACTTGATTGAACATTGAATTTCTTATAGCTTTCGAACCTTGTTAAAAACCGATGATGATTTACTAGGATTTATTGCTAAATACTCAAGTCAACTCTAGCAATATTCATAGCTCTGGCCTCTCCTCATGTCGAGTTAATCTTTCGCCTTTTACTAAAGATTAAATAAAAAAAACAAGTTTTTTTAACTGAAAGTAAGGAACGACGTTAAAACTTAAAACGAACAGAAATTATTCCGTATATGAAGGGGGCTGTCCCCTCCTCAACGCCTCGCTCTTTACGCTAAAGTTTTTTTATTGTTTAAAAAAATAGAGTTGTGAGAAAGTCAAACTTTAGCGTAAAGAGCGAGGCGTTGAGGAGGGGACAGCCCCCTTCATATACGGAATAATTTCTGTTCGTTTTAAGTTTTAACGTCGTTCCTTACTTTCAGTTAAAAAAACTTGTTTTTTTTATTTAATTTTTGAACGTTTTTGAATTAATGCAGGTTTTGATTTTGGCTCACCGTACATGAATAATTAAAACAAAATTTGCATAATATATTTGGTTAAATGGCTTTCTCGAAACTTGTTTAATTTTATTTACGAACGTTTTTATTAGTAATAAATATACGTAACTTAGAATTAACTTACGTAACGAACTTCTATATTCATAAATTTTTAACACGTATATTAGGGGGTTCGCCCCCTAGTCAATACCCTGCTTTTTAAACTATAGTTCGAATTTTTTTTCCAGTTCTTTAAAAATGACCTCTTAATCACAATCAGTTGATCAGTTGAAAAACTTGTTTTTTTTTTTATTTAATTCCTGATCTTTTTCTTTAATAATGCTGGGAAATCCGGCGCCCCCTTCATAGCAATGTCCCTTCCCCCATGAAAACTTCCTTCATGGAAAGATCCTTCCATATAGCCCCCGACCCTCTCCTTCCCCCACCTACCAGAAAAAATCTCCTCTGAAAAAGTCTGTATACTTCCCAATAACCAATACTATATGTTAACATTGAGTAAAGTTCATAACTTTCAGCCCTCTCCCTGGGGACTTTGGGGGATCAAGTCATCCTAAAAGACATTTTTATCATATTTTCGACCATGCTGAACAAAATGGCTATCTCAAAATTTTGATCGGGTGACTTTGGGAAAAAAATGAGCGTGGGAGGGGGCCTAGTTGCCCTCCATTTTTTTTGGTCACTTAAAAAGGGCACTAGAACTTTTAATTTCCGTTCCAATGAGCCCTCCCACGATATTCTAGGACCACTGGGTCGATACGATCACCCCTGGGAAAAAAAAAACAAACAAACAAACAAACAAATAAACACGCATCCGTGATCTTTCTTCTGGCAAAAAATGCAAAAATCCACATTTTTGTAGATAGGAGCTTGAAACCTCTACATTAGGGTTCTCTGATACGCTGAATATGATGGTGTGATTTTCATTAAGGTTCTATCATTTTTAGGGGGTCTTTCCCCCTTTTTTCGAAAATCAGCCAAATTTTCTCAGGCACGTAACTTTTGATCCGTAGGTCTAAACTTGATGAAAATTATATATTTGAAATCAGCATTGAAATCTGATTCTTTTGATATATCTATTGGTATCAAAAACCCGTTTTCTAGAGTTTCGGTTACCATTGAGCCGGGTCGCTCCTTACTTACAGTTCGTTACCACGAACTGTTTGATTACCGTGGGGAGGGGCACTTGATGATTCTTAACAAATTTTTGAATGCCGAAAGGCAGACTAGCCTATGCTCTTGTAGTATGTTCTAATGTTCCAAGATTACTTATCTGACAAGCCCGATTACTTAACTTTAGAGTTTGACGAGACGTAAATGACATGAGAGGTCAGTAGGATTACTACCTGAGGAAACGGTCTTGATTAGTGGTCAGACAAGTAACCCTGGAAAATGCAGGATAATTGAAGTCATACATGAAAAAAAATTCAATCTTTTCAAAAATGAAAAACAAATTGTGAAATTATGGGCAGATCAAACAGTTCGTGGTAACGAACTGTAAGTAAGGAGCGACCCGGCTCAATGGTAACCGAAACTCTAGAAAACGGGTTTTTGATACCAATAGATACATCAAAAGAATCAGATTTCAATGCTGATTTCAAATATATAGCTATGATCAAGTTTAGTGCTACCCATCAAAAGTTAAGCGCCTGAGAAAATTTGGCTGATTTTCAAAAAAAGGGAGAAAGACCCCCTAAAAGCTATAGAACCTTAATGAAAATCACACCATCATATTCAGCGTATCAGAGAACCCTACTGTAGAGGTTTCAAGCTCCTATCTACAAAAATGTGGAATTTTGCATTTTTTGCCAGAAGAAAGATCACGGATGCGTGTTTATTTGTTTTGTTTTTTTTCCCAGGGGTGATCGTATCGACCCAGTGGTCCTAGAATATCGTGGGAGGGCTCATTGGAACGGAAATTAAAAGTTCTAGTGCCCTTTTTAAGTGACCAAAAAAAATGGAGGGCAACTAGGCCCCCTCCCACTCTTATTTTTTTCCCAAAGTCACCCGATCAAAATTTTGAGATAGCCATTTTGTTCAACATGGTCGAAAATATGATAAATATGTCTTTTAGGATGACTTAATCCCCCGAAGTCCCCAGGGGGAGGGCTAAAAGTTATGAACTTTACCCAATGTTAACATATAGCATTGGTTATTGGGAAGTATACAGAAGTTTTCAGGAGGGTTTTTTTCTGGTAGTGGGAGGAAAGGGTGGGTCGGGGGTTATGTTGGAGGATCTGTCCAGGAAGGAAGTTTTCATGGGGGAAGGGAAATTGCCATGAAGGGGGCGCCGGACTTGCCAGCATCATTTATTGGTTATTGGGAAGTATACAGACATTTTCAGCAAGGATTTTTTTCTGGAGGGGGGGCTAGAGGAGGGGGTTACTCTGGAGAATCTTTCCGTGGAGGATGTTTCTTTGGGGTAAGGGACATTTCTATGAAGGGGGCGCCGGATTTTCAAGCATTATTTTAAAAACGATCAGAAATTAAATAAAAAAAACAAGTTTTTTCAACTGAAAGTAAGAAGCAACATTAGAACTTAAAACGAACAGAAATTATAACGTATGTGAGGGGGTTCTCCCCCAAATCAATACCTCGCTCTTTACACTACAGTTTTTTTAGTGCTTTCAAAAGAGCTATCTATTCTAATTAAACGGCCTTTGTGATTCAGGGGTTTGTGAATCAAATTTTTTTTTAACTTTTAACGTAAAGAGCGTGGTATTGACTAAGGGGAGAACCCCCTCATATACATAATAACATATACGTAATAAAAAAACAATAAAAAAACAAGCAATACGGCTCAATAGTAATCGAAACTTTTAAAAACAGAATTTTGATGTCAATAAATGTATCAAAAGAATGTGTTTATAATGCTGATTCTAAATATATAATTTTATTAAGTTTAGTATTACTCATCAAAGGCTACGAGCCTGAGAAAATTTACCCGATTTTTTAAAGAGGGGGGAAACATCCCCTACAAGTGAAAAAATTTTAATGAAAATCACACCGTCAGATTCAGCGTATCAGAAAACCTTATTACATAGGTTTCAAGCTCATATCTGCAAAAATCTGCAACTTTGTATTTTTCGCCAGAAGAAAAATATACGAATATAGAAGTTAGTTACGTAAGTTAATTTGTAAAGACATCCATTTAGCAAAAGAAAAGCAAAATTTTTATGCAAATTTTGTTTACTTATTCAATGACGGTTAGCCAAAATAAAAGCTGCATTAACTAAAAAACGATCAGAAATTAAATAAAAAAACAAGTTTTTTAAACTGAAAGTAAGGAGCGACATTAAAACATAAAACGAACAGAAATTATTCCGTATATGAAAGGGGCTGTCCCCTCCTCAACGCCTCGCTCTTTACGCTAAAGTTTGACTCTGTCTCACAACTTTATTTTTTAAAACAATAAAAAACTTTAGCGTAAAGAGCGAGGTGTTGAGGAGGGGACAGCCCCTTTCATATACGGAATAATTTATATTCGTTTTAAGTTTTAATGTCGCTCCTTACTTTCAGTTTAAAAAACTTGTTTTTTTTTATTTAATAGCAAAAAGGGACAGTAATTGTGAAATGTGGCACACCTTTCAGGGGTTTCTAAATAAGCTATGTTTATAGTAAAGTAGACATGATTAGTGTTGTTATTCGCCTAGTTGCATACAGCTTTTCAATTGATAAGTTACCGGCTAAGTATTTGTTGTTATCTTTTGCAGATTACATCTTGCGAAGCTAATTTTAAGCGGGTAAGGAATGCTCGAAGGCACTCTTGGCTCGGTGCCATAACGAGCCAAGTCCTAGGTGCTCTTGAGTCCCCATTCTCTTAGGGCCCTCATTCCTCCTTCGTCTAGGAACAGTATTTCCATTCCATAAAGAAAGAAAAACGAGCAAAAATGGGTTTTTTAAAGGCCAAATGAAAATACTGAAAAAACACAACAAAGCGAAACGAAAAAATATAATCAATGCGAGTAGCCGAAGAACAAACCAAAAAATAAAACGCGGAAAGTCAATGTGAATTATTTGCTTGTATCCGTCGATGGCGGTTCAATTTTCTATTTCTTTGCAAATCACGGATATTGGTGAATGACTCACTTTTATTGTTGTTAGGTATTTGGTTTCAATTCTTACAATTTTTTGGCTTTTATTAATTTTTGTTCATCTTTTAATTTTTTTTTCTTTGTTTTTTTTTCACATTCACATTGACTTTCCGCGTTTTATTTGTTGGTTTGTTCTTCGGCAATCGCATTCATTATATTTTTTCTTATCACGCTGAAGAAAAGAGGCGTTTGTCCCCTCGAAATATTCGCTTTGTTGTGTTTTTTCAGTATTTTCATTTGGCCTTTAAAAACCCCATTTTTGCTCGTTTTTCTTTCTTTATGTTATGTCAGGCCAATGTGGTTTAAGAAATTATCCTCTTTCCATTCCAGTTTAGGAGGTTCCTCTAAAATGAGGAGTTTTGAGCTCTTATAGGGGCAAATCCTTTCATTTGGGGATTCCATGGGTTTCTAGCCTAATACTATCAAAGATTCTAGTCTCTTTGGTTCCTTATATTGTTTCTAGACACAATACTCTGTCTGGCGGGAGAACGCGGTTCAAAAGACAAGGCTCTGTGTGAAGGGAAAAGACAATCAAGAGGCAATTCTCCATGGGAAGGGAGAATGAGAATCAAGAGAAAACGGTCTGTGAGGAAGGTCGTCCTAAATTTTACAGAAATTTATTTTTCTCCAGAGGGAGTAGACTTTTTGAGGGGCCCATGGGCCTGTACGAGAATGGAAGGAAACAATTCTTGTGTTTATTTCTTAAGCCCTTAGATGGTGTAAAAGCGAGCCAAGTTCAAGCTACATTTACTCCTCTTTTGTTTCGTCTTAAAAAGTAACTATTGCTGGATTTGTTATCCTTACAGGATAGCCGCGTAATTGGTACTGGCACATTATGCGGGCACCGCGAAGAAGTCAAGTTCGGTTAATGCTAATGAAATAAAATAAAATAGGATGAATATATAATAGTTTAGAAACAATTTTGGGCTATATATTTGCACATTAGGGAGGCTGGGTGGGTAAAGCATACTGTGTACTAAATACGTAACCTAACCTAGGTACCTTTCTCCCTCCTAAACCCCAAAGAACAATCGTTTAAATACTGAGAAACCACGCTTTGCCATCAATTTATCTAGTAAATGTCTGCTAATGAAATAGCAGTTTGACGGGTTTCATGACTGGTTTCTTTGATAAAGTATATAGTGATGCCTGCATAATGCATCAGTACCCCGTAATTTATTTAGGCTAAAAAGTAAAGGGCAAAGCATTGCTCAAGAAATCTGAACAAAACTAGCACAAGTCCATACAGAATATTACTCCATAAGACATTGATCTTCTGCACTTGAAAAATCAAAAGATACTACCAACCATCTTGGAATGCAACTTCTCTCGTACAACTTTGTTTCTACTAGGTCTTTCTAGCTCGAGTCCATCTTATAAGACTTTTGTTTCATTTTCTATTGCTTTTCTACAGTTCAAAGCTTAGGGTTTTTTAATAAGTTTATACTCAAATTCTACTATAAAACTGGAATTATACTTGAAGGCCATCTATTCTTCAACACAGTGTTCTGGCTACATTGTTAATAACAAGTTGGAATTATAAAATTAATCAAGTAAATGACAAATAAAAAGGATAAATACTAATAAAAATAAAGTAAGTAATCATTTACCTGATGAAGTCTCTACTGTATTGTTTCTGTGTATTTTGCTTGGGTGATTAAAAATTCAGCTTTTGTGTCCATCTTTGGAGCAAATTGAGTAATTTCACAACGTAAGTTGTATTATTACCAAGTAGCATGCGTGAATACCAGTAGCTTCATGGGGGGGGGGGGGTATTTTCCTGGAAAATAGTCTGTTCTCATTCCCCCTTCCAGATTCAAAAAAGTCTTTTTGTGAATATTGAAAAGGGGCTTGGTTTTTTTTTTGTATTTTTGTTAAAGAAATTGGAAAAACAACGAACTTTCCCTCCCTTGATTATGAAGAATACTCTTCCCCTCCCCAGGGCCGTGTCCAGAATTTCACTTTGGAGGACTGGGGAGGGGGGGGGTATAAAATGGTTAAAAAACGCATCGAAAATTTGTTTAAATGTATTGCGTTACGTTTTAACGTATCAGACAAAAATGTTGGGGGGGGGGGGGGGGGTACTGGATATTACCTAGCCTCTATAATTTTCGCGAATTGACACCATTGATTGTCACCAGTGGTGTCGTTGGGGAAGAGATGACATTTTTCTTGTAATATTTGCTCGGCTCATTTTGAATCCAGTTTGTGTGTCTATGTTTAGAGCAAATTTAATAATGCGTTTCTCAAATTTTATAGAAACCACACCTGTAGTTGTGGTTGTATAATGCGTTTCTCAAATTTTATAGAAACCACACCTGTAGTTTCCTAGCCCTTGAATATATTGAAAATAATTTTTTTTTTCATCTGAAAAAAAAAATTAAAAGATGAACGAAAATTAATAAAAGCCAAAAAATTGTAAGAATTGAAACCAAAATGCCAACAAAATTCAATGCCTCCTAATGCAGTTGGTTATGCGTAAAGGTGGAATCACTGCCGGAGATATCGTTTGGTGGCTTGAATAATTTTTTATTTTTATTTTTTGACAACAAATATAAAATCCTTGAAAATAAAATTTACTGCTGATGTCACAAATCGATGCAATCTTATTTTTTATGAAAATGTTTTTTCTACGTTAAGATGTTCGTGGCTTTGCCAACGTTTAACGTTAAAGAAATTTTTAATATAAAAATTAAAATTAGAAGTTAATACAGAACTTGAGGGTATTTTTTGCGAGGATTTTAAACTAAACAAGAGACACTTCATGCTTTCAGTTTTGTCAAAAGGGCTATACCTCAGGAACGGCTAAGGGTACTATGTTGAAATTGTCAGGACATGTTCAATGGGAAATTGAGCTAAATCAAAATACACCATTTTCAAATTATTTAATTTTCTTTTGCGTTTTTTTTATCTTTGTCTGATTTTGGCTTTTTGAATGACAATTTTTTCCAAGTCTTGATCGGCAAATTTTACGTTTACCATGAAAATTTTGAGATAAACTTTGATATTATGGGAAATGTTTATACTGTTTATAAAAATCTAAAGACAAAGTGATAAGTTAATTGAATGTCATTTGTGTATTGCAACCGAAATTAAATTTGTGACAAACTTTCTTACTCGTATTCTTATATAGTATTTGACAATCCTTGTTGAATTATCGCTTCTCGGCCTTTTGGCTAAGATCAAAGTGTAGTATCTGTTCTTGTCAGCTTAATATCTGATACGGTCCCTACATGGGGCCCAGAATATTAAACTGATTTTTGGAAACCGGAGGGATGTCGGGGCTTGCTGCGTTCCCTTCACGCGTTGGCCCGGTATTGCAGTTCTTCCAGGATCGGCGCACCCCTTTCGAGGGAAAATCAAAGTCCATGAACCCTAATCAATGACTCATAATGCGTTTCTCAAATTTAATGGAAACCACACCTGTAGTTCCCTAGCCCTTGAATATATTGAAAATAATTTTTTTTTTTCATCTGAAAAAAAGAAAATTTGTTTATAATTTACGAAATTCAATGGTGAAAAAGCCAATGACCATTCGCCATAATTAAATTAAAATCCCCAACCTGGATTGAAGTCCCCATGCACCTTTTTCGAAAATAGTATGCAACTATTAAATGCTGTAATTTAAATTGAACCAAGATTCGAACAGAATTGTTGAAGTGATTGTTTTTGTGATAATCAGTAGAACGGCTACTGGGTTCTCAGAAATAAGTTTCGACTTTTCAGTCATATTAATAACAGAGTGAGAAACCCCTGATTTTCTTTTCTCAAAAAGGTAAACTTGCATTCAAAGGATTAAGACGTTTGCATATGAAAATGAAATGGGGCATTGCTATTTTCAGAAATAATTTAGAGACTTGATTCATTGATGTGAAAAAGTTTTGTAAACCTGCATCTGGCTAAAAAAATGAGCGTGGGAGAATTATCCATGCAGGCTTTTTCCCTAAAAGCTTGATCGCGAAGTAGTTTGTTTGCTTGCAAAATCGGAAACTTATCCTTAAAAATGTGGAGTTGGATTTTAGTGAATTTTCCATTTAATTCGGTGACCAGGAATTCACATTGAATATGTAATTTCCGCAATAATTCATTAATTTTTTCCACGCCCTCTTCTTTCGTCACTTTAGGTTCCAGGCGTCATTGATACGTCATTGATCATTGATTATGTATAAAAACTCAAAATACCGTCAGTGCTTTTGACGTTTGTTGACCGAATTAATGGAGATGTGGAAAGCAGAACTTTTCATAGGAGGGAGGGATTAGTTTGATTTCTGGACACTATCGAAGAAAGTCCAGTGGGTCTCATCTCCTGCACAGTTTCAAATATTTTCCCCATAAGTTACAAGCAGGGTGGAGAAGGAGAGTACGCTTCATTATCGTTTACCATTGGCTATACCATTGGCTGAAAATTGGCTATAACAAAATGGCTATCTCAAAATTTTGATCGGGTGACTTTGGGAAAAAAATGAGCGTGGGAGGGGTCCTAGTTACCCTCCATTTTTTTTGGTCACTTAAAAAGGGCACTAGAACTTTTAATTTCCGTTCCAATGAGTGCTTCCACGATATTATAGGACCACTGGGTCGATACGATCACCCCTGGGAAAAAAAACAACAAAAAAAAAACAAATCTATAAAATTTGAGAAACGCATTATACGTCATTGATTAGGGTTCATGGACTTTGATTTCCGTTCGAAAGGGGTGCGCCGATCCCGGAAGTACTGCAATAATGTGCAAATATATAGCTCGCTCTTTACGCTAAAGTTTTTTAGACTTTAGAATGAGAATCAAGAGAAAACGGTCTGTGAGGAAGGTCGTCCTAAATTTTACAGAAATTTATTTTTCTCCAGAGGGAGTAGACTTTTTGAGGGGCCCATGGGCCTGTACGAGATTGGAAGGAAACAATTCTTGTGTTTATTTCTTAAGCCCTTAGATGGTGTAAAAGCGAGCCAAATTCAAGCTACATTTACTCCTCTTTTGTTTCGTCTTAAAAAGTAACTATTGCTGGATTTGTTATCCTTACAGGATAGCCGCGTAATTGGTACTGGCACATTATGCGGGCACCGCGAAGAAGTCAAGTTTGGTTAATGCTAATGAAATAAAATAAAATAGGATGAATATATAATAGTTTAGAAACAATTTTGGGCTATATATTTGCACATTAGGGAGGCTGGGGGGGGTAAAGCATACTGTGTACTAAATACGTAACCTAACCTAGGTACCTTTCTCCCTCCTAAACCCCAAAGAACAATCGTTTAAATACTGAGAAACCACGCTTTGCCATCAATTTATCTAGTAAATGTCTGCTAATGAAATAGCAGTTTGACGGGTTTCATGACTGGTTTCTTTGATAAAGTATATAGTGATGCCTGCATAATGCATCAGTACCCCGTAATTTATTTAGGCTAAAAAGTAAAGGGCAAAGCATTGCTCAAGAAATCTGAACAAAACTAGCACAAGTCCATACAGAATATTACTCCATAAGACATTGATCTTCTGCACTTGAAAAATCAAAAGATACTACCAACCATCTTGGAATGCAACTTCCCTCGTACTACTTTGTTTCTACTAGGTCTTTCTAGCTCGAGTCCATCTTATAGGACTTTTGTTTCATTTTCTATTGCTTTTCTACGGTTCAAAGCTTCACAATGTAATTTCACAATAAGAATTGAAACCAAAATGCCAACAAAATTCAATGCCTCCTAATGCAGTTGGTTATGCGTAAAGGTGGAATCACTGCCGGAGATATCGTTTGGTGGCTTGAATAATTTTTTATTTTTATTTTTTGACAACAAATATAAAATCCTTGAAAATAAAATTTACTGCTGATGTCACAAATCGATGCAATCTTATTTTTTATGAAAATGTTTTTTCTACGTTAAGATGTTCGTGGCTTTGCCAACGTTTAACGTTAAAGAAATTTTTAATATAAAAATTAAAATTAGAAGTTAATACAGAACTTGAGGGTATTTTTTGCGAGGATTTTAAACTAAACAAGAGACACTTCATGCTTTCAGTTTTGTCAAAAGGGCTATACCTCAGGAACGGCTAAGGGTACTATGTTGAAATTGTCAGGACATGTTCAATGGGAAATTGAGCTAAATCAAAATACACCATTTTCAAATTATTTAATTTTCTTTTGCGTTTTTTTTATCTTTGTCTGATTTTGGCTTTTTGAATGACAATTTTTTCCAAGTCTTGATCGGCAAATTTTACGTTTACCATGAAAATTTTGAGATAAACTTTGATATTATGGGAAATGTTTATACTGTTTATAAAAATCTAAAGACAAAGTGATAAGTTAATTGAATGTCATTTGTGTATTGCAACCGAAATTAAATTTGTGACAAACTTTCTTACTCGTATTCTTATATAGTATTTGACAATCCTTGTTGAATTATCGCTTCTCGGCCTTTTGGCTAAGATCAAAGTGTAGTATCTGTTCTTGTCAGCTTAATATCTGATACGGTCCCTACATGGGGCCCAGAATATTAAACTGATTTTTGGAAACAGGAGGGATGTCGGGGCTTGCTCCGCTCCTTTCACGTGTTGGCCCGGTATTGCAGTACTTCCGGGATCGGCGCACCCCTTTCGAACGGAAATCAAAGTCCATGAACCCTAATCAATGACGTATAATGCGTTTCTCAAATTTTATAGAAACCACACCTGTAGTTTCCTAGCCCTTGAATATATTGAAAATAATTTTTTTTTTCATCTGAAAAAAAGAAAAATTGTTTATAATTTACGAAATTTAATGGTGAAAAAGCCAATGACCAGTCGCCATAATTAAATTAAAATCCCCAACCTGGATTGAAGTCCCCATGCATCTTTTTCGAAAATAGTATGCAACTATTAAATGCTGAAATTTAAACTGAACCAAGATTCGAACAGAATTGTTGAAGTGATTGTTTTTGACCTCAGAGGGCTTGGTTCTGTGGTGAGTTGTTAGTAGTAGTAGCAATGACTAAAGCCCCCCTTTGGTTGTTAACGAGAAAATAATTGGCATAATCAGTAGAACGGCCACTGGGTTCTCAGAAATAAGTTTCGACTTTTCAGTCATATTGATAACAGAGTGAGAAACCCCTGATTTTCTTTTCTCAAAAAGGTAAACTTGCATTCAAAGGATTAAGACGTTTGCATATGAAAATGAAATGGGGCATTGCTATTTTCAGAAATAATTTAGAGACTTGATTCATTGATGTGAAAAAGTTTTGTAAACCTGCATCTGGCTAATAAATTGGAGCTATTGAGTGACATTCAAAGCAACGGGATTTATGTCGAAAGATATTAGTAAAATGTTAGATTTTAACTAAACATACTTACCTGGCTGGGAAGCTGCCTTGATCATGAAGGAGGCGCTCCCAGGGTGAGGCCTTTCCTTTGTACTTCGGATTGGCTGACCCCTGTGATTACCCCAAATGGGGGTGACTCAACAGGATATTTTTTGGTAGTGGTGGACTGCGTTCGCGCGGAACTCTGTCCACATTCTGAAAAGTTAATGTCATTTGGGCCTCTTTTATGTGTCACATATTTATCAATTGTAAGCTAAAATCATAGATTACTGATGCATTTTGTTCTTGAAAATACTCTGTAATTATTAAATATTGATTTTTAAATTGAACTAGGAATCGAATCAAATTGCTGAAATTTAGATGAAGGCTAGTTTTAAAAAGTGAAATGCCCTTGGTCCCCACACATTTCATCAAGTCAATTGCGTTGGCAACATATCAAACTAAATATTCCTTCACTACCGCCAAGGTTCTTGGAATATTTAAATAGGGGGGCCTTTGGCTACAGCCATTGTGATCCACCACTCAGTTACATTACAATTATTTTTGAGCCTGATTACTGAATATTCATGTTATTTTCTGCGGATGTAGGTTTGTACCATGTCATTAAAGTTGCCCATGAGTTGCTGCTCATTGAATATGTTTTCTCATCATGTGATTTTTTTGCCCGTATTTACTTGATTGAACATTGAATTCCTTATAGCTTTCGAACCTTGTTAAAATTAAATTAAAAAAACAAGTTTTTTTAACTGAAAGTGAGGAACGACGTTAAAACTTAACACGAACAGAAATTATTCCGTATATGAAGGGGGCTGTCCCCTCCTCAACGCCTCGCTCTTTACGCTAAAGTTTTTTTATTGTTTAAAAAAATAGAGCTGTGAGAAAGTCAAACTTTAGCGTAAAGAGCGAGGCGTTGAAGAGGGGACAGCCCCCTTCATATACGGAATAATTTCTGTTCGTTTTGAGTTTTAACGTCGTTCCTTACTTTCAGTTAAAAAAAAATTTTTTTTATATTTAATTTTTGAACGTTTTTGAATTAATGCAGGTTTTGATTTTGGCTCACCGTACATGAACAATGAAAACAAAATTTGCATATTAATTTTATTTTTATTTGGTTAAATGGCTTTCTCGAAACTTGTTTAATTTTATTTACGAACGTTTTTATTAGTAATATATATACGTAACTTACGAATTAACTTACGTAACGAACTTCTATATTCATAAATTTTTAACACGTATATTAGGGGGTTCGCCTCCTAGTCAGTACCCTGCTCTTTAAGCTAAGGTTCGAATTTTTTTCAAATTCTTTAAAAATGACCCCTTAATCACAATCAGTTGATCAGTTGAAATCAGTTGAATTTTTTTTTTTTATTTAATTTCTGATCCTTTTCTTTAACAATGCTGGGAAATCCGGCGCCCCCTTCATAGCAATGTCCCTTCCCCCATGAAAACTTCCTTCATGGAAAGATCCTCCCATATAACCCCCGACCCACCCCTCCCCCCACCCACCAAAAAAAATCCCCCCCCTGAAAACGTCTGTATACTTCCCAATAACCAATACTATATGTTAACATTGAGTAAAGTTCATGATATGCCATTGTTAAGTCTAGGAAGAGAAATCCTGTTTTGATCTAAAAATTCTTTTCCTTGGTTTCTTCTTCTTGTTGTTTTTCTTTGACAAGAGTGATGTCTTTCGTTTCTGACCTGAGTAGAGACTGATGAGTGATGCACTGTTTCTCAACATTTTTAAACCTTTTCGATTTTGTCGAGATTTCTATAGCTCACCAAGGGTTCGTGCGCTGGACCTAAGATGATCCGAAATACTTTTTTTAGATCCTTGTTAGAGTCCAAATCGTGTAGTGTAGAGAATGCAAAATCTGTTGCATACGGTACAATATATTTTTCAGCCAAGGGTAGCGCAGAGCGAAACAGCTTAGCAAACCAACTACCAAGACCATAGCCCGACATTGATAAACGACCTATGTAATAGTCCATTCCATTGACCATTTGTCTTGGACCAAGAGTAGCAGCATAGCAGTCAATATCAGGACAAACGAATACTATGTTTCTATTAGACATCTTGTTACTAAACGCCGACAACGATGGGTCGATAATGAAATGTAATCACGGCCAAACCTTTTGATATTGCTAGAGAATCACCTAATGCAGTTCTTCGTGTTAACTGACAGAGTTCCAAATAGGAAGTGTTTAGAGGGATATAATGAAGATGCTTTATATTGTAATGATGAATATGATCTTAACTGGTTTTTCGTTCAATAATTCGTATGAAGGGAACATTGCTCATGACAACTCTGGATGTTTCGACGAATGAATCATATAGAAATATGCAAGTGTCTGAGGAGAAGGCAGGCAGGTGGAAAGATCCTCCCATATAACCCCCGACCCACCCCTCCCCCCACCTACCAAAAAAAATCCCCCCCTGAAAACGTCTGTATACTTCCCAATAACCAATACTATATGTTAACATTGAGAAAAGTTCATAACTTTCAGCCCTCCCCCCGGGGACTTTGGGGGATTAAGTCATCCTAAAAGACATTTTTATCATATTTTCGACCATGCTGAACAAAATGGCTATCTCAAAATTTTGATCGGGTGACTTTGGGAAAAAAATGAGCGTGGGAGGGGTCCTAGTTACCCTCCATTTTTTTTGGTCACTTAAAAAGGGCACTAGAACTTTTAATTTCCGTTCCAATGAGTCCTTCCACGATATTATAGGACCACTGGGTCGATACGATCACCCCTGGGAAAAAAAAAAACAAAAAAAAAACAAATAAACACGCATCCGTGATCTTTCTTCTGGCAAAAAATGCAAAATTTTACATTTTTGTAGATAAGAGCTTGAAACCTCTACAGTAGGGTTCTCTGATACCCTGAATATGATGGTGTGATTTTCATTAAGGTTCTATAGTTTTTAGGGGGTCTTTCCCCCGTTTTTCGAAAATCAGCCAAATTTTCTCAGGCGCGTAACTTTTGATGGGTAGGATTAAACTTGATGAAAATTATATATTTGAATTCAGCATTGGAATCTGATTCTTTTGATGTATCTATTGCTATCAAAAACTCGTTTTATAGAGTTTCGGTTACCATTGAGCCGGGTCGCTCCTTACTTACAGTTCGTTACCACGAACTGTTTGAAACCGATAAGGATTTACTAGGATTTATTGTTATATACTCAAGTCAACTCTAGCAATTTTCATAGCTCTGGCCTCTCCTCATATCGAATTCATTTAGTTGATGATTAAAGTGCATTCTGTAAGATATTTTGGCACAAGGAATTGGTGTGGTCAGGGCTGGCCCTTGTTTCTATAGTAGGCCTTGCTGCAGAACCGTCCTAAATTTTACAGAAATTTATTTTTCTCCAGAGAGAGTAGACTTTTTGAGGGGCCCATGGGCCTGTACGAGATTGGAAGGAAACAATTCTTGTGTTTATTTCTTAAGCCCTTAGATGGTGTAAAAGCGAGCCAAGTTCAAGCTACATTTACTCCTCTTTCGTTTCGTCTTAGAAAGTAACTATTGCTGGATTTGTTATCCTTACAGCATTGCCGCGTAATTGGTACTGGTGCATTATGCGGGCACCGCAAACAAGTCAAGCTTGGTTAATGCTAATGAAATAAAATAAAATAGGATGAATATATAATAGTTTAGAAACAATTTTGGGCTATATATTTGCACATTAGGGAGGCTGGGGGGTAAAGCATACTGTGTACTAAATACGTAACCTAACCTAGGTACCTTTCTCCCTCCTAAACCCCAAAGAACAATCGTTTAAATACTGAGAAACCACGCTTTGCCATCAATTTATCTAGTAAATGTCTGCTAATGAAATAGCAGTTTGACGGGTTTCATGACTGGTTTCTTTGATAAAGTATATAGTGATGCCTGCATAATGCATCAGTACCCCGTAATTTATTTAGGCTAAAAAGTAAAGGGCAAAGCATTGCTCAAGAAATCTGAACAAAACTAGCCCAAGTCCATACAGAATATTACTCCATAAGACATTGATCTTCTGCACTTGAAAAATCAAAAGATACTACCAACCATCTTGGAATGCAACTTCCCTCGTACTACTTTGTTTCTACTAGGTCTTTCTAGTTCGAGTCCATCTTATAGGACTTTTGTTTCATTTTCTATTGCTTTTCTACGGTTCAAAGCTTCACAATGTAATTTCACAATGTAAGTTGTATTATTACCAAGTAGCATGCGTGAATACCAGTAGCTTCATTGGGGGGGGGGGGGGGGGTATTGTCCTGGAAAATAGTATATAGCGATGCCTGCATAATGCATCAGTACCCCGTAATTTATTTAGGCTAAAAAGTAAAGGGCAAAGCATTGCTCAAGAAATCTGAACAAAACTAGCACAAGTCCATACAGAATATTACTCCATAAGACATTGATCTTCTGCACTTGAAAAATCAAAAGATACTACCAACCATCTTGGAATGCAACTTTTCTCGTACAACTTTGTTTCTACTAGGTCTTTCTAGCTCGAGTCCATCTTATAAGATTTTTGTTTCATTTTCTATTGCTTTTGTACAGTTCAAAGCTTAGGGTTTTTTAATAAGTTTATACTCAAATTCTACTATAAAACTGGAATTATACTTGAAGGCCATCTATTCTTCAACACAGTGTTCTGGCTACATTGTTAATAACAAGTTGGAATTATAAAATTAATCAAGTAAATGACAAATAAAAAGGATAAATACTAATAAAAATAAAGTAAGTAATCATTTACCTGATGAAGTCTTACTGTATTGTTTCTGTGTATTTTGCTTGGGTGATTAAAAATTCAGCTTTTGTGTCCATCTTTGGAGCAAATTGAGTAATTTCACAACGTAAGTTGTATTATTACCAAGTAGCATGCGTGAATACCAGTAGCTTCATGGGGGGGGGGGGGTATTTTCCTGGAAAATAGGCTGTTCTCATTCCCCCTTCCAGATTCAAAAAAGTCTTTTTGTGAATATTGAAAAGGGGCTTGGTTTTTTTTTGTATTTTTGTTAAAGAAATTGGAAAAACAACGAACTTTCCCTCCCTTGATTATGAAGAATACTCTTCCCCTCCCCAGGGCCGTGTCCAGAATTTCACTTTGGAGGAGTGGGGAGGGGGGGGGGGTATAAAATGGTTAAAAAACGCATCGAAAATTTGTTTAAATGTATTGCGTTACGTTTTAACGTATCAGACAAAAATGTTGGGGGGGGGGGTACTGGATATTACCTAGCCTCTATAATTTTCGCGAATTGACACCATTGATTGTCACCAGTGGTGTCGTTGGGGAAGAGATGACATTTTTCTTGTAATATTTGCTCGGCTCATTTTGAATCCAGTTTGTGTGTCTATGTTTAGAGCAAATTTAATAATGCGTTTCTCAAATTTTATAGAAACCACACCTGTAGTTGTGGTTGTATAATGCGTTTCTCAAATTTTATAGAAACCACACCTGTAGTTTCCTAGCCCTTGAATATATTGAAAATAATTTTTTTTTTCATCTGGAAAAAAAAATTAAAAGATGAACGAAAATTAATAAAAGCCAAAAAATTGTAAGAATTGAAACCAAAATGCCAACAAAATTCAATGCCTCCTAATGCAGTTGGTTATGCGTAAAGGTGGAATCACTGCCGGAGATATCGTTTGGTGGCTTGAATAATTTTTTATTTTTATTTTTTGACAACAAATATAAAATCCTTGAAAATAAAATTTACTGCTGATGTCACAAATCGATGCAATCTTATTTTTTATGAAAATGTTTTTTCTACGTTAAGATGTTCGTGGCTTTGCCAACGTTTAACGTTAAAGAAATTTTTAATATAAAAATTAAAATTAGAAGTTAATACAGAACTTGAGGGTATTTTTTGCGAGGATTTTAAACTAAACAAGAGACACTTCATGCTTTCAGTTTTGTCAAAAGGGCTATACCTCAGGAACGGCTAAGGGTACTATGTTGAAATTGTCAGGACATGTTCAATGGGAAATTGAGCTAAATCAAAATACACCATTTTCAAATTATTTAATTTTCTTTTGCGTTTTTTTTATCTTTGTCTGATTTTGGCTTTTTGAATGACAATTTTTTCCAAGTCTTGATCGGCAAATTTTACGTTTACCATGAAAATTTTGAGATAAACTTTGATATTATGGGAAATGTTTATACTGTTTATAAAAATCTAAAGACAAAGTGATAAGTTAATTGAATGTCATTTATGTATTGCAACCGAAATTAAATTTGTGACAAACTTTCTTACTCGTATTCTTATATAGTATTTGAAAATCCTTGTTGAATTATCGCTTCTCGGCCTTTTGGCTAAGATCAAAGTGTAGTATCTGTTCTTGTCAGCTTAATATCTGATACGGTCCCTACATGGGGCCCAGAATATTAAACTGATTTTTGGAAACAGGAGGGATGTCGGGGCTTGCTCCGCTCCCTTGACGTGTTGGCCCGGTATTGCAGTACTTCCGGGATCGGCGCACCCCTTTCGAACGGAAATCAAAGTCCATGAACCCTAATCAATGACGTATAATGCGTTTCTCAAATTTTATAGAAACCACACCTGTAGTTTCCTAGCCCTTGAATATATTGAAAATAATTTTTTTTTTCATCTGAAAAAAAGAAAAATTGTTTATAATTTACGAAATTTAATGGTGAAAAAGCCAATGACCACTCAACATAATTAAATTAAAATCCCCAACCTGGATTGAAGTCCCCATGCATCTTTTTCGAAAATAGTATGCAACTATTAAATGCTGAAATTTAAACTGAACCAAGATTCGAACAGAATTGTTGAAGTGATTGTTTTTGACCTCAGAGGGCTTGGTTCTGTGGTGAGTTGTTAGTAGTAGTAGCAATGACTAAAGCCCCCCTTTGGTTGTTAACGAGAAAATAATTGGCATAATCAGTAGAACGGCCACTGGGTTCTCAGAAATAAGTTTCGACTTTTCAGTCATATTGATAACAGAGTGAGAAACCCCTGATTTTCTTTTCTCAAAAAGGTAAACTTGCATTCAAAGGATTAAGACGTTTGCATATGAAAATGAAATGGGGCGTTGCTATTTTCAAAAATAATTTAGAGACTTGATTCATTGATGTGAAAATTTTTGTAAACCTGCATCTGGCTAATAAATTGGAGCTTCTGAGTGACATTCAAAGCAACCGAATTTATGTCGAAAGATATTAGTAAAATGTTAGATTTTAACCCAAACATACTTACCTGGCTGGGAAGCTGCCTTGATCATGAAGTAGGCGCTCCCAGGGTGAGGCCTTTCCATTGCACTTCGGATTGGCTGACCCCTGTGATTACCCCAAATGGGGGTAACTTTACAGCGTAATTTATGGTAGTGGGGGACTGCGTTCGCGCGGACCCCTGTCCACACTCTGAAATATTTTGTCCTTTGGGCCTCTTTTATGTGACACATATTTATCAATTGTAAGCAAAAAGCATACAATGATAGATTCCTGATGCATTTTGTTTTTGAAAATGCTCTGTAATTATTAAATACTGATTTTTAAATTGAACTAGGAATCGAATCAAATTGCTGAAATTTAGATAAAGTCACAAAGGCTAGTCTTAAAAAGTAAAATGCCCTTGGTCCCCACACATTTCATCCAGTCAATTGCGTTGGCAACATATCAAACTAAAAATTCCTTCACTACCGCCAAGGTTCTTGGAATATTTAAATAGGGGAGCCTTTGGCTACAGCCATTGATTTACCCCTCAGTTACATTACAATTATTTTTGAGCCTGATTACTGAATATTTATGTTATTATCTGCGGATGTAGGTTTTGTACCATGTCATTAAAGTTGCCCATGAGTTGCTGCTCATTGAATATGTTTTCTCATCATGTGATTTTTTTTGCCCGTATTTACTTGATTGAACATTGAATTCCTTATAGCTTTCGAACCTTGTTAAAAACCGATAAGGATTTACTAGGATTTATTGCTATATACTCAAGTCAACTCTAGCAATATTCATAGCTCTGGCCTCTCCTCATGTCGAGTTAATCTTTCGCCTTTTACTAAAGATTACCGTGGGGAGGGGCACTTGATGATTCTTAACAAATTTTTGAATGCCGAAAGGCAGACTAGCCTATGCTCTTGAAGTATGTTCTAATGTTCCAAGATTACTTACCTGACAAGCCCGATTACTTAACTTTAGCGTTTGACGAGACGTAAATGACATGAGAGGTCAGTAGGATTACTACCTGAGGAAACGGTCTTGATTAGTGGTCAGACAAGTAACCCTGGAAAATGCAGGATAATTGAAGTCATACATGAACAAAAAATCAATCTTTTCAAAAATGAAAAACAAATTGTGAAATTATGGGCAGATAGCAAAAAGGGACAGTAATTGTGAAATGTGGCACACCTTCCAGGGGTTTCTAAATAAGCTATATTTAAAGTAAAGTAGACATGATTAGTGTTGTTATTCGCCTAGTTGCATACAGCTTTTCAGTTGATAAGTTACCGGCTAAGTATTTGTTGTTATCTTTTGCAGATTACATCTTGCGAAGCTAATTTTAAGCGGTTAAGGAATGCTCGAAGGCACTCTTGGCTCGGTGCAATAACGAGCCAAGTCCTAGGTGCTCTTGAGTCCCCATTCTCTTAGGGCCCTCATTCCTCCTTCGTCTAGGAACAGTATTTCCATTCCATAAAGAAAGAAAAACGAGCAAAAATGGGGTTTTTAAAGGCCAAATGAAAATACTGAAAAAACACAACAAAGCGAAACGAAAAAATATAATCAATGCGAGTAGCCGAAGAACAAACCAAAAAATAAAACGCGGAAAGTCAATGTGAATTATTCGCTTGTATCCGTCGATGGCGGTTCAATTTTCAATTTCTTTGCAAATCACGGATATTGGTGAATGACTCACTTTTATTGTTGTTAGGTATTTGGTTTCAATTCTTACAATTTTTTGGCTTTTATTAATTTGTGTTCATCTTTTAATTTTTTTTTTCTTTGGTTTTTTTTCATATTCACATTGACTTTCCGCGCTTTATTTGTTGGTTTGTTCTTTGGCAATCGCATTCATTATATTTTTTCTTATCGCGCTGAAGAAAAGAGGCGTTTGTCCCCTCGGAATATTCGCTTTGTTGTGTTTTTTCAGTATTTTCATTTGGCCTTTAAAAACCCTATTTTCGCTCGTTTTTCTTTCTTTATGTTATGTCAGGCCAATGTGGTTTAAGAAATTATCCTCTTTCCATTCCAGTTTTGGAGGTTCCTCTAAAATGAGGAGTTTTGAGCTCTTATAGGGGCAAATCCTTTCATTTGGGGATTCCATGGGTTTCTAGCCTAATACTATCAAAGATTCTAGTCTCTTTGGTTCCTTATATTGTTTCTAGACACAATACTCTGTCTGGCGGGAGAACGCGATTCAAAAGATAAGGCTCTGTGTGAAGGGAAAAGAGAATCAAGGGGCAATTCTCCATGGGAAGGGAGAATGAGAATCAAGAGAAAACGGTCTGTGAGGAAGGTCGTCCTAAATTTTACAGAAATTTATTTTTCTCCAGAGGGAGTAGACTTTTTGAGGGGCCCATGGGCCTGTACG
Source organism: Artemia sinica (assembly GCA_027921565.1). Classification (NCBI taxonomy): domain Eukaryota; kingdom Metazoa; phylum Arthropoda; class Branchiopoda; order Anostraca; family Artemiidae; genus Artemia; species Artemia sinica. The sequence goes on from CM051274.1 coordinate 2,117,384, forward strand.
AGAATGGAAGGAAACAATTCTTGTGTTTATTTCTTAAGCCCTTAGATGGTGTAAAAGCGAGCCAAGTTCAAGCTACATTTACTCCTCTTTTGTTTCGTCTTAAAAAGTAACTATTGCTGGATTTGTTATCCTTACAGGATAGCCGCGTAATTGGTACTGGCACATTATGCGGGCACCGCGAAGAAGTCAAGTTCGGTTAATGCTAATGAAATAAAATAAAATAGGATGAATATATAATAGTTTAGAAACAATTTTGGGCTATATATTTGCACATTAGGGAGGCTGGGGGGTAAAGCATAGTAGTACTAAATACGTAACCTAACCTAGGTACCTTTCTCGCTCCTAAACCCCAAAGAACAATCGTTTAAATAGGGCAAAGCATTGCTCAAGAAATCTGAACAAAACTAGCACAAGTCCATACAGAATATTACTCCATAAGACATTGATCTTCTGCACTTGAAAAATCAAAAGATACTACCAACCATCTTGGAATGCAACTTCCCTCGTACTACTTTGTTTCTACTAGGTCTTTCTAGCTCGAGTCCATCTTATAGGACTTTTGTTTCATTTTCTATTGCTTTTCTACGGTTCAAAGCTTCACAATGTAATTTCACAATGTAAGTTGTATTATTACCAAGTAGCATGCGTGAATACCAGTAGCTTCATTGGGGGGGGGGGGTATTTTCCTGGAAAATAGTATATAGCGATGCCTGCATAATGCATCAGTACCCCGTAATTTATTTAGGCTAAAAAGTAAAGGGCAAAGCATTGCTCAAGAAATCTGAACAAAACTAGCACAAGTCCATACAGGATATTACTCCATAAGACATTGATCTTCTGCACTTGAAAAATCAAAAGATACTACCAACCATCTTGGAATGCAACTTCCCTCGTACTACTTTGTTTCTACTAGGTCTTTCTAGCTCGAGTCCATCTTATAGGACTTTTGTTTCATTTTCTATTGCTTTTCTACGGTTCAAAGCTTAGGGTTTTTTAATAAGTTTATACTCAAATTCTACTATAAAACTGGAATTATACTTGAAGGCCATCTATTCTTCAACACAGTGTTCTGGCTACATTGTTAATAACAAGTTGGAATTATAAAATTAATCAAGTAAATGACAAATAAAAAGGATAAATACTAATAAAAATAAAGTAAGTAATCATTTACCTGGTGTAGTCTCTCTGTATTGTTTCTGTGTATTTTGCTTGGGTGATTAAAAATTCAGCTTTTGTGTCCATCTTTGGAGCAAATTGAGTAATTTCACAATGTAAGTTGTATTATTACCAAGTAGCATGCGTGAATACCAGTAGCTTCATGGGTATTTTCCTGGAAAATAGTCTGTTCTCATTCCCCCTTCCAGATTCAAAAAAGTCTTTTTGTGAATATTGAAAAGGGGCTTGGTTTTTTTTTGTATTTTTGTTAAAGAAATTGGAAAAACAGCGAACTTTCCCTCCCTTGATTATGAAGAATACTCTTCCCCTCCCCAGGGCTGTGTCCAGAATTTTGCTTTGGAGGAGCCACAAATCAGCATCGATAAATAAATGAAACCCAAAACGAACAGAAATTACAACAAACTAACCGAGTCAAACTCAAAACGAGCATAAATTAACATAAGTTCTGGCCTTCCCAAGGCCAGAACAAAATTTGCACTTTACTGAAAAAATATAAATGTTTTTACTTTTATAACTTTAATAAATCAAATAATATAAACATTTTGATTACTAAATATCATTATCTGAATCAATATATTATATTGACAATGCACATTCCGTTGTATTTTTTCAGTAAAGTGCAAATTTTGTTCTGGTCTTGGGAAGGCATAGGGGTTTTGCGCCCAACTTATGTTAATTTCTGCTCATTTTGAGTTTGACTCGGTAAATTATTGTAATTTCTGTTCGTTTTGGGTTTCATTTATTTATCGATGCTGATTTGTGGGAGTTTCACGCTTGGTAGATTATTTGATTTTATTTTTGCTAACTTTTTGTTTAATGGAGTTCTTTACTTTTCTTTGAAAAACTTATTTTGTGGGAAAAGATTTTTAATTAATTTCTGTTCGTTTTATATTGACATAGTATTTTCAGGGGAAAAGAAAATAATACTTTAAATCTTTTTGTTTTTTAAGACTTTATAGTTTGGCCTGCAAAATTTTGATTGGGTGTGTTTTGGAAAATGGTGGGTGTGAGAGGGGCATTAGTCGCTATCCAATCACCTTCAACTATTAATAAAGGCACTAGCCCTTTCAATTTCCAATAGAATGAGCCCTTTTGAAATTTTTACGATAAGGCTTTCAATAAAAACTTTATATGATCCAGGACATAACTTACAACCCTTTTCCTGAGGGCTGTGGGGAAGGGGTTGTCATCCTTAAAGACCTAATTTCCAAAACTTTCAACTGCGTTGAGTAAAATGGCTATCTGAAAATTTGGATTGGATGTGTCTGGGGAAAAGGTGGGCGTGAGAGGGGGGGGGGGGGGTTTGGTTGCCCTCAAATCACTTCCGACTATTAAAAAGGTCACTAGCTCTTTGAATTTCCAATTGAATGAGCCTTTTTTGAAGTTTCTACAACAACACCTATAAAAAACCTTATATGCCCCCAGGGCATAACTTAAAACCCTTGCCCTGAGGGTTGTGGGGGAGTATCCTTCTCAAAACATATTTTCTATCTGGAAATCAACTACGCTGAACAAAATGGCTATCTCAAAATTTTGATTGGATGTGTTTGGGGGAATGATGGGCCGGGGGGGGGTATTTGCCCTCCAATCAATTTCGACTATTAAAAAGGGTACTATCCCTTTGAATTTCAAACCGAATGAGCCCTTTTTCAAGTTTCTACGACAAAGATTTCAATGAAACCTTATATGCCTCCAGGGCATAACTTATAATCCTTTTCCCTGAGGGTTGTGGGGGAGTGTCCTCCTCAAAAACATATTTTCTATCTGGAAATCAACTACGCTGAACAAAATGGCTATCTCGAAATTTTTATTGGATGTGTTTGGGGAAAAGGTGGGCGTGAGAGGGGGTTAGTTGCCCTCCAATCACTTTCGACTATTAAAAAGGGTACTATCCCTTTGAATTTTTAAATCGAATGAGCCCTTTTTCAAGTTTCTACGACAAAGATTTCAATAAAACCTTATATGCCTCCAGGGCATAACTTATAATCCTTTTCCCTGAGGGTTGTGGGGGAGTGTCCTCCTCAAAAACATATTTTCTATTTTCGGTTGTGGGGGGGGGAGGGGTGGATAGTTGCCCTCCAATCACTTTTGACTATTAATAAGGGCACTAGCCTTTTGAATTTCCAATCGAATGAGCTTTTTTAGAAGTTTCTACGACGCCTTCTTTAAAAACCTTATATGCCCCCAGGGCATAACTTAAACCCTTGCCCTGAGGGCTGTGGGGGAGTGTCCTCCTCAGAAGCATTTTTTCTATCTGGAAATCAACTACGCTTAACAAAATGGCTATCGCAAAATTTTGATTGGATGTGTTTGGGAAAATGATGGTCATGGGGGGGGCTTGTTGCCCTCTAATCACTTTCGACTATTAAAAAAGGCAATAGAACTCTCAATTTCCAATCGAATGAGCCCCTTTTGAAGTTTCTACGACGACCCTTTCCATATGAAGTGCCCTTCTCTAAAGGAAAAAATAATACATAGTACAATGTGCCAACATCGTTCTTATATGCACTCAGGACATAAATTAAAACCCTTGTCCTGAGGGTTGTGGGGGAGTGTCCTTCTCAAAAACATATTTTCTATCTGGAAATCAACTACGCTGAACAAAATGGCTATCTCAAAAATTTTGATTGGATGTGTTTGGGGGAATGATGGGCGTGAGGGGGGGGGGCTAGTTGCCCTCCAATCACTTTCGACTATTAAAAAGGGCACTAGCCGTTTGAATTTCCAATTGAATGAGCCTTTTTTGAAGTTTCTACAACAACACCTTCTATAAAAAACCTTATATACCCCCAGGGCATAACTTAAAACCCTTGCCCTGAGGGTTGTGGGGGAGTATCCTTCTCAAAACATATTTTTCTATCTGGAAATCAACTACGCTGAACAAAATGGCTATCTCAAAATTTTGATTGGATGTGTTTTGGGGAATGATGGGCCGGGGGGGTAGTTGCCCTCCAATCCTTTTCGACTATTAAAAAGGGTACTAGCCCTTCAAATTTCCAATCGAATGAGCCTGTTTTGAAGTTTTTACGACAACGCCTTCTATAAAAACCTTATATGCCCCCAGGGCATAACTTAAAACTCTTGCCCTGAGGGTTGTGGGGGAGTGTCCTCCTCTAAAACACATTTTCTCTCCGGAAATCAACTACGCTGAACAAAAGGCTATCACGAAATTTTGATTGGATGTCTTTGGGGGAATGATAGGCGTGGGGGGGGGGGGTGCTAGTTGCCCTCCAATCACTTTCGACTATTAAAAAGGGCCCCAGAACTCTCGATTTCCAATCGAATGATTCCCTTTTGAAGTCTCTACGACGACCCCTTCCATATTAAGTGCCCTGCTGTAAAGGAAAAAAAATAATAAAGGGTACATTGTGCCAACATTGTTCTTATATGCCCTCAAGGCATAACTTAAAACCCTTACCCCGAGGGTTGTGGGGGAGTGTCCTCCTCAAAAAGATATTTTCTATCTGGAAATCAACTACGCTGAACCAAATGGTTATCTCAAAATTTTGATTGGATGTGTTTGGGGGAATGATGGGCGTGGGGGGAGGGGGGGTTAGTTGCCCTCCAATCACTTTTTACTATTAAAAAGGGCACTAGCCCTTTAATTTCCAATCGAATGAGCCTTTTTTTGAAGTTTCTACGACAACGCCTTCTATAAAAACCTTATATGCCCCCAGGGCATAACTTAAAACCCTTGCCCTGAGGGTTGTGGGGGAGTGTCCTTCTCAAAAACATATTTTTTTCTGGAAAATAACTACGATGAACAAAATGGCTATCTCAAAATTTTGATTGGATGTGTTTGGGGGAATGATGGGTGTAAAGGGGGGGAGGGGGGGGGCTAGTTGCCCTCTAATTATTTTCGACTATTAAAAAGGACCCTAGAACTCTCGATTTCCAATCGAATGAGCCCCTTTTGAATTCTCTACGACGACCCCTTCCATATGAAGTGCCCTGCTCTAAAGAAAAAAAATAATAAAGGGTACATTGTGCCAACATTGTTCTTATATGCCCTCAGGGCATAACTAAAAACCCTTGCCCCGAGGGTTATGGGGGAGTGTCCTCCTCACAAAGATATTTCTATCTGGAAATCAACTACGCTGAAAAAATGGCTATCTCAAAATTTTGTTTGGATGTGTTTGAGGGAATGATGGGCGTGGGGGGGGGGGGCTAGTTGCCCTCAAATCACTTTGGACTATTAAAAAGGGCACTAGCCACTCCAATTTCCAATCGAATGAGCCCTTTTGAACTTTCTACAACAACTCTTTCGATACGAAGTGCCCGGGTATGGAGAAAAAAAAACACAGTGCCTACATCGTTCTTTACTTAGGCAGCGCTAGCGCGCTGCCTATGATTAACCATGGCTTGACACTCACGTCTTTAATCACTTCCACAAAGTTAATCAAATTTAAAAATCTACAGACTCGGAATCTTCCTTTGTGGAAATTTTATTTTCCACGGTGGAGAAAAGCGAATTTCCCGGCATTATTTGAAGAAATGATCAGACAATAAACAAAAAAAAAGACATGTTTTTCAAATAATAATGAGCAATATTAAAATTAAAATAATGGATTCTGTAAATGAGACGGGCTGCTCCCTCCACAATACTTCGCCTTTTACGGTTAATTTTTGACATTTTGTCCCAGTTCCTTAAGAGCGACTCGTGAAACATTATTCAATTAGAATCAGAATGTTTTTTAAAAGTAGCGAAACTTTAACGTGAAGAGCGGGGGATTGAAACCCAGGCAACCCCCTTCATATATGGAACAATTTTTGTTCGTTCTAATTTGAATGTTGCTCTATACTTTGAGTTGAAATTTTTTTTATTTTATTTAATATAATAGACGTCGGGACTCCCCTTGTCCCATTGTAATTTACATGCCTGAGACGCAATTAAGGGTCAGCACTCTTCCTCAAAATCTATTGGCCATAGAAATCACTGGAAAGCTTTCAAGATTGAAGCATAAATAATTTTTGATTGTCATTAATCTGAATAAAGTATTAAATGGATTATGTTGAACACACTCAACAGTTCTGATTAAATTTCAGATTGCATATTATAAGCCGAATTAAGTCCCTAAATTTGTACTAGTAATGGAAAAAGTAAAAAAATAAGTCGGTAGCTGACATGAAAAGTGTTGTTTTGCTATGTTGTTAGTTTTCGTGAATGTTTTTTCGTTGAATAAATACATATAATGTTCCCCCAACTTAATCCACTTAATTCCTCTAAATTCGACTGCTGCTTCAATTTGGTTGAATACCCCCTTCCCTCCCCATAGGTTTTGTGTTGAAAAATGCATCCTGAATATTACAGAAAGTTTGGTATTTTGCCAAGATTAATATTGAAAATTTATGAATTTCTGGATTTACTAATTCATAATCTGTCATCCTTAAATGTTGAATTAAGATTTGAATGCTTAGAATCTTCTTGACAGTAAAGAAATACGTAGATATATACAAAGAAAAGCGGTGCTACTAAAAATAATTTTGAAAAACAGTGAGAAATACTATGCCCTATTGTGATATGTTTGCTTACTGTTAAACTCGTGTCTTCAGTGGATTTGAGAGGGCTGAAACCGTCCCCCTCACATGCTGAGTATTGGAAAAATACGTTCTAAATATTACATACACTGTTGTATTTTAATATATTTATTTGTTCATTGGAATTTTCCAGCATAATCTGCCTATTCGAGTAATTTAATAAGACTGTAAAGAACTACTTTTCCTCTTGACATATCCGAGTAAAATCTTTAAGCCTCCCCTTACGATAAATAGTAAAATTTCAAATTAATATTTTGGTCTTCTCATACAATTAAAAAAATATGAATTAGTCATAAGCGGAATAGAGCTTTATGACCCTTCTTTAAACTGATAGCCCCTAATCCTCTGAGCTTTCACATCAGTGTAAAAAAAAAAAACAACTAACCTTTTCGCTTTCAAAGCCAATTGATTTTAAGTAATTTTGTTTGTGTTTCTGTCAAATAAATACATATTTTGTACCTCAAATTTGTTTCAGCCAAATTATTCAGGTTTCATTCTCAGTTAGTTTTTAAATCCTGTGAATTAAACTTACATCCTGAGTTTGGAAATCTCAAAAATACTCCTTGAGGCTAAGGCTACGACTGTTCCAAAGCAATGTTCTGTCAGTACTGCTTTATCTGAATCAGCAAAAAGAGAAAAGAATACAATCATTCGAAAACACTTGCCTCAAAAGAATTCTAAATCAGTTATAGTCAGAACATACTTTAACAACAGGCTAAATTCTACTACTACTACTACTAACAACTCACCGCAGCACCAAGCCACCTGAGGCCAACACAGCTACGCACGCTCCTCCTCCACCCCAATGTATTCAAAGCCTCCCTTTTTACACCCGCCCACGAAGTTCTCATTTCCTTTAAATCTTTCTTTATGACGTCCTCCCACCCCAGATGGGGACGTTTAGCCCTAGACGGTTGGCCGAAAAGAACAATCTTCGGCAATCTGTCATCCTTCATCTGCAGAGCGTGCCCTAGCCACCACAACCTTTCTTTCATTATAGCCCTAGAGAGCGGTATTGAACCACATTTTTCGTATAGCCTATTGTTTGAAATACGGTCAGTCATTCGGGTACCCAGAACAATCCTTAAGCAATTTCTCTGGAAAACATCTAGCAAATCTTCATCTGCTTTTCGGAGCGTCCATGCTACAGAGCCATATTTGATCACTGTCATCACTGTAGCTTCTAATATTTTAGTCTTGGTTGGCAGACTTATCTTCCGATTCTTCCAAACTTTTTTTAACTGTGAAAAAACACCCTGAGCCTTGGCTGTTCTACTTTTAACATCTTCACTGCTCCCACCATGTTTACTAATAATACTAGCAAGGTAAGTGAAGCTGCCCACCTGATCAATCTTTTCATTACCCAATGTCACCTTTTCATCTTCAGTTTTAGTGACTTAGTCTTCCTAACATTAATTTTCAAACCAATTCTAGCACCCTGAACTCGCAAAACCTCTAAAACTTCATTCGTTTTCCTCACACTTTCATCTAGGATGCTTAAATCATCAGCATAATCCAACTCCAGGAGACTTTTTCCTCCCCATTTGATTCCGTGGTCTCCCATTGCCTTTCCTGTGCTCCTTAAAACAAAGTCCATCAAAATAATCCATATAAAGGGGGATAGAACACAACCCTGCTTAACTCCTGATTTAATACAAAACCAGCTGCTAACCTCATTTCCTACCTTAACCGCAGCGGTGTTATTCTCGTACATAGCACTAATCACCTTGATGTATTTGTCTGGTATACCATACAAGGATACAACCTTTACCAAAGCTCTTCTATCAACAGAATCGAACGCTGTTCATAATCTATGAAACTGAGGACCAAAGGTGTTTGAAAACTCAGGCACTTCTCAATTATTAGCCTAAGAGTGAAAATTTGGTCAACACATCCTCTACCTTTTCTAAAACCGCACTGTTCTTAAAACTTTGTCTACTGCATCTCTCAGTCTAAAAAGTATCATATTACTAAGTAATTTACTACCTACAGAGACCAGACTAATGCCTCGATAATTACCACACTCACTTTTATCACCTTTCTTATAGAGTGGCTTAATTAAGGTTCCGAATTGGAACCTGATTTCATCGATTACGTTGAGCTTTTTGTCTGCTAAAACCACCAAAACGAGCAGTGGCGTAGTTGGCTAAACTTTCTGTACCAGATGGCATCTGTAGTACTGTACGTAATATTTTTATAGTATAAGGAGAAACATTCAGTTGACACAAGGTATTGAACGCATTTAATGTGCATTTAGCGTTTAATATACTATAAGGAGGCTAAAGGTTTAATTCTAATTGAATAAAGAAAATTGAAAAAGTAAAATTCTTTTATAATAAAAAAAATTGAATAAGTAAAATTTGAATTGTGTAACATGTATTTTCATTTCAATAATCTAATAACTGGAAAAGAGAATATTTGTAATATAATTCGCTTTCAGTATATAATTCGCTTTCAATATAATTTCGCTTTCGCTGTGCCAATGATGCAAGAGGCTTTAAATTTTAAACTTTGGGAAAGAAGGCGGTAGCTAAATTCTTGTTTGTAGCGAAACTAAATTTGTCGTGAACGGTCTTAGGAAGAAATAAGATTAAAATAGATATTTGATATATAATGATATCAGATGCTGAAAAGCCCATCAGTTCAAAATTTAATTTTACTGTAATTTTATTTGTATTTTCAATGTTGTAATAAGTACATAAGAAAATAATTGTAAAATAATTCATTTTCAGTAAAGCGCCATATTGTGATTTTCACAATATGGCGCTTTAGTTTTCAAAAGGTGATTTTACCTTCTCTTCTTGACTTGATTTGCTGGAATCCCTTTTTTCTTATTTTCAGACATTTCTGTTCTTTTCTGGTTTTTATTGGCACTGAACATGCCTCGTTCGACGCGCCTAAAGATATTGGCGTTTTTTTTTTTTTATCTTTTCTTGTCCTTTTTCGGTGGCCAGCGTTTACCTCCCCCCCCCCGGGAAAATACACCCCGTGGAAAATACCCCCCCCCCCCGAAAAAACACGGGATATATCACCCCTATACAGCTGGTTGGTCTCCAATCCCTTTGGACTTCAGAAAAAGGACTAGAACTCTAAATTTCTGATCTAATGAGCACACTCCAAAGTTTCTGCGACTTTGAGGTAGAGGTGTGGATAAGGAAAGGACAATTGCCTTCCTGTACGGTATAAATTCTGCTCATTTTGGAGTTGAATGTTATTTTTTACTTTCAGAATAACAGCGTAGACCAGAAATATGCCCAGAAATCATAAGGGAGTAGATATCAATTTTACATTTCTTATGCGTTTTTAAAAGTGTCTTTTGTGCCCCCCTCCCTCACCCAAAAAAACCTTTGCTGGAAAATACCCTTTTGTTGGCTTTTTTCTGGGAAACTTTTCACAGAGGGGATTACCGCCATTGTTTTAAAAACAATCAAAAATTAAAGTCTTTTCCAAATGAAAGTGCGCAAGAAACATTTCAAACAGTTCGTGGTAAACGAACTGTAAGTAAGGAGCGACCCGGCTCAATCGTAACCGAAACTCTAGAAAACAGAATTTTGATACCAATAGATACATCAAAAGAATTCAATTTTAATGCTGATTTCAAATATATAAGTTTCATCATGTTTAGTCCTACCTATCAAAAGTTACGCGCCTGAGAAAATTAGCCATTTAGATAGCCATTTTGTTCAGCATGGTCGAAAATATGATAACTATGTCTTTTAGGATGACTTAATCCCCCGAAGTCCCCGGGGGAGGGCTGAAAGTTATGAACTTTACCCAATGTTAACATACATTGTTAACATTGTATACAGACGTTTTCAGGGGGATTTTTTCTGGTAGTGGGGGTGGGTGGGTGGTTCAGGGGTTATGTAGGAGGATCTTTCCATGAAGGAGGTTTTCATGGGCGAAAGGACATTGCTATGAAGGCAATGCAATCTTTATGATGAAACAAGTCGAAATCGGCTATTTCATTCCTATGATCCTGTGTGATTGTTTAACTATTTAGAAATACCTGAAGTAGTTTAGTACTCTACATTTTATCATCATAATAATACGCTTCTTACGTCCGAAGTTCCTGAGGTCAAGCTGTTTGAGTTCAATAAATGATTTTTTTTTTTTTTTTTTTTTTTTTTTTTACTGAAAGCTTATTGAGGAGATCTGAAACGGTAATTAATTAATTACAGTCAAAAACGTGTGATCTCCTTCGGAATGTTCTAGGGAGGGCGTGAGTTCTTTTTAGAGTATGGCATAGAAACCGTAGTTATGGAACTGGTGAATCCTGAACCAAAAATCGGATTGCAAAAAAACCACATTTTGGGAATTGGGAGAATCAGAAAAAAAGATCTTAAACTCGGTCATCGTTCATTCTCAAAATTCGTGTTTTTTTCTTCGCGCAGAAAAACGCAAAGTAGTGCAGAACCGTGGACACAAATTTGAATTTGCGACTCAGTTGGCTCTTCACATTTTGGTAACATGTTCACCAGTTTCTATGCGATTACGATGAGAAATATAAAGTTAGAAAGCGGAAATTACTCAGAAGTGCATGGAGCGTAGTGATGAAAATGATGATAACTCAGTAACCAGGAGCCGAACGAAAAAATTAAGCACATTTTTTGGATCAGGAGAGACAAACTAGTCTTAAAGGACCCTCTGATCGGAAACATTTTCCACTCTGAAAGTCAGCTATTTTTTTTCAAGCGGAAAAAAACGCAAAACGGTGTGATAATCGCGTCAAAAAATGTGTTTCTGCCCCCGTCAGATTCTCCATATTTTTTTGCACATGTGTGCCAATTTTCATGCTTTTACCATAAAATGCACAAACCTGACGCTTATGTACCTCACTGTTTGTTTTAATTAGTGGGAAGCATCTTAATACATATTGCAAATTCTTGTTTCGGCGTTCATATTTTCAGCGTATGCGACTCATGCGTTAAAACTATATTTACAAGTTGAATTTTGGTTAAATATAACTTGAAAAATATTTTATAGTTAAATAAAAAAACTAAAAAAGAGTTTTTATTGAAATTTTACAAGTGAAAATGTAATTTAAAATCTATTTATCGATTGAAATATTTTAATATTATATTGTTTCAAATACTGTTAAAGTTTCGAAATATTTTACAGAAAATTAAGTTTTTATGGTTAACAATTTTTGAATAGCCTCAATAGTGAGATTCAGTTAACTCCGGTCTTTCTATATTGAGGCTTCGAACAGCGTAACCAGGTTGCCACGGTCAGTAGTATTCTACTAGGTCCAGTAAATTAAGAGCATCTAGGAAATTTCAGCGCCGCAAGATTCGCTGAAATGGTAGCACCCCGAAAAACAGTTTCGGAAACAAAAATTATTCAAAAGAAAACTTGTGCATAAACAAAAGACCCGTGATTGCATGGGCTAGTTGAGTCCCATAATTTAGCCCTTCAGTCAAAATATAGTTTAATTTTGTTAGCTCTAATTTTTAATTATGACAACGCATTTCGTCCGTAAAAACTCAAACATTAACAGTGTGTCTACTCCCAAAGAATATTATACCTTGTAAGGAAAACTACACTCTCTTAAGCTATTTTGTGCCATATGTTTTTTGCTGGCCCCCCCCCCTTCCTGCAATTTTTTTATTTATTTGGGTCCTGTTATTGCCAAAAAGCTGTATAACTGCAAATAGAGGTCTTTTTCATTCAAACTTTAATTCCCGATTTTTCTAAGTTTTAAAACACATACAGTTGTCTGAGTTCGCACTTATTCAAACAATCAGATTGTATTTTCTCTGTTCTTAGTACTTTAAAGATTACGAATCCAATTATAACTAATTACAAAGAGATTACTCACTCACAAGTTTTTTTTAATAAATAGACTAGTAGAAGAGATATATTTTTCGCTTTTAATTAATTTGTAAATAATCAAATATTCAGAATAACTGATCGACCGTTACTGGATACCATTAGGTATTGCTGCCTATCGAACTAAAACAAAGGAATTTTCAAGTGTCCTTGTTTGTTTTTGAAATCTTAGAAAACACCATAATAATAATTTGAGCCAATTATGATTAATAAATCCATAAGAAGTAGTCGCCAATAATTAGAAGATATGGTCTACCTGACTCAACGCTTTTCTCATTTTTTTTCTGCTGTTGATGCTTTCCTTTTCTAAAACTTTTTGAATTTTAATGCACAATTAAACAGGTCTTCCAGCAAAGAAGACAAAAAACTAGTATGTGTCATCTGACGAAATGAAAAAGGACAGGTTTTAAATGACTAACATGTGATTTTCTTGAAGAATAACTGAGAGGTAAATAATATATAAATAGTAATAGTAATAATAATAATAATTATAAATAGGTATATAATAATAGTAATATAAATAATACCTTCAATTCCTTAAAGCTCTCAAATGGATTAAGGTTAATGTAAAGTCCCCTTGACCTGGATCTTACAGTAGCACCAGCAGGGGCGGATCAAGGATTTTTCTAGGGGATGGGGGAGCACAAAATAGGTTGATCCGATAAAAAAATTTAGGGGGGGGGGTGCAATATAGGTTGATCTGATAAACTTGCGTTAGGAGTAAGTTTAATTAACGCAAACTTGAGTTAATTAAGTAAATTTCACTACTTTAGACTACGCTAGGGGGAGGGGCGGGGGTCGCCCGCCCTGTATCCGCCACTGAGCAATAGGAGTTTGCCACCTGACCTTGTATCTCAATTTCAGATGTTATGTGGGAATTTGTTTTGCCTAAACATCCCCGGACTCACGTCAGGAATTCAAGTCACAGTCCCTTTAAAGTCACAAATAAATCTTATTTATATTTCAGCCTCTTTTGAACCACCTTTTTTGGGCCTCGTTCGCAGTGTCAGGCGCGTACGCGTTTTCTTTGGAGGGGGGCGGTGGCCTCAATATTAGAAAAAAATATTTGATAATTTGAAATAGAAATTCAGGAAATTTTTGGATTTTCAGAGGAGGCAGTTTCGATTCCCCCTTCCCTGCGTAAGTCCCTATCCTGTGTATTCCCTATTTTTCTGACCCTTGGTGTGCTCGTTCTTTTGACTCCTCTCCCTCCTCTGTCCTCTCTATACAGTTCTTTCGAACTTTCTAAATATTTTACACAATATCTCTTACACGTGTCATACAACAATATCTCATACAATAAAAACAATGTTCTCACATTTTGCATTGTGTATCATTTGTGGACTATTAGAAGTCCAAGGTTTCAGTGTCCTAGTGACTGTTAATTTGTCGCTAATTAAGAATGTGTCATAGTCAATATAAATTAGGCGTTTAGTGTTTGATACCAAATGAAATCCAACTATGGGTAAATTTACGTTGAGATGATATAAATTTCTCGGAGGCAAAATTTTTCCAGAATTGTAGTTACATTCATTCTATTGTTCTGTTCTTTCTATAGTATTCTTTCTACTGCTTTTCTCCCCTAAAGTGTTTTCTGTTCACAAACAAAAACGCAAAAAGATTGCTTAAAATAACTTTTTAGGGGTCTTTACATTCTAATGTCTTTGATCACAATCTAAAGTAAGGCGATCATGCAATTCAGCACGGGCAGTCGCGCACAGGCAAAGCTATATTCTTATCGTACCCCAACTGTGTTTACAGTCTTATTCCATATGTTCTCGAAAAACATGGCCTATTTACTAAACATATTTCTGCTTGCCATCGAAAACGAACTTGCCTGTTGTCAGGCTTATGTATATTCGGTTTACGCTATAAAATCGATGCAGTATTTTATTACCATCCGAGATCAAAACAAAGTATTTGCAACAAAAAAAGTTGCATCTTAGCAAGATCTAGGCCAATCTACTTGATTCTTTTGGGGATAAGTTTCTTGGAGTATGTGGACTTGAAATCTAAGTTTTGGAGGGAGGGCTCCCGAGTGATGAAAGGATTGTGAGTAGAGATGACCCTATAACTCCGAACAGGGCACCAAATATGGGCATAGAGTCCCTAGGGAGATGGTTTTTGTCATTGAGAATGAAAAAACAGGAATTTTCTCTCATTGATGGATGTTTTCTGGACGGTTATGTGTCTTGGTCAATTTATTTGATGTTTTTCATGGATGTCAACAGTAATTTATGTTTGTTTTATGGTTTTTGTCAGTGAGAATGGAAAAACAGTATTTTTCTCACTTGAAAAAAACAGGAATTTTGTCACATTTATGGATGTTTCTTGGATGGTTATGTGTGTTGGTCAATTTATTTGATGTTTTTCATGGATGTCAACAGTAATTTATGTCTGTTTTATAGTTTTTGTCAGTGAGAATGAAAAAACAGGAACTTTCTCACTTTGATGGATTATTGAGTCTAACGGCTACCGGAGTCAATGACCTAAATTTCCAACATGTCGATTTATTTGTTGTTGTTGTTGTTGTTGCTCGAGGCGAATGTTATGAGTTTCCTGGAAACAGTTAGATCACGTGTTTCCTTCTCAGCCAATCAGAGGGCTTGCTTACATATTAGCGGCGGAGGGAATATGAGGAAAGGATTTTTGCTATAGTTTTATTAGTCTGTGAATAGAATTCAAGGAGTGAGAACAGTTTTGACTTTACTCATTTGGATATATATTTGGGTGCTGATGATGACGAGTGGAATGTTTACCCTCCTAGAAGTTGATAGTGGGGTTGATGGTAATAATACAAGAGCACCAAACATTGCGGTGGAAATCACGAGAGGATCACGGCTTTGTCTGGAATGGGATGAAGTATATGCAAGATATGTGATATCCTTGAGCAAATTTAAAATGAAGGATCAATTATGTTTCGCCGCTAAAGTTGATATAGCACATGTGTATAGACTTCAATGTGCTTTAAGTGCATTGGTGAAACATATCGAAGACAATAAACTGTATCGCTAATTGTACATGCATAGTATTATTGTTGTTGTAATTATTCAATAAAATTGTTTCGAAATCGAAAACGTTCCCTTTCTTTCCTGATTAGGGCTAAAGAATCAGGGTCAGTCTAGAGTCAGCAGTCAGAGTGAAAGGATTGAAAAATGAATAAATTTGAGAAAGAGAGAATTAGATCAAATCTAGTGTTTATGGAAAAACATTTGATTTTGGATGATGATTTTCTCGAGTTATCTCTTCAACGCAGGATATTCTCTCGTCAGGGAACACTTAACAATATAATGAGGAGTGATTCTCCCCCATTGGACTATCTTATGAAACTTTTAAAATGTGATTCAAATGCTTATAGTCAATTTATTGATATATTAATTGGAACAAAGCAGAATCATATCGTGGATATACTTTTGAAAACATTGCCAATGGATTCAATGTAGATGGCTCCCCCGTCATTCGAAAGAAGTAACGTCACAGAGTTACTCCTCTCACCATCCCCCGCATTGAATTTATCCGTCGGCAGGAACGATCAGTTTCGTTTTAGCTGTGAGTGAGTCAAGTGACATTGGAAACCAAAAAAATGTTCTATATATGTCCATTGTGCATGTACACTCTTGGCAGTTGGACTCAATGTGAGAATTGTACAATTATTGATGACTATAGTGAAAAGTGCAAACTATGTAATCCTTGTAAATTACATAGAGGCTATGCTGTACAAATTAAAGGATGTAATTCATGTTTTGAAGAGGTGTGTGACTCTCACCCTAGAGGGCACCTGTGCTCCAATTGTCACTATGATAAATGTGATCAGTGGGAGAATACTTACCCCGCTATGATTGGAAAGAATCCTAAACGTGATTTTAGTTTATTTCTACGAGATTGGTATCGTCGTGGATTTAAATTATTCTGGGAAGAGGAATCTGGTCTACGATTCAACTGTTGGGGTAAAAAGACAATTTGGTTTCTACGTCATCGTTGTGACGACACTGCCTACTATGACTATAAACCAAGTGATTTTTATTTGGCAGTTACCGAATTTGATTCACCATTTGAAAACACTGTATGTGATATTGCTTCAAATAGACAGATTGAAACTCGTGAATTTCATAATATGAATGCAAATAGTATCATTGACTATACAAAGAGATATGACAAGAGTGAAGTTACATTGTACTGTAGAAAATGTGACCCTGACTTTGCAGTCAATCAAGATCAATATACAGTGAATCCAAATGATTTACCGGCATTAGTGGTTCACGACAGTTGCCTATACACCGATGAAGAAATATAAAGTGAAGATTTAAAGACATTGTTGTATGTATATGCATTTTATTAATAAACAAATTCACAAACATTTTTTAAGCACTTTACTCTTATGGCACTGAAATCAATACTGTATAGGTCTGAGAGGATATTTTCCACTAGAAAGTCGTTCAGACGTGGGTTGTCACCATAAATGTGGAGAAACTGCTTGTAAGTATAGCCGCGACATCGGAACACAAAATATAGTAGTGCATGGAAGCCACAGCTTTTAGTCGATAGATCCTGCACCCTCTTCCGATTTTGAATAATAGTTTTCCCACTGCTCTCAATATAGTTGCTGATGTGGGGTTTGTAGAATGTATAGGGTAGACCAAGAGGATCAAAAAATTCAATCGTCTTCATTGTTTGAAAGATGCACAGCCAATGACCCGTCAGCACAGTCGACAGACTGCTATTAACAATAATCAAGGTATTGTTGACACTTTGAATTTTTCCAAGAAAGTCCGAGGGTAGACAATAGGATTTGTACTGGGACATGTAGGGGTCCACATTAAATACATTGATTATTTGACTGGTATTCATGGCACCAAGTCTAGTAGAACACTGCCTTCGGGAGTGATTTCCCAATAGGTTTCATATTGATTTAGTGAGATTAGTGCAATACTCTCAGCCAATGGGTCGGCAAATGTACACTCTAAACGCACACTCCCCGTACGTACTATACTTATATCCTGTGTACCAGACAAATCCAGAACAATGATACCATGTGTTTTAGCAAACATTTCTTCGGTTATACCATTTTCAAATAGTTGCGAATCATGATCTAGGGTTTGCATGGTCAACTCATACAATGCTCTATAGGATTTATCAAAAGATAGATTGTAGAGTGGGATACCGTTTACTTTGCACACAAGAGATGAAAGTCCAAACATCTCGAATTTATGTGGGCATTCAGTCCACGATCCTATTGCACTGGCGCTTTTTACAAATGCCAAAGCGAGTTTTGACGGAATTTCACCATTGATAAAGGATGAATCGGTGAAGGTGCGTGAGCCCACGGCAATATGACGTTGATTAGTGATTGTATGAGGAACAATTAGTTTAATATTATTTCCATTGGCTCTCAGTTTTTCCACTGCCAAAGCAACAGAACTCATGACCTGTTGTTTGCGTACATGAAGTATTGCCGAGGTGAGGGAGAGACTTACATCTGGATTGGCAGCAAGTTCTTTTCTCAATATGAAATTGGAGGGTGGAAGCGTCAGTTTTATATCCACTTTAACATTGGGTGGCAGCCATTGGGGTATATTAAATATTTCATGATATATTTTTCCAACTAGATGTAATTCACTAGTTGTAGCATTTTTAAGTGCATCTGTACTATCAGTATTAGTAATATATTCCTATCCATTGGAGGTGCCTCTCAATTCCTTGTATGACTTGGGTGTCATCAGCATGAATTGCATATAGCTTGTATAATTTGAGAGATTGTTGCTTGTGCTCACCAGTGTGCCATTGATGTAGACACTAATTTGACAAAATAAATTATGTAATATACAATTTTCATAGGATATTCCATCGGCCCGAATTGGCATTGTATTATCGGATTTCCGGACTTTCATCTTTAAATCTATAAATGTTGAAGACCTGTCCATAAATTAGTCTTCATTGGAATAAATTTGAAAGTGGATATTATCGGAGAGGGGTTGTTGTGGATAAAATTGTTCATAGTATCCATGCTTGACACTCACATCAACATTTTCAGCATTGAATAGATTCAATGAGGCGGTGATTGATGGTTGAGAATCCTTATGCGGCAGGTAGGACATTTTAGGAGAAGAAATCTAGTTTCGATCTAACAATTTTCTTCCTGGGGCTTCTTCTTCTGTTTACAGTACGTGTCGGCTTTTTCCTTCTTTTCTTTGACAAGAGGGATGATGTCTTTCGTTTCTGTCCTGAGTGGAGACTGATGAGTGATGCATTGTTTCTCGACCTTTTTAAGCCTTTACCATTTTGTTTTAATCTCTCGCCAAGGGTTCGCGCACTGGACCTAAGATTTTCCGTAGCACTTTTTTTTAAATCCTTGCCAGAGCCCCAATCGTATAGTGTAGAGGATGCAAAATCTTTCGCAGCCGGTACAAGATATTTTCTAGCCAGTGGTAGTGAAGAGCGAAACAGCTTAGCAAACCAACTGCCAAGACCATAGCCAGACATTGACGAGCGACCTTTGTAATATTCCATTCCATTGCCCTGTTGTCTTGGGCCAAGAGTATTAACATAGCAGTCAATATCAGGACAAGTGAATACCACTTTTCTATTAGACATCTTGCTGTTGAACGATGGGACGAAAATGGCATGTAATCACAGCCAGACCTTTTGAAATTGCTATGGGATCACCCAATTCGGTTCTTAGTGTAAACTGACAGAGTTCCAAATAGGAAGTGTTTACGGGAATATACTGAAGATGCTTTATATTGTAGTGGTGAATATGTTCTTGATTGGTTTTTCGTTCAAGAACTCGTAGGAGGGGAACATTTGAATTACCAACCCGTGATGTTTCCACAAATGAAGCGTAGAGAAATATACAAGTGTCTGTGGAGAAGGCAGGCGGGTAGTCAGCAAAAATGAAATTAGTGTTTCCGGCACTTTTATCATTGATTATATTGAGCTTAAAGCCAAGAACATCCTTTAGATTATCATTGAGAATAACCTTTTCGTTGGCAATAGGTGAACTAATGTAGATCTTACCCTCCTCCTTTGAATAGTTGAAATGAAAAGCCCCCTTTTTACGAGCGGAAATTCTTTTATTAATAGAACGACATAAATCATTCATACAGGTGAGTTCCTCGTAGGGTAATTCAATATATGGATAATTCATCCAATTGATTTTTTGAATTTGTTCTTGATCACCTGAAGGTGGTGGCGGCCAATCATAGGTTCTAATTTTTATATCATATTTACGATCTTTTCTCAGGAGGTCGTAGGTATTTTTGAGAACACAGTCGACAAGAGCCACTTCATACTTTACATTGTCGTCGAATTTGATGGTGGGGGAGAGTTTCGTCCAAAAATCACTTGTTCTATTCAAGTCATTGTAAAGAGGATCGGAAACATTGGACATGAAAGTCACATAGAAATCATTGGGCATTGTCAATGTCTTCAGCACTGACCCAAGAATCGAAATCTGAGTTGTATCCTAGCCAGCGAACAAGCAACTGTCTCTTGCCATGGCGTGTACGACTCTTTAATATCTTTTCAATTTGATAAATTTCACTAGTGTTTCTAACTTTTTGCAGTTCATATTCATAAAAACCGCCGAGAATCTCATCATCTTTAGTGTCTCGCAGACGATATGTCGTGGGTTTGTTGTCCAGGATTTTGGACACTTTAAAAAATTCTGTGCTCCATAAATAATTCCCCTTTTCAAAAATATTGGTGGTTCTATTAATTCGAACAGTATCACCAACATTGAATTTCTTCTTCACATTTTTTTTTCTTTTTCACCATTGGAATATTGCTTTAGAAAAGCATCAAATGTATTTTCATTGTAGTGAACATCCCAAGGGCTTGAGTTGGACAGAGATCGATAAGGTCGATGGTTGTATATCTGCATGATTTTATCTAAATCATGAATAAAAGCCGATGTGTTTTTCAGTGTACAATATCTTGAAATTAATAGACGAATCGTTCTTATTAATCATTCAGCCAATGCAGCCTTTATCGGGCTGTGACTATGATAAAGTGATGTATTATATTTCAATAGAACCTTTTGCACATGGGGATTAACAAATTCACTGCCACGATCCGATTGAATTTTTCTATATGAATCCTGTTCAAGAATACTTTCAATGGCCTGAGCAACTTCAACACCTCTCTTTGGTCGCAGTGGAATGGCATAGGCATAGCGACTAAAGACACTGATTGCTACCAGAATATATTTGTAGGGTGCATTGTGACGCCGTTGAACTTCGTCTAAAGTTAAAAGATCCGTTTGCATTATATGCAGAGGGAAAAAGGCTTTAGTTTGTCGATATTGTTTGCTGCGAAGCCTGTGATTCCGATGCAGTGTGTAACTCGATTCATTCTCTAGATACTCTTTTGCTTTTTTCAATGTGGTGGTGCCGGAGACAGCTTTAGAAAGCGTTTTGGGAGAACTTAAACTTCCCGCTTCACCAATATTTTCATAGACACCTTTCAGAACTTCATCCATTTTGAACGCAAGCACGTAGTGTAATGTCCACTCCCCTTTTGCACACTGGAGGGTGAATCAATTCGTCTTCGCTTTTGACTAGCATCCACAGGTGTTGTAAAATCATTGCTACTGCTAGTATTTTCAAATATTGAATCTTCTTCTTCTTTTTTAAATGGTGATGTTGGTGTTGTTGGAGGACTATATTCTCTTAGTTTCTTTAGAATTTGCTTATTGACAATAAGACTTTTGGGAAAGTTTGATACACTTAGAAAGGTGTATAGATTATTGTCAAAGGATAATAGTCCCTTACCATTCGTCACCATATCACAAATTAAATCAACTAGATTATAACTTTTTCCCTGAATTATAATTCGTTTCCCTGTGCTGTCGACTTGAACTTGATGATCATCACCAGTTTCCAACATGAGATATGATAATACTCTTTTACTCTGTTCTCGATAGGTCACTGGCAATAGGTTTCCAATTTTCGATACAATTGAATTCAATTCCTTCTCCTTTGATTGCAGTGCAGAATCTTGAGGAGATGTTTCCTGTTTAGAGGGATCGGTGGCGGCGACGGTGGGTCTCTCACGATAAGGTTTATGTTTGTCCACACGTCGCAATGCATCTTGAAGTAAAAGCAATTTTTTGTCATCGGCAATATTCTCATCATTAATGAATTTGCTTAGATTGTCTTCAAAATGTTCGACGGGCGAGAGGACAAGTTCAAATGGTGTCAATTTATAGGGTTTAGCCATTCTCTAGAGAAAACTGTTTACAAGTCCTGCAATTATTGGCAGTAAAAGTGTGAAAAAGCTACCGCCCGCTTGAAGGAGCCGTTTTCTTTTAAAATTTTTTCCCTTGTTTTTACAAGCCAAGGCGCGTACAGTGGAACGATGTTGCTTTGTCTGTTGTCTAACACCTTCTGGCAGTTGAACATTGCCCTCAGTTAAATTTAAACAAAGTTCAGATATTAGATTAATGAAATCATTGTTAACACCATGTTTGAGTATAGCCTTCCTAAGCAAGGGTTTTGAAGTGCTTAAAACGGAAAATAAATGCCGTTGTTCGTGTAGTTTCTTCAGTGTCATAATGGCAACTAATAGCCTTTTCTACTGTTCACCGGAAGATATACTGTAATTTCTTTGTCGAAAATGTCGGTGACTACGCGTAGATCCTCGGGTGTGCTCTGATTAAGATCCAGCAAAATGTAACCGTAGGGCTTGCTAGTCGCCTGAGTGTACGCAGACAACAGAAATTTAGGGGCGCCGGGGTATATCTGTTTATTGAGAGTTATGAGCGAGCTAGAATCACGAACAACTCGATAGATAATATAGATAGTGCAATTCAAAGCAAGTGTTTGCATACATTTGCTCTGATGAAACAGATTGTGTAGAACTAGGGTTATGGAAATGTGTTCATGGTGGGAGCGAACAGTGAACAGTTGTAGCATTTCCTGTGAGAACTGTTCAATGGATTCAGCCAAATCATCAATAATCAACCAAGAGTTCGATTCAATATTATTGAAAACATCAAGTCCTCGTATGAATTGTATTGGTATGGTTGTGGCAATAGCTTTTATTTTATCGTAGGACTCCTGCCAAATACTATAGCAATAGTAGATTTTTTTCGGCTTTTCCAAAAACATTTTATCACAATTTTTAATTATTTTAGTTAAAAGTGTTGTTTTCCCCGACATTGAGGGCCCACACAGAAAGGACCTGAAGGGTGTTTTAAATTGATACATGCTGCTGACAACAGTCGGACTACAACTAACTGTAAATCATACGTGTCCAATGAATAAGTAGTAGCAATAATTTTCCCATAGATCTATCTAGTACTGGTTAACAACAAAAGACAACAATATTTCATGACAGCATTTATTTCGGCAACATGAAAACAAATATTTGTTCAACATGAACTGCAATGATAAAAATAACACTTTATGTACAACAAAAAATAAAAACACTTTTTGTCCATGAAGAGCAACACTTTTTGTCCATCAACAAGAACAACACTTATTGTCTTTAAAAACACTTTTTTGTCTTAAAAACACTTTTATCTACAACAGCACTTATTGTCTTTAAACACTTTTCTATACAACAAGAGCACTTGAAAACAACACTTGAAAATTCTGAACTAGCACAGTTGAACATTACAGTGAATTTAAAGGTGGGATCCCCCCCCGGGGTCGCGGGGCCGAAGGCCGACCGGCCGCGGACGGGACCCCCCATCCCCCTGGGTGGCCTCGGGAAGGGCCCCCCACCCCTCCACCCCCCCCCACCCGGGAACCGTGAGGGTGAAAAAAACAGTACAATAGTTGTCCGGTCACTGCTACAGGTTAGTTGAGGTTGGATTAGTTAATGTATGAACGGGTTGGTGGTGGTGGTTAGTTGGTTAGTTGATTAGTCAGGTTAGATTAATTTATCCAGACCAAGTTGATTGCGATAGTCTATGCATTCAACTCGGTCTGAAATACGGTAGTGGCCATGAGGCAGGACACTCACACCATTCTCGAGCACATACACTTTGTCGGATATACACGACATTGCATTCTTTTCCACTCTCACAGTATAATTTCTATACTGTAGAGAGCGAATTGCAAGCACTTGTGCTCTCGGCACTAGGCTACTTTCTACACAGTTTCTGTACACGCTCATGTTGAAATTGCTCTTTACAAAATGTGTAGGCACCCCTTTACACGCCTTCTTTTCATCCCCACTATGAGTTTTAACGCAATAAACTTTAGGGCCCAGGAACACCCCCCTGGATATCAAATCACTCCCCGTCTCTGATTTTAACATTAATAGTTGGTTGGGGGCTTGACGTTTCACCAACTCGGGGTAGAGGGACGGATTCCAGTTGGTGAAATCCATCCGCGAGCTGATGTGTTCCCCCTTTTCTAAATCACCCAATAAATCTTCAGTCCCGTTTACCTTTAACAGCAGATAATCTGTATCCCCATAGTAAACTTGAACCTCCCCCTCCCGTGGCCATTGCACCTTGCACACATTGTAAAAGAACGACAACATGAGCTTTTTGGAAATTTCCAGTACTGAACTACCGCCTGCTATATTCTTGTTCAGTACCACATTTCGCTTTCGCCTGTGTAGAAGAACCATGCCAGTCTCTATGCTCGTGAACGATGTAAAATTGGGATCGGCAATAATTCGTGCACACTCTAGAGGGTCAGTCACAACGTCGCAGCGAGATCTATTACGTACGCTTTCACACATTTTTCTAAACGCTGAATTTAGGATGAGTTTGTACATTTCCTTCTCCACCTTTGAGTTTGCCCTAGAGCGTTTATCGACAAAAGTATCGATAAACGTTTTCAAGTATGGTCGCTGATTGAACTGCAGGACCCTGTGTATTTTGGTGATTTTGAAACCATTGTTCACCATCCAGTGCAAAAGCACATGGTGAACAACGATATTCTCCTTAGGGTCCAAATCAGCAATCAGTTTCTGTTTGGAGGGAGTCCAGTGCATCCCCATATCCTCAACCAATGATCGATTGTAGGGGCTCAGCGAGTCCCTGCTCACGGGTCGATTGATACAGGGAAAGACAAAATCTTTGACTGAGTCGTGAAGCGCCAGCGGAATGTGACCGTCAATTTCAAAGAACCATCCTTGTGGCCCATTGTCCTCGACGGTGGTAATGTTCTATACAACAAGAGCACTTTTCTATACAACAAGAGCACTTGAAAACAACACTTGAAAATTCTGAACTAGCACAGTTGAACATTACAGTGAATTTAAAGGTGGGATCCCCCCCCCCCCCCGGGGTCGCGGGGCCGAAGGCCGACCGGCCGCGGACGGGACCCCCCATCCCCCTGGGTGGCCTCGGGAAGGGCCCCCCACCCCTCCACCCCCCCCCCACCCGGGAACCGTGAGGGTGAAAAAACAGTACAATAGTTGTCCGGTCACTGCTACAGGTTAGTTGAGGTTGGATTAGTTAATGTATGAACGGGTTGGTGGTGGTGGTTAGTTGGTTAGTTGATTAGTCAGGTTAGATTAATTTATCCAGACCAAGTTGATTGCGATAGTCTATGCATTCAACTCGGTCTGAAATACGGTAGTGGCCATGAGGCAGGACACTCACACCATTCTCGAGCACATACACTTTGTCGGATATACACGACATTGCATTCTTTTCCACTCTCACAGTATAATTTCTATACTGTAGAGAGCGAATTGCAAGCACTTGTGCTCTCGGCACTAGGCTACTTTCTACACAGTTTCTGTACACGCTCATGTTGAAATTGCTCTTTACAAAATGTGTAGGCACCCCTTTACACGCCTTCTTTTCATCCCCACTATGAGTTTTAACGCAATAAACTTTAGGGCCCAGGAACACCCCCCTGGATATCAAATCACTCCCCGTCTCTGATTTTAACATTAATAGTTGGTTGGGGGCTTGACGTTTCACCAACTCGGGGTAGAGGGACGGATTCCAGTTGGTGAAATCCATCCGCGAGCTGATGTGTTCCCCCTTTTCTAAATCGCCCAATAAATCTTCAGTCCCATTTACCTTTAACAGCAGAGAATCTGTATCCCCATAGTAAACTTGAACCTCCCCCTCCCGTGGCCATTGCACCTTGCACACATTGTAAAAGAACGACAACATGAGCTTTTTGGAAATTTCCAGTACTGAACTACCGCCTGCTATATTCTTGTTCAGTACCACATTTCGCTTTCGCCTGTGTAGAAGAACCATGCCAGTCTCAATATCAATAGATCGTAGCGTTACTGGGTATTTTCCTTCTAAACAAGAGAAATCTACAGTGGGAAAATCGGACCCCTCCTTCCCATGCACAGCCCAATCGTCTAAATTCGTCTTGGTAGCGTCACGTGCTAGAGGCTCGAATGCTGATATGAGGAAAGCATACCTGAAACATTTTTGACCTGTTTCAAAACAGATCCGCTGGACACCTTTACAACCTTCTAAATCTGAATTATATTTTAAAACTATATCCCTTTCCCCACCCCCTCTTAAAATAAAATCTTTCTTAAATTTAAAAATATTTACACTTAAATTTTCAATAAATAAAACTACAGACCCACTACCGTTTTCATTAAAGTTCTCAAGATGCGCTGTAAGTTGACCCACCCAATCCATGAAAGCACCCTCAAAATTTTCTAAATTCGAATAAATCAAACGCATCTCGGAATGTACATAATGATGATAAACTTCACTTTTCCCCTCATTTAAATAGAATACCTTTAAAACAATAGAAACCTTAATTGAATCCCTCCCCCACAATTGAATTTGGTTCTCCAGTAGTGCACGAATTTTATCTACATAGGCATGCACAATTTCTACGGGGTCAAAAACAAATTTTCCCTCCATTAGTGAATTAAAGAGATCCCCAAACGTCGCAGTGTAAACAACTATTGCATTTAAAATTGTATTAGATAATTGAAAGTCTGGCAAAGTTGTACCCCCTCCCCCTCTTGTATATTACCCCCCCCCCAAGTTGTTCAACAATACCTGGCGAATGTTCCACTTCAGTTGTTTGAAGTGGACTCGTTAGGGTATCGGAGGCTGGAGGAGGAGGAGAAGGGTTCCCCGTTAATTCGTTTGTAAAATCGTCTAAAATTTGTAAGGTATTTGGGCTCAAGTCTCCCTGCCCAACTGCGCTATTATCTACATTTAAAAAATCACCTATAAACTCATCAATATTATCAGGTATTTCATTGGAATTAACAATACCGTCCCATGTTGAATTGTTGTTGGAGAGCTCCTCTCCTTCACCAGCTGATGGGGACGATGGCGATAATGACTAAGGGACCAATGCACCAATCTATAAATGAAAAAAAAAGCTTATTTTCAAAGTGTTCAAATCATCCCTACTGTTAAAATTTGGATTATTATTGCTTAAAACACGCTTCATAGCATTTGGTATACTCTAACGATATTCTGCTTAACGAAAATCTAAAATGTTTTTCATAGAACAAAATTTAGATTTTGCTCAAACAATCCCCTTTCCAAATTTCCACTATTTAATGCTCCCCCCTCCGAGCCGGCCATCGCGGCGCTTCCCCGGCCCGCTCCCCGCGGCACTTCTCGGACCTGCAGCGCATCCCGTGGCGCCCCCCCCCGGCGCTTCTCGAGCCCACCAGCGCTTCCCGGGAGCCGTGGTGGCTCCCAATCGTTTACATAATGTCCTAAAAAAACCGTATTGTGAGGCGGCATAAGTCATTTCGCCTACTTCTGTACAGGTTGTCTAGGACTCCAAATGAGCCTAGATTATTTGTAAGCCGCGTGTCTGTTCCGATTTCCAAGACTGAACTTCAACAGGCAGGAAAATACACAATTAAATGCAAGGGAACCGTTAACTCAGACATTGTCAGAATGTTTCCCATCGCTAAAATCATGGCGGCAAGTTGTAAGATTGAAAGCTATTTTAAAAATATTCAGTGCAAATTAGACAGTCCATATGTGCCAGATAGATAAATGGGAATAATCTCTCAGTTCCTTCTTCTTCTTCTCTTAAAACTTTTGAATATTCAATTGTGAACGGAATAGCATTCACAGAGTTTCAAAGGCGGTGAGCATTAGCAGTAATTGACTGCACTTTTTAAGTGACCAAAAAGATTCGAGGGTAACTATGCCACCCCTCTCCCCCCCTTTTCAGCAATGTCATAAATAGCAATTATTATTTTTTGGGAATATAACTTGTTTCGCTCTTACATAGAATTCCAATTTCCTAAATATATAACGCTAATTTTGCAAACAATTCCGCTATTTTCAGAAATATACACAGAATTACGTAAAAGCATTGAAATCCTAGACTTCATTAGCCTAACCGCTAATGAAAGAACAAGACAGGAAAAGTGGTGAAACAGATCTATTTATATGCTTGTGCGGAGCTTTAAGCCAAAGATTAAAACTAGACAATATTCAATTGTGAAAAAATAGCATTCTGAGTTTCATAGTGGTGAGAGATTGCAGTAAAAACTAGAAAATTACCTGAAAATATTCGCTTATGAGATATCGAAGCAATAGCAACATAGAAGATAGCAAAGATTAGAAAAAAAGAGCGGTTTCTTTTGCAAAAAAAATACATTAGATATCTCCGAGGGTTGGGGGGAGCAGAGAAAACAATGGTTGAGGGCGAGGGGTTAATATCCCACTGAGATACACTTTTACATAGTGTTGAAAAATAGTGAAAAAGAAAAAACATTGGAAGAAATAGATAGATATTTCTATAATATAGGTAGGAAAAAAATGCTCATATTTGCAAATCCTGGCTGCACTTGGGTGCCAGATGGTCCGGGTAGTGCGTGTTGGAGGGCGCACGGGGCGGCGGCGCTATGTTCTTGTGCAGCTGGGTCAGCGATGTTATGGGCTTGCATAGATGAGCCAGCAGGGTTCACCGTCCTTATGGCCCATTCTCTTTTTGGTTTATGCCCAGACTGTATGGGGGCTGGCACTGATGGGGCTGCCTCACCCTCTCTTGCTCTCTTGGATGAAGGGGGCACGCATTCTTCATAATTGGCCTTAAAAAAGAAGAGAAAAAAGTTAGTATGATAAATAATTTCCTCCTTTTTACAGAAAGAAAGTTAGTACCATCATCCATATAATTTTGTCTAGAAAAGCATTTATCACTAAGAAAGCACAACGTAAAAAAAAATTTCGTGAAATATACTAATTGCATCCTTTTTTGAATCTGAGAAAGAAGAATTACGGCTCACTGAGCCGTTCAAAATTCAGCCTATATAAGTCAGCCTAATTTCTTATTTTTAGGCGTTTCTCTTCTTTTCTGGTTTTCATCTGCATTGAGCATGCCTTGTTTGATGCATTTAAAGTATTAACGGTATTTTTTATCTTTCCATATCCTTTTTCGGTAGCTGGTATTTATCACACCCCCAGAAAAAACAGCCCGAGGAAAATAATCCCCACGGAAAATATCCCTGAGAAAAGACATGGAAAAATACCCCCTCCCCCCATCGAAAGATATCGCATCCTTTTGAATCTGAGAATTACGGCTCACTGAGCCGTTCAAAAGCCGGCCTAGTTTGTTTGAAGAAAATCCCCCCTAATACTAAACGTTGAAAATGTGAATGTTTAGTCAAACATCGAAGCATTGATCTGAGCTATGGTTCTTTTTCAGTTATCCAATAAATAAAAACATGTTTTTAGTCGCATCCTTTTGAATCTGTGAAATCTTTGGAAACTAAACTGCTAACAAGCAGGAAATGCTTTAAAAAGGGTCAGAGCTAACTATATGCCTCGCGCTGGAGCCTTGTGTCAAATCAGAGCGGGTTAATAACAACAGAGCGATGGATGTCCCAGTTAGAGAAAAGATTACAATAGGGAAAAGCCAAAATTTAACAAAAAGATAATTATTTCTATTTGCGAGAATTTTGTTTGTAAAAAACAAAGGGGGATGGGTTTTGGTTTTTGAAGGTAAAAAAGAACATATTTTATGTTTTCTAGCGAGTATAAAGATTGCATAGTGATGTTTGTACTAGAGTGGGAGGGGGGAGGGGATTTACCTGAATATACTGGAGGGTGACCATGGAAAATAATTTTATTTTGAAAATGAAAACGGAACTTACATGGTAAATTGAGGTTACCAATGCTTCAAGCTCATCAATTATGTCAGTTGTTATATCCATTGTGTCACAATAGTTTCTGATAATTTAATCACAATGCATGTCCGTTATATACGAAATCTCGTGATCTAACTGTTTCCAGGATTTCTGGAAACTCATAACATTCGCCTCGAGCAAAACAACAACAACAACAAATGCTGTTTCCTATTTCTGGACACCATGACATTCGCCTCGAGCATGTACATGTCCAAAACAACAACAAATGCTGTTTTCTATTTCTGGAAACTCATAACATTCGCTGAGAGCGTGCACTTACAACAACAACAACAAATAAATCGACCTTGACATTCGCTGAGAGCGTGCACTTACAACAACAACAACATCAACACCTTTGGAAATTTAGGTCATTGACACACTTTGATTACGCAATCAATTTCTCATAAATCCATCTCCCCTAGGGACTCTATGCCCATATTTGGTGTTAAAAAAGTTGTAGGTGGCAGCAGGGGTGAGTGTTCGCGCTGGTACCCCCCTTTCTACTAATGTGGTTTACATTTTTTTTAGTAAGTTAATCTAAGCAAATCTAAGGACCTTTACTACAAAAGCTACTGATGCATCTCACATTCAGAAGATGATCTAGCATCTCTGCTCAACATTTTAATCAAAAAGTCCATGTTATTGATCTTATAATGGAGTTTGAAGCAAATATAAATCTGCTCTGTCTTACTATCCTTATCTCTAAAAGGGAGAATGGATTTGACCTTAAATTTTTACAGGAAACCTACATATCTAGGTATCATGATATACTCTTTTTACCCTGGCCCACTAAATCTTGACCATTATTATAGGACCTTCATTGGTCAAACAAATGCCTTGGCTCGTGTTCCCCAAGATACTAAACGATAGATCAGAGAATCAATAGAGATGGCCAAACATCACTATGGTCTAAATAGGGGCCATGGTGAACTCAAAGTAAGTGAGTTACGGGACCCTGTTATTTTGAGAAAAGTTCCTACTACCTTGCAAACCTCGAGCAACAGAGCCTTCTCCTGCTTCATTGCAAAAGGTGGCTCTAATTGCACCTTTTAAGTTTTCTACCCTGCTAGATTTATGCTAGCTAGTTATTGCCAGGATTACAATTCAACGCACCTACAGCCAAAGATCTTTTGTTACTTAAGGCCAACTATAGTAACAAATTTAATAAGGAAAACCCAGCACGTTTTAAATTTCTCGTGAGCATGGTTTTTCAAAATTACAATTGTATTACCCATGGGCTATATTTAGCATTCTATTGTTCTTCTCTCTTGTAAGGTCAAGGTGCACTTTTCCCTCAAAGAAAAGACACATGGAGATTGCTTAAAATAGCGCTTTAATTTGGGGTCTATAGTATTCTAACGTATTAGGTGGAAATGAACAATTTCGTCGATGTTGATGTTCTGTTCTTGTGGCAAGCCAAGTTATATTGGAAGAAGAAGACCTGGATTGGAGTACGCTTAAAATAAAAGAAGAATAAAAATAGATTAGAAAAAATATGTGTAATATATATGATATCCATTGTTAGGTTCCTAAAATTAGATAATAGATCTTTATACCATTTAAGGATAAGTTATATATTTGTTTATAAAAGCTAAGGTTTGACTCTCCGTTCCATTCTTTAAGGACAACTGGTCAATGACGCGGGTAATGGGAATGGGATGGAGAATACTATAAAGCACTATAAAACCATTATGAAATGCTTGGAAATTTGGAGGGATAGCCCCCTAATATACGGAATATTTTTTGTGTTTTTGCTTTTAATATTGCATTTCACTATCGTTTGGTTCATTTTTAATATTATATCAGTAGAACTGACCCTATTGATCCCATTGCTCACCCCTGTTGCCATCTACAACTTTTTTACATAATTTATGCATGTTTTTATGGTTTTTCTCCCTGAGAATCAAAAAACAGGATTTTTCTCACTTGAAAAAACAGGATTTTTCTCACTTTTATGGATGTTTCTTGGATGGTTATGAGTGCTGGTCAATTTATGTGTTGTTCTTCATGGATGTCAACAGCAATTTATGGATGTTTTTATGGTTTTTGTCACTGAGAATGGAAAAACAGGATTTTTCTCACTTTGATGGATGTTTCATAGTTTCGTTCTGTTTGATGGTTAAGATACAGAGGGGAATGCATATGGCTTCACTTAGGGGAAGAGAATTATGCGGGAGTCTAATGAGATAGAAATTCTATTTTTAAATACGGCTTCACTGATCTTTTAGTCAAAGAGGTAAATTGATATTCTAACGAAACCATAATAGTGTAGCTAGGAACATTCATGAGATGAAGAGATTAACGCGGGAAAGGGTTTCCTAGGAATTTCAACTGTGACAGCGCAGGGATGCCAAAACAAAAGGAACATGCAGAAATTACGTTTAGGGATTATTTGGGTGAAACCGTTTTAGGCATTTTAGGGAATTATTTGGGCGATAAAGAGATTAATTCGGGAAAGGGTTTTCTAGGAATTTCAAATGTGACAGCGCAGGGATGTCAAAACAAAAGGAACGCGCAGAAATTACGAACTTCGATTCTGAATTTTCTCAATGAAAATGAAATAAGTTATTGATCAATTTTATTTCCCCAAAATAATATAAAAAGTTTCCACTTCAGTTCAGATTTTTCTCAAAAAGATGAAAAAATTTAAAATACTGTTCCAAATTTTTCATAGAAGATAGAAAAGTTCAAGTTCTCTTCTGAATTTTACCAAAGAACACAATTCAATTCTAATTTCTCCAGAGAAAATAAAAAGCTTCCACTTCAGTTTTAAGTTCACCAAGACATAAAAATTTAAAGTTCAGTTCTAAATTATTCCATAGAAGATAGGAAAACTTATACTATGATTGTGATTATTTTCTATGAAGATAAAAAGTTTCACTTTAATTCTAAATTTTCTTAAATTCAGTTCCGACTTTTCTCAAAGAGATGAAAAAATTTAAAGTTCTGTTCCAAATATTTTCCCGGAAGAAGAAAAGTTCAACTTCGATTCTGAATTTTCTCAATGAAAATGAAATAAGTTATTGATCAATTCTATTTCCCTAAAATAATATAAAAAGTTTCCACTTCAGTTCAGATTTTTCTCAAAAAGATGAAAAAATTTAAAATACTGTTCCAAATTTTTCATAGAAGATAGAAAAGTTCAAGTTCTCTTCTGAATTTTACCAAAGAACACAATTCAATTCTAATTTCTCCAGAGAAAATAAAAAGCTTCCACTTCAGTTTTAAGTTCACCAAGACATAAAAAATTTAAAGTTCAATTCTAAATTTTTCCATAGAAGATAGGAATGGTTATACTATGATTGTGATTATTTTTCATGAAGATAAAAAGTTTCACTTTATTTCTAATTTTTCTTAAATTCAGTTTATTCATCTAACCGCCAAAAACAATAGGTTAGGTTAGGTATAAATAAATATTAATAAATAATTAGAAACATTTCTCCATGTTTATGTTAGGTTAGGCTAGGTTAACTTATAATGAGCGCTCATGATAAGCTAAGCTAACTCAACTTAAACATGGTAAAAAGTCGACCTGGGGGGGATTTTTCGGCTAGATTAAGTTAGGTTAGGTTAGGTTAGATTGAGTTAGGTTAGGTTAAGTTAGGTTAGGTTAGCCTACGATATGGAGCTCCACTTTAATTCTGAGTTTTCTCGAAGAAGTGCAAAATGTACAAGGTCTCTTCTGAATTTTCTTAGACAAGAGAAAAAAAAGTTAGCTCAATTCTGAAATTTACCAATGAAAATGAAAAAGCTTCCATTTCAGTTCCTAATTTCACAAAGACATAAAAAATTTAAAGTTCAATTCTAAATTTTTCCATAGAAGATAGGAATGGTTATATACTATGATTGTGATTATTTTTAATGAAGATAAAAATTTTCGCTTTATTTCTAATTTTTCTTAAATTCATTTCATTCATCTAACCCCCAAAAACAATAGGTTAGGTTAGGTATAAATAAATATTAATAAATAATTAGAAACATTTCTCCATGTTTAAGTTAGGTTAGGTTAGGTTAACTTATGATGAGCGCTCATGATAAGCTAACCTAACCTAACTTAAACATGGTAAAAAGTCGACCTGGGGGGGATTTTTCGGCTAGATTAAGTTAGGTTAGGTTAGGCTAGATTAAGTAAGGTTAGGTTAAGTTAGGTTAGGTTAGCCCTACGTACGCGCGCGTACGTAGGCTAACCTAACCTAACTTAACCTAACTTAACCTAGCCTAACCTAACCTAACCTAACTTAATCTAGCCGAAAAATCCCCCCAGGTCGACTTTTCTCCATGTTTAAGTTAGGTTAGGTTAGCTTATCATGAGCACTCATTATAAGTTAACCTAACCTAACCTAACTTAAACAAGGAGAAATGTTTCTAATTATTTATTAATATTTATTTATACATTTAGTGTTATTACTGATGAAAAATATTATTTCTAAGAGAAATTTGTGTCTGTTCAGTAAAAGTATGTTAGTTTTAATGTAAAATGTCGTTACTTTGTTGAGAATGTTTGTTAGTGTTAAGCAAAACTTGCTACTTCTGACAGAAAAGTTGTTATCACAGTCAAACAATGTTACTTCTGAAAACA
This sequence comes from Artemia sinica, assembly GCA_027921565.1. NCBI lineage: Eukaryota > Metazoa > Arthropoda > Branchiopoda > Anostraca > Artemiidae > Artemia > Artemia sinica. Next base: position 2,151,567 of record CM051274.1, read on the forward strand.
ATTTGGTATCTTAGGTAGAAAACTTACTAGTTTGAACCGAAAAAGTGTTGTCACTGATGAAAAATATTATTTCTAAGAGAAATTTGTTTGTGTTCAGTAAAAGTATGTTAGTATTAAGGTAAAATGTTGTTACTTTGATGTGAAGGTTTGTTAGTGTTAAGCAAAACTTGCTACTTCTGACAGAAAAATTGTTATCACAATCAAAAAATGTTACTTCTAATAAAAAATTTAAAAAGCTGTAAAGTAAAGTTGTGGGTGAAAAGGATGGATGCTTCAACTTGTAAAATGGGTTTAGGAGGAACAATATGAAAAGAGCTTGCTCTGAAATGCCTTTTGAAAAGTGTTGCTTGGTGTTGAGATATCCAAAAAGCTGTAAAGTAAAGTTGTGGGTGAAAAGGATGGGTACTTCAACTTGTAAAATGGATTTAGGAGGGACATTATGAAAAGAACTTGCTCTGAAATGCCTTTTGAAAAGTGTTGCTTGGTGTTGAGATATCCAAAAAGCTGTAAAGTAAAGTTGTGGGTGAAAAGGATGAGTACATCAACTTGTAAAATGGGCTTAGGAGGGACATTAAGAAAAGAAGTTGCTCTGAAATGCCTTTTCAAAAGTATTGCTTGGTGTTGAGGTATCCAAAAAGCTGTAAAGTAAAGTTGTGGGTGAAAAGGATGGGTGCTTCAAGTTGTAAAATGAGTTTAGGAGGGACATTAAGAAAAGAACTTGCTCTGAAATGCCTTTTGAAAAGTATTGCTTGGTGTTGATGTATCCAAAAAGCTGTAAAGTAAAGTTGTGGTTGAAAAGGATTGGTGCTTCAACTTGTAAAATGGGTTTAGGAGGGACATTATGAAAAGAACTTGCTCTGAAATGCCTTTTGAAAAGTATTGCTTGGTGTTGAGCTATCCAAAAAGCTGTAAAGTAAAGTTGTGGGTGAAAAGGATGGATGCTTCAACTTGTAAAATGGATTTAGGAGGGACATTATGACAAGAACTTGATCTGAAATGCCCTTTGAAAAGTATTGCTTGGTGTTGATGTATCCAAAAAGCTGTAAAGTAAAGTTGTGGGTGAAAAGGATGGATGCTTCAACTTGTAAAATGGGTTTAGGAGGGACATTAAGAAAAGAACTTGCTCTGAAATGCCTTTTGAAAAGTATTGCTTGGTGTTGAGGTATCCAAAAAGCTGTAAAGTAAAGTTGTGGGTGAAAAGGATGGATGCTTCAAGTTCTAAAATGGGTTTAGGAGGGACATTAAGAAAAGAACTTGCTCTGAAATGCCTTTTGAAAGTATTGCTTGGTGTTGAGATGTCCAAAAACCCATAAAGTAAAGTTGTGGGTGAAAAGGATGGATGCTTTAACTTGTAAAATGGGTTTAGAAGGGACATTATGAAAAAAAGTTGCTCTGAAATGCCTTTTGAAAAGTATTGCTTGATGTTGAGATATCCAAAAAGCTGTAAAGTAAAGTTGCGGGTGAAAAGGATGGGTACTTCAACTTGTAAAATGGGTTTAGGAGGGACATTAAGAAAGGAACTTGCTCTGAAATGCCTTTTGAAAGGTATTGCATGGTGTTGAGGTATCTAAAAAGCTGTAAAGTAAATTTGTGGGTGAAAAGGATGGGTGCTTCAACTTGTAAAATTGGTTTAGGTGGGACATTAAGAAAGTTAAGCTCTGAAATACCTTTTGAAAAGTATTGCTTGGTGTTGATATATCCAAAAAGCTGTAAAGTAAAGTTTTGGGTGAAAAGGATGGGTACTTCAACTTGTAAAATGAGTTTAGGAGGGACATTAAGAAAAGAACTTGCTCTGAAATGCCTTTTGAAAAGTATTGCTTGGTGTTGAGGTATCCAAAAAGCTGTAAGGTAAAGTTGCGGGTGAAAAGGATGGATGCTTCAAGTTGTAAAATGAGTTTAGGAGGGACATTACGAAAAGAACTTGCTCTGAAATGCCTTTTGAAAATATTACTTGGTGTTGAGATGTCTAAAAAGCCGTAAAGTAAAGTTGTGGGTGAAAAGGATGGATGCTTCAACTTGTAAAATGGATTTAGAAGGGACATTATGAAAAGAACTTGCTCTGAAATGCCTTTTGAAAAGTATTGCTTGGTGTTGAGATATCCTAAAAGCTGTAAAGTAAAGTTGTGGGTGAAAAAGATGGGTACTTCAACTTGTAAAATGGGTTTAGGAGGGACATTAAGAAAGGAACTTGCTCTGAAATGTCTTTTGAAAGGTATTGCTTGGTGTTGAGGTATCCAAAAAGCTGTAAAGTAAAGTTGTGGGTGAAAAGGATGGGTGCTTCAACTTGTAAAATGGGTTTAGGAGGGACATTAAGAAAAGAAGTTGCTCTGAAATGCCTTTTGAAAAGTATTGTTTGGTGTTGAGGTATCCAAAAAGCTGTAAAATAAAGTTGTGGGTGAAAAGGATGGGTACTTCAAGTTGTAAAATGGGTTTAGGAGGGACATTAAGAAAAGAAGTTGCTCTGAAATGCCTTTTGAAAAGTATTGCTTGGTGTTGAGGTATCCCAAAAGCTGTAAAGTAAAGTTGTGGGTGAAAAGGATGGGTACTTCAAGTTGTAAAATGGGTTTAGGAGGGACATTACGTAAAGAACTTGTTCTGAAAAATATATTCGAGGGGAACCAAAAGGTTGGGGGATGGGGCACTTCTGTGTCTCAAATGCGCAAGTAAAAAAGTATTAAAAAAAATGGGGGGCAAAAAAGTTGAGGGGGGGGGGGCTCTTTGGGGTTGGGGTAGAGGACCCTTTGGGGTTGGGGTACAGGGCTCTTTGGGATTGGGGTAGGGGGGTTGTTGGGGTAGGGGACCTCACATGACTGTTCAAATGGAACTTGTGTATTATAACAACCACAGAGTTTCACCCTCAAATCCTCTTCTAAATCATCTTCTAAAATCATTTTCCAAAATGCATCAAACTGTTTCGCTCAAATCATCTTCTAAAATGTCTCAAAATGGTTTCGCCCAAATAATCTCTAAACGTAATTTCTGCGTGTTCCTTTTGTTTTGGCATCCCTGCGATGTCACATTTGAAATTTCTAGGAGACCCTTTCCCGCGTTAATCTCTTCATCTCATAAATGTTCCTAGCTACACTTTTATGGTTTCGTTAGAATATCAATTTATCTCTCTGACTTAAAGATCAGTGAAGCCGTATTTAAAAAAGAATTTCTATCTCTTTAGACTCCCGCATAATTCTCTTCCCCTAAGTGAAGCCATATGCATTCCCCTCTGTATCTTAACCATCAAACAGAACGAAACCATGAAACATCCATCAAAGTGAGAAAAATCCTGTTTTTCCATTCCCAGTGACAAAAACCATAAAAACATCCATAAATTGCTGTTGACATCCATGAAAAACAACACATAAATTGACCAACACTCATAACCATCCCAGAAACATCCATAAAAGTGAGAAAAATCCTGTTTTTTCAAGTGAGAAAAATCCTGTTTTTTTCATTGTCAGTGAGAAAAACCATAAAAACATGCATAAATTATGTAAAAAAGTTGTAGATGGCAGCAGGGGTGAGCAATGGGATCAATAGGGCCAGTTCTACTTATATCCAAAGTTTCCCTAACTATGAGGAGCACTATCACCTTCCTCCTCAACTTGACATCCAAACAGCGTTTAAAAAAGATTTCGGAATTTTCTAAATTTTACCTCATCGTATATTAAGCGGCAATGCCATATCTAGAGGGGGGGATATGGGGTTTGAATGCGCCGAAATGTTTGTCCGACTCGTAAAAAGGTAACAAAAATCCAAACAAACAAATTTTTGATAAGTTTTTAAAGTTGTGTGTATAACTCCTCCCCCCCACCCCTCCCACCGAAACAAAAATACTGGATAAGGCCCTAGTGAACAAAATTTAAAAGAGTACTTCAATATAGAAAATGCTACATTTTAAGAGACGTTAAAACTATTACATGGCGAATGTGATAGTGTTGTGTGTTATTTTGCATCCCCGTCATTTCAAGAATGCTAAAAAAAACACAAGAAAAATGTAATGTTATAATTTTGGAAAACCCTTCATCAATGTGGTGCATAATTGCGAATCAATATTTATGAAGGAGGATCGATGGATGTTTGTAAAGGTGGGGGGAGGGTATCTGAAGCTTCAAAAAGTGTGTTTTTATGTCAACATTTTCTCTCCATGAGCTTTCAGGCAAATACAGAAAGTTTTTTTGGGGGGAGATGGCTACGGAGATACAAGTTAATCTCTAAACCACCTCGTTTTCGGATATTTTTATTTTCAAACCTTAAGCGATTCACCTTATCTTAATGAAACTTCAAAAGAAATCAAACTGTTTGTGGTAACAAACTGTAAGTAAGGAGCGACCTGGCTCAATTGTAACTGAAACTCTAAAAAGCGGAATTTTGATGCCAACAGATACATCAGAAGAATCAGGTTTTTATGCTGATTCCAAATATATAAATTATGCTGATTCCAAATATATTTCATCAAGTTTAATCTCACCCATCAAAAGTTAAGCGCCTGAGAAAATTTGCCTTATTTTTGAAAAAAGGGCGAAACAACCCGTAAAAGTCATAGAACTTTAATGGAAATCCCACCATCAGATGCAGCGTATCAGAGAACCCTACTAAAGAGGTTTTAAGCTCCTATCGGGAAAAATGTGAAATTTTGTATTTTTTCCCAGAAGAAAGATCACGGATGCGTGTTTATTTGTTTTTTTTTTTGTTTTTTTTTTTTTTTCCCAGGGGTGATAGGTATCCATCCAGTAGTCCTAGAATATCGTGAGAGGGCTCATTCGAACGGAAATTAAAAGTTCTAGTGCCCTTTTTAAGTGACCAAAAAAATTGGAGGGCAACTTGGTCCCCTCCCACGCTCATTGTTTTTTTCCAATGTCACCCAACCAAAGTTTTGAGATACCCATTTTGTTCAGCATAGTCGAAAATCTAATTAATATGTCTTTAAGGATGACTTAATCCCCCACTGTTCCCGGGGGAAGGGCTGCAAGTTATAAACTTTGCCCATTGTTTACATATAGTATTGGTTATTGGGAAGTATACAAGCCTTTTCATGAGGAATTTTCTTCTAGTGGGGGTCGGGGTCAGAGTAGGCGTTACGGGGGAGGATCTTTCCATGGAGGATATTACCTTGGAGGAAGGGGCATTTCTATGAATGGGGTGCCAGATTTCCCAGCATTATTTAAAAAAGATCAGAAATTAAATAAAAAAACAATTTTTTTTCCACTGAAAGTAAGAAGCAACATTTAAACTTAAAACGAACAGAAATTATTACGTATATGAGGGGGTTCACCCCCTAGTCAATACCTCACTCTTTACGCTAAAGTTTTTTTTAGTACTTTCAAAAGAGCTATCTATTCTAATTAACCGGCCTTTGTGATTCAGGGGTTTGTGATTCGAACAAAATTTGAACTTTAGCGTATAGAGCGAGGTATTGACTAGGGAGTGAAGTCCCTAATATACGTAATACAAACATACGAATATAGAAATTCGTTACGTAAGTTAATTCGTAAGTTACGTCAGAACAAAATTTTTAGAAAGCCAATTAGCCCAAAAAGGAAAATTAATATGCGAATTTCGTTTTAATTATTCATGCACGGTGAGTCAAAATCAAAGCTGCATTAATTCAAAAACGTTCAGAAATTAACTAAAAAAAATGTTTTTTTTACTGGAAGTAAGGAGCAACATTAAAACTTCAAACGAACAGAAATTATTCCGTATATGAAAGGGGTTGTCCCCTCCTCAACGCCTCGTTCTTTACGCTAAAGTTTGACTCTGTCTCACAACTTTATTTTTTAAAACAATAAAAAACTTTAGCGTAAAGAGCGAGACGTTGAGGAGGGGACAGCCACTTTTATATACGGAATAATTTCTGTTCGTTTTAAGTTTTAATGTCGCTCCTTACTTTCAGTTAAAAAAAAACTTGTTTTTTTTAGTTAATTTCACCGAAGATCGTCCGCAAGAAAGTTTCTGAGTGGAATTTTCAGCTAGAATGAAATTGTCTTTGGTGAATTTTTCTAGAGGGGGCGGGGGTATTTTACGTGAAAAGAGCTTTCAACGGTGGAATTTTTTCCGTGGGGAATGAATTTTTCATGGAGGAGAGCTAGATTTCCCGGCATTATTTGAGAACGATTAGAAATTAAATTTTTTAAAAAAGTTTTTTTTAACTGAAAGTTAGGAGCAACATCAAAACTTAAAATAGACAGAAATTATTACGTATACTTTGGTATAGTTAAGTGTATATGTATATAGTAAGTATAGTTTAGTGTACAGTATACGTATACTTTAGTATGCGTATACTTTTAATTAACCGTAAGGATTTGACATTTTGTCCCAATTCCTTAAGAGCGACTCCTGAAGCAGACTGGTCGTTTAATATATTTATAAATACATATATATATATATATATATATATATATATATATATATATATATATATATATAATATATATATATATATATATATATATATATATATATATATATATAATATATATATATATATATATATATATATATATATATATATATATATATATATATATATATATATATATATATATATATATATATATATATAGTGTATATATATATATATATATATATATATATATATATATATATATATATATATATATATATATATATAGTGTATATATATATATATATATATATATATATGTATATATATATATATATATATATATATATATATATATATATATATATATATATATATATATATATATATATATATATGTATATATATATATATATATATATATATATATATATATATATATATATATATATATATATATATATATATATATATATATATATATATATATATATATATATATATATATATGAAGAGGTCGGTATTGACATTTGAACTATACAAGACCACACATCCATTTCTAGGCCAATCAGAGATGGTTCTAAGCATAATACATACAAACGGGAGTGACGTCAGACCTGTACTTCCAGAAAATTTTAACCAAGACTTACGCAATAGCCCCAAGAGGTCTTAGCAGCCGCTCATAGCAACCACAACTAATATAAGCAAGGTTTTCAGTATAGTTGATATTAGTGTGAGAATTGAATTCAAGGAGAGAGAACGGTTTGACTATAGTTGTTTATATTTGCCAAGATATATATTTGCGATAATGAGTGGTATGTTTACACTATTAAAAGTTGATAGTGGCAGCAGCAGCACGAGCAATGATGCAAGAGCACTAAACATTGCAGTAGAAATCACAAAAAAGGATCTCGACTTTGTCTTGAATGGTATGAGGTGTATGCAAAATACGGGATATCATTCAGTAAATTTAAATTGGAGGAACAATTAAGCTTCGCTGCAAGTCGATACAGTGCATATACATAGACTTCAAACTGCTTTAAATGCAATAGTTAAACATATTGAGGACAATAAGTTATATCAGTAATTGTATGTGTAATATATTATTGTTGTTTTTATACACACAATAAAATTGTTTCGAAATCGAAAATGTCCTCTTTCTTTTTGTTAGATTTTTTTTAAGTAGATTAGCGAATATTCTTGAAGTAGAACGAATCGTGGTTAGTCTAGAGTCAGCAGTGAGAGTGTTAGGATTGAAAAATGAAGGAATTTGAGAAAGAGAGAATTATGTCGAATCTTGTGATTATGGAAATATGTTTCATTCTAGATGATTGTTTTCTCGAATTATCTCTTCAACGGAAAAAATTTTCTCAAAGAACACTTGACAATATAATGAGATATGATTCTCCATCGTTGGACTATTTTATGCAGCTTTTACGACGTGACTCAAAGGCATTTACTCAATTTATTGATAAATTAATTGAAACAAAGCAAAATAATATCGTGGATGTATTTTTTTATTATTATTATTCTCTGAAATCTGTACAGTTATCAAGAAGCGCTGGTTTCGCCATCCGCCTCTTTTCCCTCGCCGTTTACGTCTTGACTTTGCCGTCAAGCAGGCAATGCCATCTGGTGGGATTTTGAGTAGGTGGCTTTGAGTATTAACAAAGATAAGTGGTGCTGCGACCAAGCAAAATGAATTAGTCTTGTGTAAGGTGGTTTTTTTGTCTGATCTTTGTGATGTTTGGGGCTGTTCGTGCTTTTGGGTTGATTCTGGAGGTGATTTTTGATTGTCGAGGATCGTCTGGTGGATTTTGAGTAGGTGGGCTTTGAGTAGTTAACGAAGACAGGTGGTGCTCCGAACAAGCAAAATGAATTAGCCTTGTGTAATATGGCTTTTATATCAAATCGTCGTGATTTTTGGGGCTGGTTCGTGCTTTTGGGTTTATTCTGGAGGTGATCGCAGCATCTTCTAATCTTACTCAGCAATAGAAGCGTTTATCCCTGCTCACCCGACCCCGAATAATGGATTAACGTCACTCTTGGGGGAATCGTTCTTCTTTGAAAATTTCAACGATTTTGCTGTGTAGCTTCTCTACACACACAGAGCTTCAATAAAGAGCTCTGCAGGTTTCCGGGGCTTTATGCCTGTTTAAAATCTTTATAGCTGGTTGGATTTTGTTGAGGTCAGGTGGTCGACATTAACGGAGTAGTAGGCGGTCGGCTATAGAGGCTGGCACTTGGGGTAGCAACGGAGGGTTTAATAGATTCTAAAAGTGTTCTTTCCAGCGGTTTGTCACTTGGTCTTTTACAGCAATGAGTCTACTTTTCTCATCCTGTACTGATGTTGTGTTAAGTTTTCTCTCTAATCCTTTCACTCCCCTAAGAAGCTGGTATATCTTTCGCGTGTCAGATCTCGAAGCGGCACCTTCCATTTTGTTAGCAATATTGTCCCAAAAGAGCTGTTTATCCTTCCGTGCTGATTAGTGGCATTCTCTTTGGAGCTTCTTGAATTTATTGTATTTTGGAAAAAACATTGCTTTCTTCATCTCTGCCAGCTTAATCGTTTTGTCCTATACCCATCTATTAGGTTGCCACTTTAGTGACCTTGGGTGGCTTCAGCGGATGATTTAATTACATCACGAAATATCTGCCACTCGTATTCGATGTTCGTTGACTCATCCACCTTGAGTGTGCAGAAGCGATTAGACAGTTGCATTGTGAAATCTTCCAATACACTTGAGTCCTTGAGCTTGGATGTGTCTAGGCGTCGGGGTGGCTTGTTTTCCGTCTTGCAGACAGGCGAGAGCTCATCGAAAGCTTTAGGAGGTTGGAATCAGACCCGTTCTTGTGACCCAGTGGCTACCCCTCTCTAGACTCAGCAATTTTAGATGGTAAATTTTCAACGTTTGGATATGAAGATATAGTCAAGTTTTGGCACTTGCTCTTCTGTCTCTGGACCTCCATGTAATCATATGCAAAGGTGTGTGTCTCAGCCAAGTGTTTACTATCGTTAGATTGTTGAGTGTTGGCAACCGTAGGGGCCAAACGGGTCAATTGCAGTCTCTTCAAAGGTTGTTTTCGGGCCTATTCTGGTGTTGAAATACTCAGCAATGAGTAGGACATCTCTCTTTGAAACTTTCTGTAGAGTTATGTTTAGGGTTCTGTAGAAGATATCAGCATGGCATTCAGGGGCATTGCGGTTTTGGGCATATACGGCAATGACGGATATATTAAAGAACTGACTTTTGATACGGACTCTAGGTATCCTAGCAGAAATAGGTTCCCATTCAAGCAAATGGCTCGAATGGCCCAAAGGTTTCGTGTGGTAAAGCTTCCTAATTAAGTCAATTTGGAATTTAGTAAAAATATTAAGACGCAAATAAAAAGTTTCGAAATACCACTTTTTATTACGATAAAGATACACAACCTGGAATGTGTAAGCGTGGAGGGAACTTGCTCAATAACCGATTTCCTGGCTAAGTACGTCAATGAACCGGATGGACGCGGATGGTTTTTTACATATATATACTCAGATTTTTGATACTGAGGAGCGAACTCTTTGACTTGCAGGGCGAACCTCTGCCCGTTCATTATCTTATTAGAAATACTTTGTAATATTGTCGGATTATTGTAAGTGTCTAAGTATCTTATTATATATTATTATAGTTTTCTGAGACTTGTGGTCTACATGGGACAACCAGTCCCAGTAGAATATATATATATATATATATATATATATATATATATATATATATATATATATATATATATATATATATATATATATATATATATATATTATTAAACCTTGTACGATGATCTCACTTTACGATGGACTGTTAGCAAAGTCTGTAATACTGCATACAGTTTCCAAAATCTCAGTTGCTCATGTATGATTTGGTTTCTGATGGTATGAGATGTCAGTATCAGGATACATTTGAACTGGCTTCGAAATTTGTTACTTTCCAAAAATGCGTCAAAAAATGATTGAGAAATGGATCCGACAGGATGTTACGAAAAATTTGATTTCCAAAAAAAAAGCTAAGGCTGTATCTAAAATAAAAATTCACATTAGAAGACACATAAAGCATAAAGTTTTACATATATAGTAGAAAGAAACACTCAATTTTGTAAAGTTTAATTACTTTTAATTACTTTTCTCTCTTTTAATTACTCTACACATAACGCTGCTTAAATAGAAACATTATGTTTCTTGCTGGCGACTTGTTTTATTATCCTCTCCAACTTAATATAGAATTATTAATCACTTAACAGATTGTTTCACAATAAAATAATATTTATACGTTGACTCGAAGTCAAAAATTTATATATATAACATTAAATCAAAAGTTAAAACTTAAAGAAAATAAAAACATAGTATATATATTCAAGCATTGTGTAATAACTTACACAAGTATTTTAAAGTCGTAAAACAAGATTGGATATTTAACTACTGATTAAAACTTAAAGCATTTAAAAAAATAAAACACGGTATAGACTAGCATTGGAATTATTTCCAATTAGTGTTTTTTTAATTGCTTATAAAGGATTAATGTAGAATACTTCTTGAATGCTACAAAAAGCAAAATAAAAAAAACTAAACATATTAATTCACTATATTTACATGGATAGTTTAGGTTATATATATATATATTAACAGAAGTTATGTTGATACATAACTTAATTGTTAAAAACAAACAATAATTATGTACCCTAACAATTTATTTAGTAACTGCAATATTTGTTCTTTTTACAACTTTTAAATAAGTCCGTCAAGGCTTTTATCTGATAAGTCTTAACTGCAATTAAAATATTTACAAAAAAAATCAACTTTAACTAATAGATTTATACACTATAATTGAGAACTGTGATTATCCTCTATATAAGGGCTTGGCAATAGTTCCTAAAAATGACTTTGCTATTAAAATTTCTATATTTACAATTTTTTTTTCTTTTTTTTACAATAACAATTCCCTATTTATAAAAGGTTTTCAAAATACCTTTATAACTGTATATATTTTCTCAATAACATTTGTTACCACTATATACATTTTCCATATACGACTATATACATTTATTTTTCGCTTCTTTTTCTTATCTTTTTTTTCAGCTTCATTGTATTTTTGGGACAAGGCTCTGTTTAAAACTTTTATTTGATAAGTTCAAAATTTAGCTATTCGTCTTTTGACACTATTAATGGACTTGTGCTTGCACTCTAAGGTTTGCTTACCAGGGCTGCCTTCTGGTAGCTCCTTACAACGTTTCTAGGTTATCTTGTCATCGGCTACAGCTAAAAGGACTATTATGAACCTGCATAAACAATAATTAATTATTTATAGCATTGTCACATTTTTTTATTTGTGGCCACAGTTTCCTCTTGGGCTATTCTGTTATCAAACAAAGTGGCCCTTCTGCATAAAATATACCTTTTCTTCATGGCACAAAGTAATTTATTTTTAGACATACAAGTGACAATGACTATTTTCATTGTAACTTTTCAACTTTTAGTGGTCTTGTCTTAAGTTTCAACTTCAACTTAGGTCCTTTAGGCTATCATGTGCCTTCTTTTAATTGTTCATGCCATGTTAGTCATTTTTCCGAAAACAACTCCCACATAAGAGAGCAAAATTTTGCCTGTCTACTTGAAGCATATCCACTTGGCTCCGTAGTATTAATGCAACTTATTTTGTACTTTTTTAGTACAATTATTTCGTACTAGTTTTGTGCGGTCAGTTTCAATATGCACGTATATCAGAGTTTAACTGACTCCATTCAATTTCTTTTACTTCAATTTTGTCTGGCTATATTTTCAACTTGAACCCTTTTTATTCCTTCTTTTTTGATTATTTACTTCAATGAAGCCTAAGGGTTTTATTTCAAGTTTTTTTCCGCCTTTTCAGTAGAATAGGTCTTTTTTAAGCCTATATTTATATGTTTCATGTTTTACTCAATAACTTTTACAAGTATTTATGCTAATTGCCCTTCTATGGTCAAATGCATTATCTCCTTACTTTTAAGAGGTGGGGGTGTCTATTGTCGCAAACTGTATTTGTTTTTGAAATTATTTAAATTTCTCCGTCCGAAAGTGTTTGTGTTAGAAAAGTACTGTATTTTTCAGCTGATTTTTAGAGTACTTTTAGTTAGGTTTTTGCGCGACATAATTGCCTTAATCGTGACAGGATTTACTTCAATTCATCAGCCTTAGGAATAGTCAAATGAAAGCTGTATTTTTTTTATAAAGACATATAAAAGCAATACATGTCACGAACAGTTTGCACACATACGACTATTAATGTGCACCCTTATCGTAAAATACTGTATTAAATTAGCAGCTTGTTTTCTTATTTAAAGTCACTCCAGTTTAAAAATGTTTCTTTTAAACAATAATTTGAGTAGTGATAGTGTAGGGAATATGAAACTTACATGGAAACTTACGCCTGAGGCATCAATATACAGTGCAGTCTAACCGGTACATTGACTTACAAAGGACAGTCACCTATTGCTACGAACGATACATGAGTTACCAGACGGGTTTCTAAGGTAACACCCACGTTTTGGAACTAGGAGCGAGATTGTGTAATGCAATCAGACTGGTTTCGTTTCACAGGTTCATTAATAGAACAACTAATGTTTTTGAAAAGGGTAATTACTTCTAAGCTCAATAACCAAATTAAACTTCCGATGGTTAAGAATGCGTCAAGGGTAATTAAAGAATGAGGAAATGGAATGCTATAGTTAGAATGGTTTTAAGTTGAAAATTGTACCATTTGCGTAAAAATAACTCTATTTGCAAATTTTTTTTTGTGAAAAGGTATTTGCGAAAAGGTATTCTGTTGGTTAAGAATGCGTCACGGGTAATTAAAGAATGAGGAATGGAATGCATCAACAATACAAAGAACATGCTCAGATACGTAATAGATTTGACACCTACAAGAGACATTGGTAGAAGGTATTCAATAGCTTAATTGGCTTTATATCATTTTGCGTAAAAGCTAACTCTAATTGCAAAAAAGGGTATAGCATTTGCGAATTGGACTGTATGAACGATATTAATTTTTGATTGAATAATAGGGTTGTGAATGATCCTAATTAGTGATCGGATCGTATGAAGGTGGAGAAAAAGGGTTAAACTGATTAGCAGTTAAGGTATTCCCTCGGGGTTGTTAACTCATACCTTATTTATTATAACTTTGGAATACCATCAATCTATGAAAATGGTTAACAATGATAAAATGGTCTTGTGACTTGACCTAGCTTTACTTCTTCGATGTGTTCTGTATAATACATAACTGGCGTTTGAACAGTGTTGTCAATTTGAAATAGGGTCTAGCGTTATAGTATACTAAAAAGTTGATACTAAGAGATATGTAGATGGCAAGAAAAGAATTTTAATAAAGAAATTCAGAACAATCCATAGAAATCCTTACAAAAAGAAAGAAAAACGAGCAAAAATGGGGTTTTTATAGGCCAAATGACGATACTGAAAAAACAAAGCGAATATTTCGAGAGGACAAACGCCTCTCTTCTTCAGCGCGAAACGAAACGATGTATCAATAAAAGCCAAAAATTAAAAGAATTAAAACCAACTACCTAACAACCATAAAAGCCATCGACGGATACTAGCGAGCAACTGACAAATGAAAGGAATCAATTCATTCACTCGAAAAAACAAAACGAAACAGCAATTAAATAAGTTGGAAAACTATGTCGTTTGATTTCGGATTTTAATTAAGGCATTTCTTGCAGACACCCTTTGAGACCTAAGGGGTTGTTCACGTGTTTGATTAGATGACTGGGAAAGTGGTTCAAGGTTTATTTCAGGGATTACTAACGTATCGGCTTCTCTTTTGAGAAAACCGAAATATGACTCGTTTATTCTTAAATCACCGGAATCTCTGTTTAAAGCTAGACCTAAATGTTGGTATTTATAAATTTCAACAGCTTCTCTGTAGTGCTGGACAATACCTTTATCATGCGAAATAAGACTAGCTTGATTAAACAAAATAGTATGGTCTGGTTTTTCAAAAATGTGCTCTGCAAGGGCAGAGTCAAAATTTTCGGGTTTTTTCCGCTTTTTAAGTGTATTATTAATTGAACTAGAATGCTGGGTTAATCTATCTGTTAGTCGCTGATTTGTTCTTCCGATATACCAAAGACCACACGAACAAGGAATTCTGTAGACACCGGAGTTTTCACCTATAGGGATAGGGTCTTTACCTTGATAAATTTGGGACCTGATAGTTTTACTGGGTCTATAATAAGTGTAAATGTTATTTTTCCTTAGATTTTTTGAAATGTGGTCTGAAATCCCTTTAATGTATGGGAGACCAAGATAAACTGAATTTTCCCTTTGATTTGTGTTTTCTGTGGAACTATCTGATAATCTTTTAATGCTTTTTGTAATTACAGAATTTATTAAACTAATTGGATAACCATTCCCAAATAAAATATCTCTAAGGTGGTTGAGTTCTAAATCCAAGAAACGTGTTGAACCAACTTTCAATGCTCTATCAACTAGAGAAGTGACAACTCCTCTTTTCACAGCAGGAGAATGATTGGAGGAATAACTTAAGTAACGGTCATTATGTGTGGGTTTTCTATATACACTAAACTCGAAACATGAATCATTTCGGTGCACCAGAACATCTAAGAAAGGAAGACGCCTCTCTATCTCTGATTCCTGAGTAAATTTCAGTTTTGGATCCAAGGAGTTGAGCAAGTGAAGGAAAGAACCCAGAGACTCGTCACCATGCTCCCATAAATAAAAAATGTCATCTTTAAAACGAACCCAAAATTCAGGTTTACAAGAACTTTGCAAAATAGCCCTTTCTTCAAGGTCTTCCATGAAAATATCAGCCTGTATTGGAGAAAGGGGGGCACCCATGGAGAGCCCATTCTTTCTGTCGATAAAAAATGCCTCTATAATGGAAATAAAAAGAAGTTCTGTTACAAAGGGCTGTAAGCGAAAGAAGTGTCTGATTCGAAAGAGTAGAATTTTCTGATATAGATGGGTTAGAATTAAGTTTTTGCTCCAAAAAAAGTTCGGCCTTTTGAGGATCACAATTGGTATACATTGAATCTGCATCAAAACTGCCAATTCTTGTATTTGGTTTAACCGAAACTTGCTTTACCTTGGAAACAAAATCAGCGGAATTTTTAATATAGGATTTTTGAGCCTGAATTAGTGGGCGAAATATCACTGATAAGAATTTTCCTATTTTTGCTGTAGGAGAATTAAAAGAAGAAACAATGGGTCGAAGTGGATTACCGGGCTTATGAACTTTAGGAAGACCATAAAAGCGAGGGGACGTGCAACCGCGTGGGTAAAACCTTTTGTACAACTGATCTGTAATTTCACCTTTTCCTTTTAGATAAGAAAGCTCTTTTCGGACTTCCTGTACAAATTTTTCTGTGGGATCGGTAGCTAATTGTTCATATGTGTTAGAATCATTTAAAATTTCTCTGATTTTTTTGTCGTAATCATCTGAATCTAATACAACAACAGTATTGCCTTTATCGGCTTTCGTAATAATCCTGGAATGATCTTTTGTTAGGTAGTGGTTTTAATTCTTTTAATTTTTGGCTTTTATTGATACATCGTTTCGTTTCGCGCTGAAGAAGAGAGGCGTTTGTCCTCTCGAAATATTTGCTTTGTTTTTTCAGTATCGTCATTTGGCCTATAAAAACCCCATTTTTGCTCGTTTTTCTTTCTTTATGTGATGTCAGGCCAATGTGGTTTAAGAAATTATCTAAATGAAAAAATATTGAATGAGAACCATCAGTCCTCATCAATAGGAGTATGGGTATGCACAAGAATATGTTTTAAAGTTTAAATCAAAAGTGTCGTTCTATTTTTCTGATATGATTTAGAGATGTTATCTGAATTTCTTTATTAAAATTCTTATCTTGCCATCTACATCTCTCTTAGTATCAACTTTTTAGTATACTATAACATTAGACTCTATTTTAAATTGACCACACTGTTCAAACGCCACATGTGTATTATACAGAACAAATCGAAGAAGTAAAGCTAGGTCAAGTCACAAGACCATTTTATCATTGTTAACCATTTTGATAGATTGATGGTATTCCAAATTTATAATAAATAAGCTATGAGTTAACAACCCCGAGGGGTTACCTTAACTGCTAATCAGTTTAACCCTTTTTCTCCACCTTCATACGATCCGATCACTAATTAGGACCATTCACATCCCTATTATTCAATCAAAAATTAATATCGTTTAAACATTCCAATTCGCAAATTCTATACCCTTTTATGCAATTAGAGTTAGCTTTTACGCAAAATGATATAAATACAATTAAGCTATTGAATACCTTCTACCAATGTCTCTTGTAGGCGTCAAATCTATTACGTATCTGATCATATTCTTTGTATTATTGATGCATTCCATTCCTCATTCTTCAATTACCCGTGACGCATTTTTAACCAACGGAATACCTTTTCGCAAATACCTTTTCGCAAAAAAAATTCGTAAATAGAGTTATTTTTACGCAAATGGTACAATTTTTAACTTAAAACCATTCTAACTATAGCATTCCATTTCCTCATTCTTTAATTACCCGTGACGCATTCTTAACCATCGGAAGTATAATTTGGTTATTGATCTTAGAAGTTATTACCCTTTTTAAAAACATTAGTTGTTCTATTAATGAACCTGTGAAACGAAACCAGTGTGATTGCACTACACAATCTCACTCCTAGTTCCAAAACGTGGGTGCTACCTTAGAAACCCGTCTGGTAACTCATGTATCGTTCGTAGTAATAGGTGACTGTCCTTGGTAAGTCAATGTACCGGTTAGACTGCACTGTATATTCATGCCTCTGGCGTAAGTTTCATTGTAAGTTTCATATTCCCTACACTATCACTACTAATTTGTCCTATTGAAATGCAATTCTGGCGATGATCTGTTTGTAAATGTTTTTCAAGCTATATATTTATAACTCTAATTTCGATCTTAATTATTACGTTTATAAAATTCTAAAATATTTGACAGATGTCATGAAGGAACTAATCTCTTTAAAGCGGAAGTACTCTTTTAATAACGAATAATTGGAACAAAATGAGAAGCCTTCTGTTCATTTTGAATTGTTCGTTTCCGTGGCAATGTGATAGTTTATAATTTTGTGCTTAAATAAGGAGTTTTTTTTCACCCCAAGTTCCCGACTTGTGAGGATGGCTGCGGGAATTTGGGGTAGAGTATACTTTAATCTCTGCCGTGTTCGCAGCTGTCTTGATCTGTTGGTGAAATTCTCCGTTTTGTGTCAACTTCTGTCTGTGAATTAATGAAGTTATTTTTGGATATTTTTTATTTCTTTAAGGATATAATGACTTTTCATCATTTTTCGTAAGTTTTATCATAGCTTTTTTTCCACTTATTTTTTTATTTTGTCTTTTCGACTAAACTGTACTGATTTGTAATTAGACTAGGCTTGGGGATGATTCGTCATTGAGTAACCGTAAGAGTGGATCAGAATTATAAATATTAGCTATCCCAAAAGGACACAATTGCCTTCTCTGTTTGTCCTAATGTGGGCTTATATTCTATGTAAAC
The DNA here is from genome assembly GCA_027921565.1 of Artemia sinica. Lineage (NCBI taxonomy): Eukaryota > Metazoa > Arthropoda > Branchiopoda > Anostraca > Artemiidae > Artemia > Artemia sinica. The sequence goes on from CM051274.1 coordinate 2,169,484, forward strand.
AAGCATAACAGTTTTCAAACACTGGCTTCTTTTACATCTACATGGCTCAAAGCAGCCATGGTTTAAATTCAAATTTGAATTTTCTTCTGACTCATGTCGCGCAGCTAATTCAGAATTTGAAATTTTTCTAACACCATTATTCAAATGAAGGTTCTCTGTGTAGAGAAAGGAGACCCTTTTAAGACCTATCTCCATGCCTCCGTTTTCTGTGATTATCGGTTTCTCTCGCCGAATTTCTTGCCTTATGCAGACTTCCCATCACAGCTGGGTAACAATTCTTTTTTTTCGCTTCCTTCGGCGACTTTTACTAAGCTTCCACATTTGTTTTCCTACTTATAAGGTTACTTTTCTCTTTTTTTCATCCTTTTCCTCAAGTGCTTTCATTACAAATTTATATATCTTTTCCTTCCCTTTGCTTGTGAAACTACAAAACTAACTTAGTATTCGGATTAGCTTTAACAAAGGTAATTCTATTGCTTATTAAGTCGTAAATTGTCATATATTTGAAGCGTATCTACTCCTAAAACGCTCGGAAATGGCAGCTTCTAACCTATAATTGCTCGGACCACAATTTATGTGCTTCATTTGCTAAATTGTAGCAGTGTTGTCCTTGAACAATAAGTTTATAGTCTGTACCTGTAGTAAGGCTGTATTAGGACCCTATTTGCTACTATTATGCCTAAAATTCTTCTGTTTCCACCAACGTTTCATCAGTCCAGCTAGATTTTTCTTTACGTATTTTCTTTTATTTTATTCGTTTAATTCGTGGTACAAATACTTAATTATTTGGTGATATACGGCGCTTCTACACTACAGTTATTACTAACACTAAGAAAACTACTAATTATACACTTCTACTTGCTGAAAACTAGATACTGTATTTTTTTTTTACAATTTTTGATTGACCCTTTTTTCGATTTTTTCTTTCTATTTTTTCTATTGTGCCCAAATCTTTGAGGGGCACAAATCTATTTCTAATAGCCAAAGTTCGAGCAAAGTTGCTCGAAGTTTTGCTAATTTGAACACTGCTAAAAGCGAAGTCCATTTACCTTCCTCTTTTGACAAAGCCATTTCTGTTTCAATATACAATTTTTATTTAGTGCTCTTGGCCCAGTTTTTCTAACTTCCACCAGTTGTGGTAATGTGGTTTTACTGGTATTTAAGTGGTGTAGCAGTAAAAGCAGATATCGAAGTAGATATTTTGGATATGACAATTATGATCGTGAGGAGTGACTTTGAAAAAGAAACAAATCGAAGCCAATGCTATTACGGTCACACAAGTCAAACCCTAAATAAACAAGCAAACTGGCAAAATTACACTCAATGACTTTATGGAAATAAGGCAAAACTTAAACTAAGGATAAACGCCAGTCACGAATAATATAAGAGATTATAGGAACCGCAATGGGCATTGATAATCCCTATCGCAAAACAAAATTTGTCACGAACTAGGCATTATTTTTTTGTGAAGTACCATAGACAAAGAATAAGTGTTTGCGATGAAAACCATGCAATTTGGCGGAAATCAGGATATCGTAAAAATTGATTTTTATGAATAAATGAGAACTAGCAAACGCGGGGCAAAGCTTAATTAAAAGTGCTCCAAAAATCAGCTGAAAAATACAGTACTTTTCTAACACAAAACTTTCGGACGGAGAAATTTAAATAATTTCAAAAAAATACAGGTTGCGACAATAGACACACCCCCCCCCCCTTAAAAATAAGGAAATAATGAATTTGACCCTAGAATGACAATCAGCATAAAAACTTGTAAAGGTTATTGAATAAAACATGAAACATATAAATATAGGCTTAAAAGAGACCTATAATACTGAAAAAGCTGAAAAAGGCTTGAAAAAAACCTTAGGATTCACTGAAGTAAATAATCAAAAAGAAAAAAAGGGGTTCAAGTTGAAAATATAGCCAGACAAAATTGAAGGAAAAGAGATTGAATGGAGTCACTTAAACTCTGTTATACGTGCAAATTGAACTGACCAAACGAGACTCGTACGAAATAATTGTACTGAATAAGTACAAAATAAGTAGCATTAATGCTACGGAGACCGTGGCAGTGGTTAACTCTGGCCGAGATTAATAGAAATATTGGAGATATGCTCCAAGTAGACAGGAAAAATTATGCTCTCTTATGTGGGAGTCATTTTCGGAAAAATAACTAGCATGACATGAAAAATTAAAAGAAGGCACCTTATTAGCCTTAAGGACCTAAGCTGAAGTTGAAACTTAAGACAAGACCACTTAAAGTTCGGAAGTTAAAGTGAAAATAGTCATTATCACTTGTATGTAAAAAAAAAGAATTAATAACCGTGTGCCGTGAATCCAAGGTATATTTCCTGCAGAAGGGCCACTTTGTTTGAGAACAGAACAGCCCAAGAGGAAACTGTGGCCACAAATAAAAAAAATGTGACAATACTATAAATAATTAATTATTGTTTGTGCAGGTTCATAATAGTCCTTTTAGCTGTAGCCGATGACAAGAGGACCTGGAAAGTTGTAAGGAGCTACCAGAAGGCAGCCCTGGTAAGCAAACCTTCAGAGTACGGGCACGAGTCAATTGATAATGGCATAACAGGTACAATGGGAACAGCAAAAGTTTTTAGCTTATCAGATCTAAGCTGTAAATGGAGCATTGTCCCAAAAGGACACTAAAGGGAAAAAAAGAGATTACAGACAAATACATTTTTTTGTAAGTGTCTCAATCACCTGAAAATTCAAAAAGAATTAAAAAAGCTCAAAAGTTTGAATAAACAAACAGGCATATAGTAAGCTAAAAACAGTTAATGACACAAGTGGTTCGAAATAGAACCAAAGTTTTAAAACAAAGATAAGAAAATGTATATAATCGTATATGGAAAAGTTATATAGTGGTAACAAATGTTGTTGAGAAAATATACACAGTTACAAAGATATTTTGAAAACCCTTTATAAATAGGGAATTGTTATTATATAAAAAAAATTGTAAATATGTAAATTTTAATAGCAAAATCATGTTATATGAACTATTACAAAGCCCTTATATAGAGGCTAATCACAGTTATCAGTTATAGTGTATAAATCTATTTGTTGGAGTTGATTTTTATGTAAATATTTTAATTGCAGTTAAGTCTTATCAGATAAAATTCTTGATGGACTTATTTAAAAGTTGTACAAAGAACAAATATTGCAGTGATTAAATAAATTATTAGGGTACATAATTATTATTTGTTTTTAACAATTAAGTTATGTATCAACATAACTTCTGTTAATATATATATAACCTAAACTATCCATGTAAATATAGTGAATTAATATGTTGAGTAATTTTGTTTTATATTCTGCTTTATATCATTCAAGAATTATTCTACATTAATATTTTATAAGCAATTAACAAAACACTAATTGGAATTAATGCCAATGCTAGTCTATATCATGTTTTATTTTTTTAAATGCTTTAAGTTCTAACCAGTAGTTAAATATCCTATCTAGTTTTGCGACTTAAAAAAATACTTATTACACAATGCCTGTATATATATATATATATATATATATATATATATTATATATATATATATATATATATATATATATATATATATATATATATATATTATATATATATATATATATATATATATATATATATATATATATATATATATATATATATACTATGTTTTTATTTTCTTTAAGTATAAACTAGTGATTTAATGTTATATATAAATTTATGACTTCGAGTCAACGTATAAATGTTTTTTTATTGTCAAAGAATCTGTTAAGTGATTAATAATTCTATAGTAAGTTGAAGAGGATAATGAAACAAGTCGCCAGCAAGAAACATAATGTTTCTAGTTAAGCAGCGTTAGTTGTAGAGTGATTAAAAGAGAGAAAAGTAATTAAAAGTAATTAAAATTTACAAAATTGAGTGTTTCTTTCTACTATATATGTAAAACTTTATGCTTTATGTGTATTCTAATGTGAATATTTATTTTAGATACAGCCTTAGCTTTTTTTGAAAATCAAATTTTTCGTAACATCCTTTCGGATCCATTCCTCAATCATTTTTTTACGCATTTTTGGAAAGTAACAAATTTCGAAGCCAGTTAAAATGTATCCTGATACTAACATCTCATACCATCAGAAACCAAACCATACCTGATCAACTAATATTTTGGAGAGTATATGCAGTATTACAGAATATTGCTACCAGTTCATCCTAAAGTGAGATAAAATCGGAACTTAAATTAGGCCTAAAATATAGCAAAGAATGTGCTACGTAACCTAAATAGCTTTATGTTATTGAAATATGTGAAAATGCTTTGTGCTGGAAAAATATGGTAAAATTTAAAAACCAAAAATGTTATGTGTAATATATCCACGGCATTTCTAATACCAAAAATAAACGGTATATCAACCACATCACCCAGATAAATTAAATCATTAATGGGAATTAAATTTAAACTCACATAATTTATAAACATTTTGAATATAATTTTAAATCTAATTTAAGCAGAACCACTAATATAATGCTTAAGCCACTTGGGGGTCAAGCTAAAACAGAAGATGCATATGAGAAGGGTAAAAAGAGTAGTTCCAGTCCTAGAGACAGAGAAAGAGAAACAAGGATGAATTTCAAAATTGTAATCCTTGGACAAAAAAAAAACGGACATGGCCTATATTTGACCATAACAATGACCCTAAAGAAACCCATTGAGAGTATATGCATATAATGATACAAAGATGGCAGCATAATAGCTGTAAACAAAAATTAAGATGTTTTAAAAGTAAAATATTGGCAACTCTTCTTTAAATAGGGAGTATTGTGGTAAAGCTTTCTAATTAAGTCAATTTGGAATTTAGTAAAAATAATAAGACGCAAATACAAAGTTTCGAAATACCACTTTTTATTAATATAAAGATACATATCCTGGAATGTGTAAGCATGAAGGGAATTTGCTCAATAACCAATTTCCTGGCTAACTACGTCAATGAACCGGATGGACGCGGTTGGTTTTTCATATATGTATACTCAGATTTTTGAGACTGAGGGGCGAACTCTTTGACTTGTAGGGCGAACCTCTGCTCGTTTATTATCTTATTAGAAATACCTTGGAATATTATCGGATTATTGTAAGTGTCTATATATCTTATTATATATTATTATAGTTTTCTCAGACTTGTGGTCTACTTGGGATAACCAGTCCCACTAGAATATATATATCTTATTAAATCTTGTATTAGTATATGTTAACTGAATAAAAGTATAGTGTTATAGCCAACCTCTCTTCAATCTACATTTAGTCCCTCGAAAATATCCAGCTGGTACACCTCATTTGTCCGGTCATAGCCTAAGGCACGCTACCACAGTTTAATTACCTTAGGGCCATAGTTATCTCCCCTATAAAGGGAGAATAAAGATATCTACAACTACATCACCTTAACAACCATAAGAACCATGTTACCACATTCGCGCTTTAATGGATTTAGTGAACAATGTGTTCTGTGTGAACATTTTTGTGATTTTCTTTTGTCTGTGAGCCGTTTTACGTTTTAAGAAAATATGCTGAAGAATTTTATCAGATTGGTGGTAATGTTGCCAGGAAGGAGAGTGATGTAGCCCCTAACTAAAAAAAATATATTTAGCTTTCAACTTCTAATAAATTACGGACAAGTCCAAAGACTGGATTGAAGAAAACAACATTTAAGAATAATGAGCCTTTGCTCGATACATAATATCATTGTTGGCATTACGCCTTTGAAGGAAAATCAGACTGCTGCGTTATTTGCCCGGCTATTAGATCTGCAGTCTCATCTAATTTGATTTCCCCGTGGCAAGGCATATTTAGGACTTTGAGCTCATTTCTCTTACTCCTTCACTTACAAAGAAATAAGAGATAGCCTCCAGATCTAAGTCAGAGCAAGAAACAAGTGACTGATCCACCAGCAGTAATACTACCAAGCAAAAACCAGTCAAAAACAGTGTCGTGTTTAATTTCAGGTTGTAACTAACCAACACTTCTAAAGCCATATCCCAGCGCTCTACTGAAAGCATGGAATAAGATTTGGGCCAAGATGTTAAACATTAAGATTTGAGGTGGGGATGTGAGAAATAGCCCCTTTGCCATGTTTTTTATTTAAGCAACAATAATTTCCTTCAATATGGACTGGAAAATATTTAAACTTCTCATTTGAAGTTACTTGTGCTTCCTTGTTTAAGGAACATGATTTATCACATGGTAGCAGGTGGAGATTGTAACGGAGAGGGCTCATCTCCTTGGTAGTCCGAGGAAGGATATTTGTCGCAACAACTATCTTATCAATCCATAACTACTGAGTAGTAACTGTTATTGAGCAGAGAAAACACTTAAGGGTCATATTTTGTATTTTTAACCAATCTAACATAAAAGTTACAAACTTTTTACGCTGAAACCTTGTTAGGATACTATGAACTACAGTCACGGTACATTGATGTCAATCCAACTAATGTACCCGGAGCTCAAAGCCTGGACCATTGACAATAGGTATATAATACTTAACAAATTTCCAACAGGTCTTATACCGAGAATTCAAAAAAAAAGGTGTCTTGAAATTATTCTTAATTTTGATAATGTGTAATTGAAGATATTACTGTTCAATTTATCGAAATTTAGTCCTTGTTTGTGAGATAATGTTTTTAAAACGCTCATACATTTATGCCTGGTGAGTAATCATAAAGAAATATTACCAAAACATTGCTTTGCTGGACATCTAGATTGTGTACATTTTACCAGCAATCCGAACGCACTTAAACTTAAATTCTAAATTAACGTGACCCCCACATCAAACTACAGCAACTCTGTAAAAGCGGGAATGAAGAAACTGAGGAAAACTAGCTTACATTTGCTAAACTGACCTTAGACTGACCTTAGGAAGCTAAACTGACCTTAGGAATCAAGACCTTAGACTTTCCCCCCCTTCCAGCCAGAGACCAAGACCCTGAATCTTCTATAAGTAAACCTGCAAAACCAACCTCATCAAAATCGCCAAAGGAAATATCAGAAGAAAATTGAAATCTACTTACAAACTTATGCCTCTACATATTCAACTTCAACTCACTCTCCAGAACATCCCTCACATAAGATCAAAAATCCTCAATTCTAGAAGAGATGGCTAATACCTACTTCCCAAAAAATCTTAAGGACACAGCCAACACAAATTTCAGCACTATACTCAATAAACTAAATCTATCTATCAATGGCTAACCCTCAGTTACCTCTATCCTCCTCAATTTTGCAATGGAATGTGAGATCATTAAATGACTATAAAATCACTGACCTTCTTAAGTATACTTCTTCACACAACATAGACATACTATGCCTCCAAGAAACCCATTTAAACTCATCAGTTAATCTAAAAATTCCTGGTTATGATGTCTTATGTAAAGACAGATCTTCCAATAGGATTGGTGGAGGAGTTGCCATCCTTGTACGATCTCACCTCAAATTCTGTGGTATAAGCCTCCCTGATTTCAGTCATGACATTGATGCAATTGGTGTAAAGTTGTAAAGTTGCAAACATGGAGGTCACTGTTATTAATTTATATAATCCAAATGGCAATAACAATGGACATGATTTTTTCAATTTTATTTCTAATAATTTCTCAAATTCAAATCTAGTGGTTGTTGGGGACTTCAATGCCCATAGTTCTATCTGGGGTTATTCACCTCAAAATAATGCTGGAAAATACATAGAGGAATTCCTCACCAATTTTACCAATATAGTACTAGCGACTCCTAGACACCTAAATACCTACTTCAGCAAAAGAAGTGGGAGTTATTCAACTATTGATCTTCAATTAGTTTCATCAAGTTTAACAAATAAAACTACTGTCAACAGAATAGACAACCTCCTTAGTGACCATTTTGCCATATGCACAAAAATTGGTGACCCAGCCATCATTGACAATTTCATTTCCCACTATGTGTGGCAAAAAGCAGACTGGCCAAACTTCTCCCACATTCTCTCAAACCATGACTACTCTTCACTCTCCACTGACCCAAACCAACTCTCCAAAAATCTCACATCACTACTTCTTGATGCTGCAAAACTTACCATACCCCAGTCCCAATGCCCTAAAACACTGAAAAATAACAAACCCCCTAAGCCATGGTGGACATCCTCTTGCCAAGAGGCTTGGCACAATAAAAGGAATGCCATCAGATCCTTCAAGAGAAATCCATCCACTGGAAAATATATTGCAAAGCTACAAGCAGAGGCAAAACTTAAGAGAACAATCAAACTTGCAAAAGAAGAGGCTTGCAAAAACTTTCTCTTATCAGTGTCCCACAAAACGCAAGAGTCAAAGATTCATAAATTCCTAGACAAGATGTGTGGCAAATTCTCCACACAGAACCCCTTCCATTACCAGCTAACTCTAAATGGTCAGCAGCTGGAAACCAACGAAGAAAAGCTAAATTTTTAGCGGATTTTTATGAGAAGCAATTCAAAAACACCCCTCATAATCCACCTCAGATCAGCCTAACACCCCATTTTGACTTGCCTGGGTCCCAGTATCTACTCCAAGATTTTACAATGATTGAGCTGAATAAAGCAATCAATTCAATCAAACCCAAAACATCTTGCAGCCACGACCAGATCCATCCATCTTTGCTCCAACACCTTCCAATAGAGTTTAAAAAAGTACTCTTATCTCTCTTCAACAATGCCTGGAGCAATTCCTTCTTCCCATCTGCTTGGAAAACATCACTCATCATCCCTATATTAAAACAAAATAAACCCAAAGAGGACCCCAACTCCTTCAGACCCATTATGATTACCCCAGTTCTGGGAAAATTATATGAGAAGATAATCCACTCCCGATTGTATTGGTTTGCTGAGTCTAACCACCTCATCCCACATACCCAAACAGCATTTAGGAAATATCATTCTTCCATTGATGCATTTGTTCGCCTAACCAACGCCATATCTGAGTGTCTGAAAGACAACCAAATCCTAGTTGCAGCCTTCTTGGACTTCCAAAACGCATATGATAATATCCAACATCCACTCCTACTGCAAAAATTATCAGAAATGGGTTTTCCAATACCTGTAGTGAATTTCTTTAAAAGTTACCTATCTGAACGCTCTTTTGTTCTCCAAGTAAATTCCTACATCACTTCTAAAAAGTCTGTCTCCAAAGGCCTTCCCCAAGGTGCTGTCCTCAGCTGTCTCCTGTTTTCACTATATTTATGGGATCTCAACCTACCCCAAACAAATATTCAGTTTGCAGATGATATAGTCCTATGGTCTTCCTCAAATGATTTTGAACTAGCCCAATCCAAGTTACAAAAGTTGCTTTATGCCTTTGAATGTTTCTCCAACAATTCATGCCTACCCACCGCCCCATCAAAATCAGCTATAGTTCAGTTTCATAACAAGAGAAATCCCCAATCTGCCCTACTAACCCTAAATGGTGTTGTCATCCAAGAGCAACAACACATCAAATATCTTGGCCTCACTCTAGACCAAAAACTAACCTTCAGGCTCCACAATGAAAATGTGAGAATAAAATGCCTCAGAAAAATGCGTATCTTACAAAGGCTACTCAATACGCCTTGGGGTTGCCATGAAAAAACTCTAATAAATTTCTATAAGACTTATATTAGATCTCAGATTGATTATGGACTAATTGTATATGGCTCATGCTCAAATACCCTACTATGCAGTCTGGAGACTGTCCAGAATACTATGATCCGTGCTATACTTGGCCTCAGGAATCACACCAAAACCAACTTCCTCCTCAGTGAAAGTGGTCTCACCTCTATTGCCATGCGTAGAGACATCCTACTTGCCTGGTACTTTACAAAAATTGAAGGTAACAGTTCCCATAGATTACATGACTGGCTAAGAAACCCTGGAGCTTTTAGGGGCCTTGCACGGGAATTTTCAACCACCCAAATGACCTACCCCATACCTTCATCTTCTTTATTTCAAATTTACCCCCGGATACCTTCCTGGGCTAACCACTACCCAGAAGTGAACCTTTTGTTTGCGCCAGCTATTAAAACAGACCTTTCCCTTGCCTATGTAAAATCATTATTTCATGAATTTGAGTCTCAGAGATATATCCACCACCTCCTAATTTTTGTGGACGGCTCAAAAACAGATTCCAGGACTGCTTGTGGAGTATACTTCCCATCTTTAGGTATAGCAGCTGCTGAAAGGCTCCAAAATGATGTGAGTATCATGACAGCTGAAATAGCTGCCATCAACATTGCATTGGAAACCATTATAAAGATGCCAAACCCCCTAAGAAACACCCCTCTTATAATTTATTCAGACTCAAAATCAGCCCTTGCCTCAATATCACCAGAACATTCAGACTACCCAGACAATGATACCTCCACCACTCTTGTACTATTGAACCAACTACTTAAACAAGGTATATCCACAAAATTCCAGTACATCCCAAGTCACATGGGTATAAAAGGGAACCACAAGGCAGATGAAATAGCTAAATCTGCCCTTCAGCTTGAAATAATTTCTGGAAGACCTATCCCAGTAAGAGATGTAAACCATTGACGCCTAAAAATTTATCTAGCAAACCAATGTCCACCAAACCTTTCTCCATTTACATCCCGGAAAGACTCAAAGATGTACCACAGAATACGATCAAATGCTACTGGCCTTAACAGCCAAACTTATCACTATCAAAACACAACCATTCCAACAGTAATGAGCCCTCTTTGCCGCCTATGTCAAACCTATGATGAGACCATCAACCATGTTCTTTTTGGTTGCCCTGTGGCAACTCTCAACCATAAAAAAAGAATGGCTAACTTTATCTACTATATTCAAGCGCCTCAAGCTAACCCCTAATATTGACCAACTAACACAAAGGAGACACTCTTCAACTGATGATGCTGAATTGTTCAAAGCTGTCTTTAACTGCCTAAATATAGGTGGTTTCATCAATGATGTATAAAGCCTATTATTGAATAATAATAGTCTAATCTCTATATTTGATTTCCCGGGACACCCCTGACATAATAAGACAATACGAAAAAGGCTAAATAGATTCATCCGAAGCCTATAATTGAAGAAGAAGAAGAAAAAGGACTGAAGGAAAACATTAGAAAGGTTAAATGGGTTCATCCGAAGCCTATAATTGAAGAAGAAGAAGAAAACATTAGAAACCTGTGGGATTAGTCCTTTGCCAATTGTTTCTTCACAGTAGGCTAGGCTTAGAGTTAGTACGCATTGCTGTTTTACATGCTAATTTTGGTAATAGGACAGAAACAAGGTAGAAAAAAATACCATGTGACTTCATTCAAAGTTTTTCCCAAGTAGCTTTGGCTATAATTATTATTATTGTTGCATTTTTATCAGAGTTGCCCCATCCCACTGATGAAACCAAGTTTAGTTCTAGGTAACATTCTTGTGCATGACCTCTCCCAGGGCCAGTTTCAAAGCATTGATGCTTCTAGGCTCAAGTGTTTTGCTGCTCCATTTGCAAGATTTTTGGGGAAAATCCCAAAGATCTTGCAAAGGCTTCTCAGAAGCCTTTCCAACTTGACATATTATCCAGGACAAGAGGGCACAGTAAGAAGCTGCTTTGGAAGAGAGCTCACAGCAGACTCTGCAACCACTATTTTTCCAATAGAGTAGTGGCCCCCTGTAACAGTATTCCCAATGCAGCTGTCAATGCATCCAAGATTGCTGTTGATAAGAATTGGTCCACCAAACCATGGAAAACAGAGTGGGACACTGCCAAACCAATGGCTCCCCATCATCACTGACCAGCAACTCTACAGGATTTTTTCTTTATTTTGCTGGACAATGCAGTTTAAGGTAGAGGAAGTTTTGAGTATAGCCTTAAGCTATGTCAAAGAACTATTAGGGTATATTTGGAAATAAGTTAGTATTGATTAGGAAATCAAATTGTACTATTCTTTTACTATTGAAGTGTTTCCTCTAGACAAGTGTATACAACTGTCTTAACACTTTGTATGGTAAAATTCTACTTTAGCTACTTTTGGCTATCTTGGAAAGGGTTTAGGGTAGGAAAATGAAACTTTCAGGGATTAGCCTACAGGCTAAAGTATGTCCTGGGAAGGTATTTTGCAGCACCTACCTTCACTCCTCCCTCTAGAGGGTCCTGAAATTTACCTACAAGACAGGTCTATACCTATTGAAATTTTGACAAAACAACATTTTACCTTAATTTTCAGTTATCAGTTTCTTTTTCTCTGGCTTTAGTTCTGAAAATGCAATTCCTGTTATTTAAGTATAATTTAAGCCATATCAATTTTTTTCAAAATTTAGGAAATGTATTTGCATATCTTTAAAACTTTATAAAGTGGGATTGAGCAAAGTTGTGAGGCTGAAAACAATTTGCAAGTGGTCTGTTTTTTTTTTTATCTATCTGATTAGTCTGTTAATATAAACCTTGCCCCTTCATTTAAGCAGAAGATCAAATTTACAAGTTTTTACTTCTATAACACACAGATTTTTAAAGGTCATCAAAAGTCAGGACCCTCTACAGGGAGAAGGAGTGGAGGTAGGTACTTCAAAATACCTTCCCAGGACATAGCCTATTTGGCTGTCTTGACACTAAGGATCCTGTAAGTTAATCCAATTAAAGAGAGCAAGCACACAAACCTTAAATTACAGCTTAGAGTAATGTAAGGATTTTTCCTTAGCATCAGAGTTGATGATCAATAAATTGCTTGCAGTGTTGTTTAGTTATCATGTTCACTTGAATGATCAGTAGCTTCCCATTTAAATTTCCACTCCCTAGAGGACCATTCAGCATTCAGTCTTTGTTTAAAAATGTCAACAAAATCAGCAGTATTTCTATCTTTAGAGAGTTTTTTTTTCAATCAGTGACTATCCTTAAGGAAAACAATTATTTGCAGCCCTGGTTATTACCTTAAATTTTATTGTCCAGCAAAATAAGGAAAATTCCTGTAAAGTTGCTGGTCCCTGATGATGGGGAGCCATTGACTCAATTACATCCAACTCTGACTTCCATGGTTTAATGTATAAACTCTTGTCAATAGCAATCTTAAATTCATCAGGAGAGGTAGCAATGACAGGAATATCAGGAAGATTGTTCCAAAGGGCAATCACTCTATTGGAGAAGTAGTGGTTGTGGGCTCTTGTCTCTACCCTCTTCCAGTACAACTTCTTGCTATGCCACTTGTCCTGGAAGATTCATAATTGAAAGGGCTTTTGACAGGAGGAGTCAGCATTCAAAAGCTTATAAGTTGATATGACTAGACCCAGGTGCCACACCAATGAGGGAAGACCAGTGGCAGCAGGTCCAAAACAGCGCACTGCTGGTAAGATTTTCTGCAGTGCACTGCTGGTAAGATGTTGGTGGTGTGCTGCTGGTGCAATCAATGTTGACTGCAAACATTAATGTTTTCATCAGTCTTTCTCAAATTACAGCTTAAATTTACAACAGATTCAAGACTATTCTTGAGTTCAAAACTTCACAAGTTGCTGGCTGGAAACTGGTCTTCTTTGTTATTCATCAAGAGAAGTAGAAATCAGGTAAAAACAAAATGTCTGTTGCATTTCAGAACTCTTGCATAATAGTTGAAGTATCTATTAGCTATGTATTCTTAACATAAATAATTATCAAAATTATCATAGGTTTTTTTTTCATCAACTTTTACTGCATACAAAACTTCAAATACTGTATCATAAAATTTGTCAGTTATCTGGGTAAAAACTTTGAATATAAGTTCAAACTTGGAAGCTTAATTTTTTCATAATGCCCTTTGCCTATATCTGTTTTGTCACCTTTAAAACAGTTGAAATGGGCAACTCTGATATTGATGTTTTTTTTTGCTCTTTTGGATTTCTAAAAAGCCTTCCTTGTATTAAAAAGTGGTTTTTAATAAGAATTAAAAAAAAAAATATTTTAAAGTTTTTTTGTCTTCTTTATAGAATATATATCATGTAGGCTAAGGCTGAACTGCTGCTTTTTTTATTGCTTTTGGCTGCTCTTTTGGATATTATTCATTTTTTCTTTTGGGGATTCATTCCAAATTATAAATTCATAAATACCTAATATCAGCTAAATTATAAACTGCATCTAAAAGGAGTAAATTTATCAAATTGAAAAATACATGATGAAAACTTCACATGAGAACACTTCAATTACAATGAAACAAAAAACACTAAATGGTTTATTCAGTATGAAGAAAAATGAAATGCGAGCTATTTTCTTAGGTAAAAATTGAAAAGCTCGTCCGTTTTAAATGTAATTAAATGAAATAATATGCAGACTGAAGTAGCTCCAGGAAGATGTTGAGATTTTCTTCCTAGTTCATCACTTTTAATCCAAGCAAAAAGTTAGGAGACTTGGTATCAGTTATTGAGTTTAAGCTTTTATTTCCAAATGCTCACAAAAATTACCAAATTTAAGAAAGTTGCAGCAATAAGTCACCTGTGGTCAAAATACTCAAAGACTCCTCTTTGATCCCCACCCAGGCTCAAAGCTTCTGCTTTGGTCATATCCATGGAAATCTCCAAAGAGTTTCTTTTTAAAATAGCTTTCAAGCATAGTTAGGGGTATTTAGCCTTTTTTGCTTTTCTTCAAAGCTTTGAAAAAGCAGTACAATATCCCAAATGTTACATATGTTCTATTTGTGCATATTTTTGGTCATCATTTGTGGGGTGATCAAATTTTTTAAACCACTGTAGATACATAAAAACATTGCAACATCTAGTACCCTGAGGTAATAAGACTGTCAAAGACTCCTCCTTGAACCTCCAAATTTGAAAGCTTTTATTATTACCTGGCCTTTTAATGTAACTTGGGCACTGGACTAAGTGCCCAAGTTACTCAAACATCACTCAAGTGCAATGTTAGGGGGGGGGATGTTGATATTGCTTTTGTAACACCAATTTGTTTTAGTGTAAATCTGCCTGGTACTTATGAATGATTGTTTTCAAGTAAACTTGTTTCATCAATATTATAAAGATGAGTTGGACGTATGTGTCTCTTTCCCTTTGGATGATAAAACTATACAAGTGCTGTATCAAGTATAACTCACAAAATTTTGTTAATTTTTGTCAACTTTTTGGCATCCCTGCTTTCAATAAAAAAAAAAAATCATGGTACTATCACTTAAATATAATTGCTCCCTATGCCCCCCCCCTCTGGATACCATCTTGATAGAATACTGTCTCTGCTTTAAATAAAAAAAAATAATTAACTTATTGGCATCCCTGCTTTCAAAAAAAAAATTGAGGTATTACCATTTAAATATGATAGCTCCCTATTCCCCCCCCCCATTGGATACCACCTTGATAGGATGTTGTATCTGCTTTAAATTAAAAAAAAATTAACCTTTTGGGATCCCTGCTTTCAATAATAAAAAATTCGAGATATTATCATTTAAATGTAATACCTCCCTCCCCCCCCCCGTCTGGATACCACCTTGATAGGATACCATCTCAGCTTTACATTAAAAAAATAATTTACTTAATAATTAACTAGGTCACTATATGGTTCAAACAAACACGCAAAATAACGTTAAACAGCTTAGTGTTCCTTGAAAAAAAAATTGAGGGTTTGAGTAAAAAATTGAGGATATGAGTACAAAGACAACAACAAAAATGTTGAAATTATTCAGATTTACCTCAAATTATTGGAAAACTGAGTCATAGATCACACCATGGCATTCAATAAGATCCAAAGAATCTAATTAAAAGGGAGCACACACAAAAGCCAAATTAGGACAGTAGCCTATGAGAAATCACAAAATACCCAAGACAGTGAACAAGTCCCAATGGGGGGCCCTGGGTCTATCAAAATATTTCAATGGTTTCCCAGGGAATTTGATGTCATTTTCTTCCATCTCCACTTTAAATGAAAAAATAATTATCTTTTTGGCATCCCTGCTTTCAATAAAAAAAATGAGGTATTATCATTTAAAAATGATAGCCCCCTCCCCCCCCCCTAAAGGCAATAATTTACAATTTTTTATGAATCATTTTTTTTGGGGTAACTTCTGTTTCAATCTTTAATTCCCCAACCTTGTACATAGCTTAGTCTATAGCTAACTTTTGTCTCAATAGAAGGTTTTTTTTTTGGGGGGGGGGTAAATTTTTTCAGAAAGAAGATTGTATTTTCTTTAATCTATCAGGCGTTCAACAATTGAGTATTAAACATTAAGAAAATATTATCTAAAAACAGCAAAAGAAAAAAAAATTCTGCAAACTTACAATTCAGCTGTAGAAACAATCTGTCTGCTATCAATGTCAAAATCCAACTGAAGGCTGAAGCTGTATAGTAGTGAATGCGTTCTATAATTCTATTCAACTTGAAAATAAAATTCTTGACTACAAATAGCAATTGGGAAACTGCATTCAAAATGATCTAAACTTATTTTGTAAAGATGATACTTTTTTTGTCAACATATGAAGAACTGTGTATATTGCAATATTTGCAATTGCATATTGCATCTGTCTGGTTTTTATGCAAAGTAACAAAAGAGACAAAAATTAACAAACAAGAGAGTAGTGAAGAATTATGGTATGCAAAGTAATATTTGGCAGGGAAAGTCACTGGTGACAAATTGCTAGGGGTGGCACCATGATTACGTGATTTTCGGGGATTTGGGGAACCAAATTTTTTTTGGGGGTGATGCATAGATTTTCTGGGAAATACCCAAAAATTTGGGGATAGTGCAAGCCCTGCTTGATTTCTAATCAGGAAAATCGAAATACTAAACCACACAAGAAAGAAAAGCTCCAACTTTGCAGTTGACACAATAAAGAATTGCTGCAAAATTAATTTAAAGTCAGCTAAACACCGCCGCCTCTGCCCGCGGCGGCGCGCCGGCGGCGGTCGACCGGGCCTCTCGTCAGTGGCGTTCGGTCGATCCGCCAGCGCGGCGCCAGGATCTAAATATGACATCACCTCTTCAAGGTCTATACACAAGCAGCAGGAGCTATTCAGTCAATATTCTTGCACCATCAACAGCTTTTCTTGCTTGTCTTTGGACACATTCTATTTTCTGCTGGTCAGTATTGGTCAGTGGTGTTGCAGCACTCATCCCCAATTTTGGCAATGGTCACACAAGACCTTTGTACAGTTTGGTCATAACTTTGGATGATCTGCTGTGTACTGTATGCTTGATTATGCCAAGGATCTGGGATGCTTTGGCAACTGCTGGTTTTGCATGTTTGTTAAATTTAATTTCTCATCAGTAACAATTCCCAAATCTTCCCAGCTGCTAAAGAGTCAATCAATTGTCTTGAGCCATCCCCTCTAATCATATGGTACAGCCACCTTATGTTCATTCTCCTAAAGTAGATCAACTTGCACTTTTAAATGTTAAATGCAAGCTTCCACTTGCAGGCCCAAAGTGAAAGCAAATACAAGTCTTTCTCCATAGAAGCTCTTGTAACTGATGACTCTGTAGAGCCAGTAAGCTTTAGAGCATCAGTGTAAAGGCTCATCTTATTTCTTGAAGCTTCTGGAGCAACATTAATAAAAATATTGAATGATGTTGGACCAAATATTGTTCCCTGGGGCATGCCACTGTCAACTTCTGAGAAGAATTCTTGCCCATTATCCCCAAATATCTTAACTTTCTGCTTTCTTCCTATGAGCAACTGCATCACCCATTCTACAACCTCCCAATTAATGCCAATAGCTATTAGTTTTATCTTCAGCCAGCAATAACAGACTCTATCAAATACTTTGGCTAGATCTAAAATGAGCATGTCAATTGGAGTATTACAATTTAGCAACTCAGTCATAAGTGTCTATAAGATTTGTCTCAACTGAATACCCAAATCTGAAGCCATGTTGGCTGTCTATGAGTAGTTTGTTGTCAATTAAATGTTTCGTAATTGTAATTTTCACAATTCTTCAAGAGTTTTACTAACTGTTGGGGAGATACTAATGGGTTGGTAATTGGTAACATTATTATGTTAGACTGCTTTAAAAGTTATAGCTGATGACCTCTGGTTCTTAAATAAGAACCAACAACAGGAAATAATGTTGAGAGAATGTTGACCTTTGTTAGCTTGTAGGTTTGAATGGTATCACCTCTTTTTTTCCTTTACACAATTTTTGGAGCTTTCAGCCTAGCCAGTCTTGCAGGGTAAGAATGTTTGTGCATGCTAGTTACCATTTTAGTGGTATGTCTCTGCACATCTTTAATGTTTTTTTTGTTTTTTTAATTACAGGGAGGCTAGGGATATTGCAACTTCAAGCCTAAGTTGTATCTATGCAAAAGATTAATGAGTTTGGGATGCAAATTGTAGTTGATGCAACCATAACAACTACAGCAAAGCCCTAATGACATTTTGATCTTTCAAAGTTTTAAGGGTTGATATCCCTTCTACTGTTTTTTATAATTTCCATTTTCTTTAAACTTGTCTTTATTTTCCATTTTTATTTCAGTTTGTTTTATTATTCATTATCTGTCCATAGAAGTAGCCTATCTGCTATCTTCTTGTTTGATGAGATTGTTCATTTCAAGCTTGAGTTATTATATTTACTTGTTTTAAACAAAACAGAGTAAGCCATAGGCTTGTTTTGTTACAAAAACTATTGGAAAACACAGTAGCAGAATCGTAAATGTAGCAGTCCCATAGCCCAATGCATTACAAAATGACAATAACAAAACTAGAGACAACACTTTGGATTCTAAGTAACAATGCCATTAATGTTACAGGCCAATAGGCCTTTCAGTATTACAAAAATAACAAAATTTCTGATAACAATATAAAACTAACTTTGCAATGATCAAAAATGACAATAAACATATGCTTCTCAAATTACAAATACTTCACAATAAACAAGGAAACAATTTTGGTAAGTTTGGAGATATCTCCATCACTGAGCTATGAATTAGGTGAGCATACCACTTGATGCTTTTATCATGCTCTTTCTGAATAGAATAGCAATTTTACTTGGGAATTCAATTTTAAGCCCTTTATGGACCCTTAAAGATGGTACATTTTTCTTTTATTTTTGGCCAAAGAAAATGTTAAAATCAACAATTCTTAGTTCATAATATGCAGAATAATTGTAACTAACACATTTTGACTGCAAATCCACTATAATTTACTCCCACCCCCCTAATTTGCAAATATATCACCAATTATGCATTTCCCATGTGTTCTCTGGCTTTTGATTTCATCACAGTCAATCCAATTTACAGGTTTTGGATTTAAACAAGAGTGACACCAATGGCTTAAATTAAACATGGCAATTTTTGAAAAATGCATAAAATGTTTATTCAATTGGATTGTTCTAAATCAATGCCAGTGGATTATATAAATTTAACAAAATGGTATTATAATCATAAATAAAAGTTCAAATAGGGATAAATTCCTTTTAATAGACAGTGATAAATTTCACAAAAAAAGGGCACTAGACCTTTCAATTTTCAATCGAATGAGCCTTTTTCGAAGTTTCTACAACAACAAAAGGCCATCTCAAATTTTTATCGAACATATTTCTGTAAAATACGAGGTGTGTGTGTGGGGGGGGGGAGGGGTATCCACCCTTCAATCACTCTCAATGTTAAAAAGGACACTAGAACTTCTGATTACAAATTCAATGAGCCCCTCCTAAGTTTATAGGATCACCCTTTCTATATAAACCTTATATGTCCCTAGGACATAACTTAAAACCCTTACCCTGAGGATTATGGAGGGGGGATTGTTATCCTCAAAGACATAATTTCTGGACCTTTTAATTACGTTAAACAAAATGGCTCTCCCAAATTTTTGATTGGATGTGTTTGGGGAAACGGCGGGAGGGGGGTAGTTGCACTCCAATCAATCTCGGCTATTAAAAGGGCACTAGCCCTTTCAATTTCCAATTGAATAAACTCTTTTTGAAGTCTCTACGACAACAAATGGCCATCTTTAAATTTCTATCACATACATTTCGGGAAAATACGAGATGGGGGGGGGAGGGGTATCAACCCTCCAATCACTCTGAATCTTAAAGGAGGCACTAGAAATTTTTATTACCAATCCAATGAGCCCCCTTCGCAGTTTATCCGATCACCCTTTCTATATAAACCTTAAATGCCCACAGGGCATAACTTACAACCCTTGCCCAGAGGGCTGTGGGGGGGGGGGTTGTCATCCTTCAAGATATAATTTCCGGATCTTTCAACTATGTTGAACAAAGTGGCTATCTCAAAATTTTGATTGAATGTGTTTGAGGAAATGGTGGGCATTGGAGGGGTTAGTTGCCCTCCAATCACTTTCAACTATTAAAAAGGGCACTAGCACTATCAATTTCCAGTCGAATGAGCGCTTTTCGAAGTTTCTATGACGACTGCTTTGATACAAAGTACCCTGGTCAAAAAAAAAATAATAATAGATTGTGCTCACATTGCTCTTTACTTAGGCAGCGCTGTTGCGCTGCCTATGATTGGTAGCAAGAACCATTTGTTCATAATAAATAAGTTCAAACAAGAATACAAACCAACAAAATGAGTAAGTTTTGGCTAAGGGCTTGGGTTGACTGGGGAGGGCTAAGATGCAGTTAAACTGGAGTAAAGGGCATATTAAACAATGCAGGCTTTATGTTTTAAAGCCTGCATTATGTTTGGGATAATGGGCAATTCCTAGTTACAATAAAGATGAGTTTATTCGAGTTTTTATAATGTATATTTGTTGTCATCAAAATATATTTTTGCCTTTAATGTAGTTTTTTAATTAGCAGCTTAAACTGATTTTTCATTAGTTCTCTTAGTAATTTCATTCTTATTTATAGTAATATTTTGTTTCTGATTTATTTGTTTGTTTATTAGATTTTTGTTTGTTGCTTAAAAGATTTCTAATACATACAAACATTTAATATTATAAAGAATTGTAAAATTAATAATTAATTGTCATTTATATATTTATATTATTCATAGCTTTAAAGAGTATTGTTTTCTTGCAGGATATTAGCATAAAGTAAGTTTGTCCATTCATAAGTTGTTGCATTTTTTGGAGGAAAGGATGTTAGGAAAAATATTCTAAATGATTGATTATCCTTAGGAATTATGGATTATCCTTAATTATCCTAAATAATGGATTATCCCTAGTAATTTTCAGTTTAATTGCTGCTAAACAGAAAATTTTCAATTGTTTGCCGAAGTCGCACAGGAAAGTCAAAAGTAGAGAACTGAAAGCCAATTTCTCGAAAATTGGTTCTGAGAAAAAAACGCTATTAAAGATCATGAATGTTCCATAATATAGTTTATAAAATAGGATCACTTTATTATTTTTTGTCTTTGGCCGTTAATGATAGTAATGACAAATAAGCGAGGTCTCAGACCCGTCTCAGACCAGCGGCTGCTGTTCGTTCAGGTGGAGCCTCAAATCGGAAGAGCACTCAAGGTACAAGTGGAAATTTACAAGCAGATCTCCTTCACCTTATCGATCCTGAGTATCGAACCGAATCCAATTGGAATGACAAATTTATGTATATGGAATGATAAAATTTGATACCTCAAGACATGGCCAATTGTAGACAGAGAAAAGCCAAGACAGATAGTATCCTATATATACTGATAATATCCTATATATCAAGGATTCAAGGATATTTCAAGGATTCGCTCCATTGGTCCCGGGACTTATAATTTGTGTAATTAGGGATGGCTGGTTGGAAGGGGGCTCAGGAGAAATAATTTTCCAACTCGGCGCTTCTAAAGAGATATAAATATGCGGGGTAGATTCAGTATATGAAAGGCGCTGTCCCCTCCTCAACGCCTTACTCTTTACGCTAAAGTTTGTATGAATTTCATTTCTACATGTATTTTTGATTTGTAATGTTCACTTTTCATCATGCTAAATCTGATATCATAGCAAGGATATACCCCCCTCCCCCCCACTGGGAAGTTGCTCCAGCGGAAAATTCCTCCATGGAGAATTTCTCCTGAAGAAATCTCTCTTAAAGAATCTACCCCGCATTGTCTGGGAAACTTTCCAGCGGGAGGGGGATTTTTACGCGGGGTAGATTCTTGATATAAATAATAATAATAATAATTTATTTTTGACCCAGTAACAATTATAAAAAAGTGGAGTAACAAAAGAAAATAAAAAGTAAAGACATACAAAACAAAACACATGCAAAACAATATCAATATAAATAACTACAAATGCAAATCAAAAC
This sequence comes from Artemia sinica, assembly GCA_027921565.1. Lineage (NCBI taxonomy): Eukaryota > Metazoa > Arthropoda > Branchiopoda > Anostraca > Artemiidae > Artemia > Artemia sinica. Next base: position 2,191,613 of record CM051274.1, read on the forward strand.
AATCGCACAAGAGGATGAAAAGGACCCAACCGCTTGCAGGCCTCATCTTTTAACTTGGAGTCCAACTTGTTATATGACGTCAATATATCAGTTGCATTAAACATTCGAATAATCTTACGGTTTCTGTACCAACGAGGCAAATACAAAATATATTTACAATAACGGAAATACAAAACTCTAATATCCTGCATATCATTAGTATTAAAAAATGGGCGCAAACCTGATAGAAAAAGAATGGATGGTAGCAATATGTAGAATAGAGTTTAGCCAATGCTTTACGAGAATGTCGGCTGCGATTTGGGACAATTTTAGCATAACCTGCTTTAAGCTTATTCTAAATATCTGCAAGTGCACTAGCACGGATAGCTGAAATAGAAGAGCAGATACTAATCCCGAGCCAACGCAACGCCGGAGCCAGCTTAACTGAAAAAGAACTACAACTCAAATCACTACTTGGGTTTTTAGCATTGAAAACTAAATATTCACATTTTTCAGCATTAAGCACGAGGCCAATTTTTTCCAAAAGCTTAGAAACAAACTGGGTAGACTTAGCTAGGGTGAATTTTGAACGGCTAATAAGTAATAAATCATCTGCATAAGCAATATAAGATAAATTAGTTAGACCCGTAAAACACGACGGAAAGATACGAGAAAGCACAGGATATAAACAAGCATTAAAAAGGTATGGTGACAGAACCCCTCCCTGCCTAAGTCCAGACCGAATTGGAATATTACCAAAAAAGGTCTCTCCTGACCGAAGTCAAACATATGAATTTGCATACCAAAAACGAAGGACATGTATAACAGATGAATTCACTCCAAGCTGGGTAAGAGAATACCATAGTTGGCTGTGACAAACCGAATCAAAAGCTTTTGAAATATCCAACGCACATAAATGAACTTCAGAACCATCTTTTTGTGCTTGAATTAAAAAAGAAGTAAGAATTCGATGCGCATGTTGGCATCCTATATTTGGTTTAAACCCAAATTGATTGGACACATAATCAATATTTGGAAGAATTTCAGGAAGCAGGACATATTCAAAAACTTTGCTCAGCGAACAGGCTACCGTAATAGGTCTATATGATGCGCAATTAGTCGGATCTTTCCCACGTTTAAGAATCGAAGTGAGACTCCCGCACAAAAAAGAATGAGGCACCAAAGACGTACATAGACAAATTTGAAATAATAACTGCAAATGATAAATCAATTCTTTCGAATCAATATGAAGGTTAAAAACACTAATACCATCAATATCACATGATTTAGATTTTAAATTCTTAACACAACGAACCACACGGTCAGGGGAAACGGGAGGCACATGGCCTTGGTAAATTTTCGCAGGTAATACATAAGAACAGAGGCTAACAAACTGAGAGTGAACCGCATAATTCATAATATTAAAAATCTTATTATAATGATATCAGATTTTAAAACGAGATTTTAAAAATTCCTCCGTGGAGAATTTCTCCTGAAGAAATCTCTCTTAAAGAATCTACCCCGCGTAAAAATCTCTATCATAAATCTGATATCATAGCAAGGAAATACCCCCCTCCCCCCCCCCGCTGGGAAGTTGCTCCAGCGGAAAATTCCTCCGTGGAGAATTTCTCCTGAAGAAATCTCTCTTAAAGAATCTACCCCGCGTAAAAATCTCTATCATAAATCTGATATCATAGCAAGGAAATACCCCCCTCCCCCCCCCCCGCTGGGAAGTTGCTCCAGCGGAAAATTCCTCCGTGGAGAATTTCTCCTGAAGAAATCTCTCTTAAAGAATCTACCCCGCGTAAAAATCTCTATCATAAATCTGATATCATAGCAAGGAAATACCCCCCTCCCCCCCGCTGGGAAGTTGCTCCAGCGGAAAATTCCTCCATGGAGAATTTCTCCTGAAGAAATATCTCTTTAAGAATCTACCCCGCGTAAAAATCTCTATCATAAATCTGATATCATAGCAAGGAAATACCCCCTCCCCCCCTCCCCCGCTGGGAAGTTGCTCCAGCGGAAAATTCCTCCGTGGAGAATTTCTCCTGAAGAAATCTCTCTTAAAGAATCTACCCCGCGTAAAAATCTCTATCATAAATCTGATATCATAGCAAGGAAATACCCCCCTCCCCCCCACTGGGAAGTTTCTCCAGCGGAAAATTCCTCCGTAGAGAATTTCTTCAGAAGAAATTCTCGTTGATTTTGAATTAAAGTTATCAAGTATTTTGCAGTAGGTGGCATAGGTTGCATCAAGACATGGCCAATTGTAGACAGAGAAAAGCCAAGACAGATAGTCCAAGTATTTGAGAGGCAAATGTTTAAATGGCTGTGAGACGGGTAAATGGCAAGAGTAGGCATGACTCTCTTATTGGACACATACTTGTCAGTTAAGTATAAAAAAAAGAAGATAAGCAAATACATAAGAATTTCAGTATATGAAAGGGGATTAAAAAAAAACAACTAAAAAAACGCATAAAAAAATTTGTTTATGTCCATTTTTGTTACGTTTTTACGAGTCAGACAAACATTTCGGGGGGGGGGGGGGGGGGGGGCAAACACTCTACCCCCCCCCCCCCCCCTCCCTGGATACAGCCTTGCCCAAGCTGCCCTCGATACTGCCCTAGCACTTGTTCACTGTATACTTTCTGTCTTATGGAAATAAAGTGTATTTAAATAAAAAACAAAACAAAAAAAACTATGCTGTAAAGAGTGTGTCCAATTTCGTCTTAGGAAGTAATGCAAAATATTTCGATTTTTGATAATTTGATGCATGAGAAACAATGTTTGTATGAATAAAATATATATATTTTTTTCTTAAATTGTTATAAGTTAGATTCAAGGCCCTCAATGTTTTTTGGGCTCATCTCTAAAAAAAAAAACAATTTTTTTTTCACGGCTCCCTTAAGGCTCCTTCGTGTAAAATTTTCCCTGGAAAGTTCACCGCCGGAAACTTCCCTCCCCACGGAAAATTGTCCCCATTGAAACCCATCCCATCAGAAAATCCCGTCCCCTTAACTTGGTCAAAAGAAAGTAAGACAAATGAAAATAATTTCGTATAAGAATTCTGTTAAATCCCTCCAGTGTAAAATTTCCCCTGGAAAGTTCACCGCCGGAAACTTCCCGCCCCACGGAAAATTGTCCCCATTGAAACCCATCCCATCAGAAAATGCCGGAGCATATTTATATCTCTTTAGAAGCGCCGAGTTGTAAAATTATTTCTCCTGAGCCCCCTTCCAACCAGCCATCCCTAATTACACAAATTATAAGTCCCGGGACCAATGGAGCGAATCCTTGAAATATCCTTGATATATCCTTGAATCCTTGATATATAGGATATTAGCATAAAGTAAGTTTGTCCTTTCATAAGTTGTTGCATAGGTGTTTGCATCCTTGGCCCTCAAGGAATGCACGAAATATTTTTTGGAGGAAAGAGATTTTAACTTCTTGATGTATTTTTTTACCTTTTTTTTCCTATCCTGTTCTTTTCTATATCTGTAGTTTCATGTTGTTTTTTTAGTTCTCTCAAAGAATTCCTTTTGAAGAAAACCCCTTTTTAATCAAACCGAAAATCACATATGAAGGTAGACCGATCAGAGAAAGAGAAATAGTTCCAATTCTGGCGAATCACAGATTAAAGGCAACCAGAAGACAATATCCAACTGATGAATCAAGTTAGTTCAGTTTGGGAAGGTGAGCCTAGAGGCACTCAGCAAAATGAAGATGAGGATGAAAGACTTGATCCCAGGATTCAGGTATGCACTTCAAGCTCCCTTGCAGGGTTTCTAACTTTGAAAAAAATTGAAAATATATATTCCTACAAAGTTTAAGCCAGCAGAATCTGACAGAAATGTCAAGTTTCATGAGAATCTAGCTCCCTGTCTTGGAACATTTTGGTTATACAGAAGACTGCATGAGAAATATTTTGTGTTATACATTTACTAGAAAAAAATCAAATACAAATTTGCACTGTTAGCAGTAAGGAAGCTGAAATTGAACCTGCTCAATTTTAACCCAGTTTTAATCATCTTTTGGTCTGAAGACAAAGCCACCCAATTTAGTCTGAAAGCCACCCATAGTGAGCAAACCTAGAAGGATGCTACAAAAGCCCACAAAATGGCGTTTTCCGTGGCTAAAAAGTTAACTTTTTGAAGTTTTTGCGAGTAATAATTGTATATCTGTAAATTTTTCCTCCACAACGGCACTACATTTTTTTTCTGAAGATTCTTATGCTGCCATTTTCTGGTGAAAACGATCTAGATAATCGTTTTCTTTTTTCTCCTTATTTTCATTGAAGGTGTGATTTGGCGTCTACAGTTTATTTTTTAGAAAAAACGAGAAATATGGAGGGAAATTGAGACATTTCAAAATGTCCAAGATTAAGAAAAAAAGAAACTTCATGGGCGGCATTAATTACGAATTTTGGTCCTGGTAGAAAAAATGTATTATTATCAGCAAGACAAAACAAAAAAAATTATAATCAGACTATTCAAAAGTAATATCTTTCATTGATTTGCAAGTTGGATAGATGTGGTTAATTTAAGGACAAAATTGATTTAGAAGCATCCCTTTCATAAATAAAACTAACGTTCCGACAGTCAGTAAAAAGTACAAAAATTTTTGTAAAAAGGTGCCATGTGCAAAGAAAATCTACCTCTTGCAATAAAGTCACGCAAATTATTGGCAAATTGGAACCGTTGATGGCATCTCTGGTTAAATACTTTATGCCAAAGTTGATTTTTTTTTGTGCTGGTCATTAATACTTAGAATTTTCATGACACATAAAAGTAAAAAAAAAGGTTCTTACTTTTGTGTACTCTAGTTAAAAAGTTTTTTTTTCAATTTATATGCTTACATGATTTTACTTTATTGAGCTAAATATATTTTTTTCATGAAATTAATAAATTTTAAAACCACTGGTATAAGCCAAAGTGTTCTGTTAACTGTGCAAAATTTTCGTAAAAGTGTAAGTTTAGTCATGACACATTATCTCTGTATCCAAAAACACAGATTTTTCACCAATTTCAACATAGTTATCTAGAAATTACCCTGAGAAAAGGGGTGATTCCCTTTATCTTTTGTATCATGTCATGTTTATATTGTTCATTGTAGAATAACCTTAAGTAATCAAGTTGTTGTGTTAACCCTACAAAGAGTTTTTACAAAGGAAGTCTATCACTGTTATCTCAGCGTGCTTTTGCCTCAGGCAAATTTTATTTCGAGGGAATTCTCTCTTGGATTTAATGAGTGTACTACCAATCTTCAAGGTGATCCAATCCCTATTTTAGGAACTATTCTAGTCCCTATTCTATTTTCAATGTCTTCTTTCCTTTTAACATATATACTTTTGAGATATATTAAATATTGCCTTTTCTTCTGAGATGTTTTCAATATCTGATTTCCTTTTATGATTTGTTCATATCATTTATTCATCTTTAGATTCATCAATATTTTTTAGTATATTTTTAGACCGACTTGAAACTTGGGGGTGGGGGTATCAAGTTTGTCTCTTGAGCAAAAACAACAGCCAATATTATATACTGCAACCCCAGTGAAATCCTTCAGTTAAGACTTTATACTTAATTGGAAAATTATAAAGGTTTAAGTTACAAAGACTTAATTCAAATATTGGTTGAGTTTATATTTTATTTGTTTTTATGTTTTTTTTTTATTATTATTGTTTGTATGCGTTTGCTTTATGTTAGGCTGAAGGTAAAGAACAACTTTTACCAGTTTATACACAAATCTAATCTCTAGGAGATATGAGGGTCAATATCAGTAAAATTACAACTTAAGGCCAGTATATTTAGATTTTTCCAGGGGTAAAATTCAAATTCGGCAACCATGCTGTTGTAGAAATTTTTAAAATAAAATTCTATTCTAAATGAGCTTGCTTTATAATGTAGACACAAACTTTTTGAAGGATCGCTGATGTCCTTCAGAAAGAGGTACACTTTAATAAAAACAGTGAAACAAATCTGTGATCTGGGTATTTGGGTTTCATATCTAGAAAATATTTTTGAAAAGGGAACAGAAATGGACAAATAATAAGAAAAGAAAAACGGCACTCGTATCTACAGAAATGGTCTTTAGGAATAATATTCAGAAAAACTTGCAGAAACTGAACTTTGTGGCAGATTGTTCAAGATGAGATGAAATTACAGTGCCTGATATTTCTGTGGCGTTTTGCAAAAAGGGCCTTAGTCCACTTTATCTCATTTTAAAGGAGACCAAAATGAAAAAATCTTTCTCGCAAGTCAGAATTTAAGAACCTTGAAACCTGAAAGACTGATTCATAGTTAACTTTCCGATCGCAATTAGCTGGAAATGTCCAAATTGCTCAATTGTTCGTTCTTTAGAAGATGAGGAACTTGCGCTCTTTTAGAACATTTCATAACTCCGTCAGAATTAAAAATAAGCCCTTTTTGAATCGAGCAATCGATAGATCTCTCCGAGCTCTTTTGAACCATTTGCTTAACTCATTTTAGAAAAAAGTGAACTTAGGCCCTTTTTGCAAAAACGCCACTTATTTTTAATACATCTTCATCAAAGGAGACTTTGTGAATTTAGGAATTAACCAGGCTTGTTAAACGAAATCTGTAGAATTTATTATGTATTTTTTTTTCTCTTTCTTTTATTCTGTTTTTGTGTTTTATTATTTTAATAAATTTCTCCCTCTAAATTTGTGTATATTCCATATACGGGCATGAAGGCATGAAATGGTACATGTCATAAACAAATGGTGTTCAGTGCCACCATTTGTTTATGAAGATATGGGATTTTCAGCATTAAAGGGGGGCTTTGAAAATTATAGTTGTCATAACAGAATTGAATAATCAGATGAAGTTTCTTAACGTATTGTTTGGTACTAAAAGTCCTGTGTAGAAATATGTTTCGAATAAAGCATTTAGTTTTGTCTATAAAATATAATTCTAAATTGCAGGTAGAACTGGAAAAAATGAATACAGCCAATGAAGAGATCAACAGACTGGAAAGAGAACTAGATGTAAGTCATTCTTGCTGCTTATATACTACAGGAAACGAATTAGAGCACCATATTGCTTTGTTATCATTCTCTGCCACACTGAATTCAGACCTTCACTCTTTACCCTCTCCCTCTTCAAGTAAAACTTTTCTTGTTTCCTCTTACTGCCTCATTTGAGGACATCTTATTTTGTCAATATATCATTTTTCATCCATAAAACCTATTTTGACGCATTTTTATTTTTGTTCCATTAAAACTCTTGAAAGTGGAAGCCAGCCAAAGTTTTCGCACTAAATATTTATTTGTTTACAACCGTCCAAACGACAAACTAGAACTGTCATCAGACAATTCATATAAAGAGTAGATCATCCTTTGCTATTCAAGCCCCCATTGTATTTAACAACTAACGCACTTGGCAACTGTGACTGCTATTATTTAGTATTTTAATCATATTTCTAAAATCTCTTTTAATAATTCCGGATTTTTTTTCTAAATTTCCTGTTTTCCAATTAATAATTTTAAAAAAGAAAATACTTTGAACTTTGAATAGTCTAATTTTTCTATCTTCACACTGAATGGGCCTTCTTTATTTAAGCAGTAAGACATGTTTTAGAACATACCTTAGAAAAGCAGTCAATTTAGGAAATTTAGAAAAGCAGTTAGAATTACTAGAGAAAAGGCCTCAGTGTTGGCAGTTGAGAGATTTATTTTGTACGAGAAGATTTTGAGTGATAGATTCGAAAAGACATACGAATTAAGGAGTATATATTTACTTAAGGCTTAATAACATAGTTTTTATATATTGTAAGTATCAAAGGCAGAATTTGGTGCAACTCTAATTATAACTAATGTTTACAACATAGATCCGCAAAAAAAAGCCAAATGGCGGTTGTTCTTGAAACTTCTTTTAAACCGTTAACTTTTTTAGAAGGTTTAAGTTCAGAATTGAAAGTGTTCCAAGCATTAGTTAAAACGGTAAAGAATACGGTACTGTGCTTTACAGTCCCTATCGGTCATGCTGATCTACGTTTCATGGCCCTTCAGCTAGAGAGTGTAAGTGGGGGAGCCTTCGTGGGCTTTCGCACACCCTTTATGTTCACCTTCCCCAGATTTCTCCAAGTACCCATTTAGAGCTGGGTCGACTCTGGCTGAGCTTACAGAGTCAGGCCACTGCTCCCCGTTCCAAAGCAAATAACCAGCGGCACCAGGACTCGAACCCCAGCCTTGACGTACAAAGGATTTCAAGTCTAGTGTGCTAATTACTTTGCTAAAACATTAGACTAGTGTTTGTGTGTTAATTAGGGAAACCTGCTCCTGTTGTTGAATAGAAGCTATAAACCGCTCATTACTAGAACTAGAATTCGGTTAATTGAACTTTTTAACCAGAATTAAGCTAATATATAACTGAACAAATTGTGAAACGAATCCATCAAATATTAAAGAAAAGATAATATAGAATCCAATCAAAATTTCATACAGCTGAGGTACTTTGAATATTTTCACTTTTCTCAAGAGATTGGAAGATGAGACTCGTAGGAATAAGGAAACGAAATAGCTTTATTTTGGAGAATCTAGATATTTTTAATGAACGTGTGGTATATAGAGCTAAAAAAGGGTACGCAACAGGAAGAACAGGAATTAACGATGGAAAAAACATACCATTCTTAAAATTTAGCACCGAAAAAATGTTTTAATGAGATACTTAATTCACGGTGCGAGAAATAGACAAAGGGTAAAAATGTGATCGTTAAATTGAAGGTTTCCGTAGATATTTAGCTAAAGTTTTACGACAAAATTTATGTGTACCCAAAAACTTCAAATTCATTACGGAACTTAAAATGAAGCCGAGAATGTAATAAATAATAGATTTTGAACTGATTTAGAACGAGTATTTTATTTGTGTACCAAACTTCTAAAATGACCCTTTTGACTCAGAATTAATATAAAATTTGACCTAGCATCCTACCCTGGGGGACACCAGTTTTTTCTTAAAAAATCTTCAGAAGCACTTATTTTAACAGGATAGTGGGATTTTAGTTATAATTGGAATGCCTCTTATATTATCCACTTTAGATTTATTAACACTTTTATATAAGGATAGCTTCTATTATTTTTAGAATTCCCGGATTGAAACAACCATTAAATTGAATGGCTAAAATCGGAGCGAGAATGCAAGCAATTTTTCTTAACAGGACACACAAAAGCTAAAAGAGCAAACTCAATTTTCAAGTTTCAAATATGATTTTACTCCCCAATGATTCACTCCAGTAATTCTAGTGAATGTAAATAATAAGTCGCTTGTGCCCCCCCCCCCTCAAAACGTTCTTGTGGAAGTTTTTAAGGAATCATGAAAGAAAAATATTGACTGTGTCGGAACAAAACTTTTCCTTCTTATAGTTTCCCACTATGTAGAGACATCAAAGTTCCTCTAGTGATCCTTTGAAGGGAATTTTTTTTTTTCTTCTAAAGATGAAGGATTTTGATTTTTGGGCTTCAATCCCATCTCTTGGAAAAAAAAACTGAAGAAGTCATTGTATATTGTACATATTATCTCATATTATAATATATATATATATATAATCCCATTAATCTATTAGGAGTATGTGCTAATATAGTGTAGAAGAAATTACAGCTTAAAATGAATAGCAATAAGCATAAAGTGAGAGAACGCCTACAGAGCACATTTGTATATCCCTCAAAGTTTTCAAATCACTTATGCAGCAATATATACAGCGCTACCAATTACTCTATTTGAAACAACTACCAATCTCCGCATTTGAAACACAATGCCTCCGCCGCATAGCAAGGATCACCTACATTAATCGGGTATTCAATAAAGATCTCCGTAAAATCCCCCACTGCTCATGCATTATCATGGACCGAATTAGAAGGCAGCAACTCCGCTGGCTTGGTCATGTCCATCAGATGGCATCAAATCAACTCCCAAAAATCACATTTGAAGGACGGGTAAATGGCACACGACCTCGCCAGAGATGGTACGACAACTTTAATGGCCAGAACTTCCCCCAACTCCTGCGTCTAGCACCAGATATAACCGATTACCGTCGCCATATTCAACGACCAGTGAAAAGAGAAGAACCCCCATTACAGCCAAAGAGGCCAGATGAGATATAAGTCAAGTCAATTACTCTATCATCTACACTTCTACATTCATTTATTATTTTCTTCGAGTTTTTGAATTTTGTACTCAAAATCCCCGAATTTAGTTCTCCTTAGAATTGCTGAATTAGTAAAATTGTTGATAACAAATTTTATTAGAATGGCAAAAACACCCCTTATAATTTTTATCATCCATAAGTTTTCTTTCAGTTGGCCAATAATAAGTTTCAGAAACTATTATCTGATTCAACTGAACAACTCGAAACGACGGTGAAGAAACTGGGTAGTTGCATTAAAAAGGCCAGACCCTATTATGAAGCATTAGAAGGGTCAAGACGAGCCCAGATTGAATGTCAACAAGCCGCTGTGTCATATCAGAGAGCGTACGGTAATTTGTTTCTTTTTTTCATTCTCTTTAATTTCAATCAGCAAAAGATATCACAGGTTCTGCTGTCAAAAGATTAAAAGGGGAATGACCCTAAAAATTGTTGCTTTATGTACGGGCCTATATTTTGGGCGTGCTTCTGACCGATTTTCTTGGAACTCCTCGCAGTCCCTGCTAGCCAGGTACTGCGGAAAATGCCCCCCACACCTCTTGAAAATTTTGTGTGTAGTGTTGGGCAATATTTGATATCGATATTGATATATCCATATATCGGACAAAATATCGATATCGGATATCGAAACCAATATTTTTAGGGGTTTCTAACCCCCCTATATTCATCGCAGTCCCTACGATGCAGTCATGTCAGAACCAAGCCAGTTTGTGGGGTTGACACGGTGAAGTCCTTATAGTCAATGCAGGATATGCTTCGACAGCAGCCGAATATATCATTGCTCTGCAAACTTTTGAATAGGGAGCCAATAGTTTCAAGAGAAACTTGTCCACTTAGGTGGTGGAAGTCTCGTGCTATGGGGTCCCAAAAATACCTGTACGAAGTTACAATGAATTTGATGTCTGTGCCTGCTACCAGTGTCCCTTCTGAAAAAGTGTTTTCCAAGGCTGGTCAGATAATTATGAATGGCAGAACCGACTCTCAGGGAAAAATATTGATATGCTAATGTTTTTGAATAGCCAGTAGTTTATTTTTCTCTTTTCCTGAGCCCGAATAATTCCAAATCTGGGTTTTTATTATATTCGTTTATGTAATCGAAGTTTATTTTTATTGTTTGATTTTATATTATTTGAATTTTGAAAAAAAAAGCTATACAAAATGTCCTTTATTTGCCATTTGCGTTACTGAGCTTCGACAAATCCATGAGATAGCAAAAAACTGATCCGAATTACCGATATATCGAATATCGAAAGTAAAAATATCGATTAATCAAAATATCGCCCAACACTACTTGTGTGACTGTAATTTCAAAAAAGCGTAGCAATGGACCAATTATATAAAAAATAAGACAATTCTATTTATTTTATATATTTGTTCACGGTAGTGCAATTTAATTCAATACAAAGTGCTAGCAGGCGATATTTTATTTCGATTTTTATTCTCTTTTTCCAATAAAAAAAAAGATCTTTTTTTTTTTTAAACAACCTGAAATAATACCACTGTGTAATTTTCCTCTTGTAAACCAAATACAATAGAAACCATAATTTAGTTGGAACTTTAGCTTAATTTGTTGCATTCCACCCAAAGCACGTAATTTTTTCCACAAAAAGATCCTGGGTACAGCCCTGTTAATTATATTATTGTTTATTATCTTTTTTTGTTTAAAGAGCAAAAACACAGTCTAACTATAATTCAAGCGTAAAAGGAACATAAATCACTACTTATAAATAAATGAAACCCAAATCGAACAGAAATTGAAATAAATAATCAAACCAAACCCAAAAAGGGACAGAAATTACCACAACCAGAACTAGGAACCTAACCTCTCCTAAGCCTTTTAAAGACCAGAAAGTCATTTGCGCTTTACTGAAAACAATTTTTTTTTAAAGCTATGTGTTTTATTTGTCACAAAATGAGCTACAACAAAAAAATCACCATAATAAGCAACATTACTAAAGAGTGTTTAATGTAGATTAACAGTCTTATGTATATTAATATTCATACCTCAAAGTCACAACAAATTTTGGGTTTGTCAGCATTTTAAGTGAGAAAACGTTTGAAATAGTTTTCAGTAAAGCGAAAATGACAGTCTAGTCGTTTGAAGGCGTATGGGTGTTATCCCTACTCTTGTTTATTGTAATTTATATTCTTCTTAAGCTTATTATTGATCAAGTACTGAGCTTTTCTTGATAATTTTGTTAAGTAATTTATATTTGAATACATAATTTATTAATCTTTGGGATTCTATAGGGCTTAAGCCATACCGACCCCCTCTCCCCTCCTCCCTGTTACATGATTGAGGATAGACAAATGTTAATCGACGATTTCATTATAAGGATCATATTGTTCAATATTTGGTTTTGACTGCTTTTTTTTGTTTAAATAAATGCGTTTTGAGCTTATTTTGTTGAAAAGAGCTCTAATCTGTTGTTAAAAAGAACAAAAAATAGAATGTCAAGATTCAATCCAACCTGATTTGTTTCTAGTTGATATCCCCTGGTCCTAAAACTTGAATTTGAGGTGCCTTCACGGCCTAAAATTTTATCAGATCAACAAATAAAAAGAAGATTTCACACTAAGAATCAATGCAACCATATTTTTATTCAAGCGTTTTTTGTCCTTGATTTGCTCCTTGAAATCCTGAAAATCCAATTGATCATCTCGTCGAATATTCAGCTGGGTCCCCTAAGCCGTTATTTTGTACCCCTGGCCGTACTTCATATTTTGTAGATATGTCCCTTTGACAACCTAGATACTTCTTGCATTTTATGATTCAATTCGATATCGTTCTCAACATTCCCTGAAACTTTTAACTTAGTGTATTTAGCCGTTCCTGAGATGTTGCAAATACGGTGCTAGGCGTTTTCCTTACCCGGAAAATTTCCCTTTCCTCCGGATAATTCCTCTTTCCTCATAGAAAATTCCTCCACGTGCAAAATTGAGCAGCCACAGATAATTACAGAACGGATTCCTTGAATTATCGATGAGATGTTCAAAAAGTTAGCAAAATGACCAGATGTCTGATTTTTTAATGAGATTTTAAAAGCCTTTTTCAGTAACAAAAAAGAGGAATGGAATTAAGCAGTTCATCACGTTTTATGAGCAAAAACGTGAACGAAACGAACCAGATCACTAGGTAACGCTTTGGCGTTGCCTGTAGTAAAGGGCAGTAAGGCTTCAATGTATTATTATTATTTTCTACCAGAGGCGCTTCATATTGAAGCGGTGGTCGCATACACTTTGGAGGGGGCTCATTCGATTGGAAATCGGAAGTTCTCTTGTCTTTTAAAAGATTCAAAAATGGTCGGAGGGCAACCACCCCCTCCTCCGAGCCTTTTTTTTCCAAATGTGTCTGATTAAAATTTTGAGATAGCCGTTTTGATCAAAATATTCCTAAGTACAAATAACTATGTCTTCGGGGTCGACAAAACCCCCCATAGCCGCCCTCCATTCTGGGGCAAGGACTGTAAGTTATGCAAGTTGCTTATTATTAAGGTGTAAGTTTTTCTGTGTGGATGGGCTGGTCGTATGAACTTTGGAGGGGGCTCATTCGATTAAAAATCGAAAGCTATAGTGCCCATTATCAGAGACAAAAGTGATCGGAGGGCAACCAGTCTCCTCCACGCTTCTTTTCCTCCAAATGAACCCGTTCAAAGTTTTTAGATAGCCATTTTGTTCCAAATAGTCCAAAGGTCAAATAACTGTGCCTCCGGGGTTCACTAGCCCCTCCCTTCACAGTCGCTAGGGCTAGGACTATAAGTTGCTAGTTGTTAACATATAAGGTTTTTATGGAAAGGGTGGTCGTATAAACTTTGGAGGTGGCATTTGATTGGAAATTGAAATTTTCTTGTGCCCTTCTTATGAGTCAAAAGTGAGCGGAGGGCAACCAGCCCTTAATATTGATTAGACCCTATCGTATTTCTTATGCTGAAATAGATGAACTAACCCTGTAAAAAATCGGGATGAATGGTGTATTTAATAAAGTTACCGTTCTAAGTAGTAAGCTTTCGAATATTAGAAAAAATAAACTTTCTCCATTCCATTGTTCTGAAAGCATATATTTTTCACAGCTAGTACTTTTACTTCTCTTTCTATGTGGTTTTACTCTGCTATTTACAATTTTTTTTAAATGGGTTATATATAAAATAATATAATAAATAAATGCCTATCCCAAAATTTTATTTGGATGTCTTAGTGGGAAAAAGGGGCATAAGAAGGAGGCTAGTTGCCTCCAATCGGTTTTGTCAAATAAACTTTCAATTTTTTTAATGAGCAGTTTCCGAATCTTATAGGACCCTTTGTTCTATACGATTATCTCAGGGGCTAAAAAAATAAACATCCGTGATCTTTCTTTGGCAAAAAGTAAAAAATTCCAAATTTTTGTAGATGAGAGCTTGATACCTCTAAGTTAGGATCCCCTGATCGCTTTGTAATTAGGGAAGGGGGCAGGTGCCTCAAAGTGTGTATTTGAGTTCAAAAACATCGTAACGTGCAGTGAGACTTCAGATAAGTACAGAATTAGTCGAACGAGGGGGTGTGAAGTGGGGCGGGGGATGAAGTTAGAAATTGGTATATAATCCCTATTGGTTTCTAGGTATATTTCTTGTCTATGCCGTTATTATGAAAGTAAAGGGTAACATTAAACCTCAAAACGAGCAGAATTTGTTCCGTATAGGAGAGGGGATGTCCCCTTCTCATCTTGAACTTCCCCCGTGTGGTCTTAGAAACTTTGGAGGATGGTCATTTGATGGGAAATTGAGAGTTCTATTCTGTTTTTAAACTCAAAAGTGATTGAAGACGAACCAGCCCCTGTCCTAGGACCGTTTTTGATATTTGGTCCGCTTGGTACCCTTTTGGACATCTCGATCATCGACATTTTGAGGTAGGCTACCTATTTTGTGATTCCTTTGTGGTTGCTCAACTTTACGTGTGATAGAATTTTCTATGGGGAGTATTTTCCGGTGGGAAACACCGGGTCCTATGCAAATGCGCCTTTTTGACAACCTGGAAAACAAACTGTGGTTTGATTTGTCTCAACATGCACTGAGAGTTTTGACATAACACCCTTAGATACTTTCGAAATATTGCAGTCACTCCACCTTTGAAACAATAGATACACAATGTGTCTCTTGATTTACTTAATAGTTTCCTAAACATGTCCCGAAAGTTCCAAATCGATACCCCTAATAGTTTTTTGATATCGCAGATACGCCCTTCTGATAGCGAAGATTCAAATTCAAATTTACTTTATTTTTCCCTTAATATTCTTGTTAACAACAAAAATAACAGTGGAAGTCAAACAATTTAAAAACACTTACAAAATTAAATTATTCAAACTTGATTTATTTACAATTTTTCTGGGTCACCATTGTAGTGTTTTACGAAGTATGGACCAAATGACTTCAGGTAGCGCTCGGATGAGTGGATCGGCGGTCGTTCCAGCTTTGCTGCGTTTTTCGTTATTTCTCTGAGCCTCGTAGAATGTTGAGTTTGGCGCGCCTCAAAATCCAGAAGTAGATCGCGGTTTGTTTCAGAGTCGAGGATTTTTCGACCAAAGTCCATGACCAGTGTGTGCCTTCTCTCTTTGAGGGACTCCAACTTCAGAACTTTGAGGCTCATCTCATAGTCAACGTAACTGCTCCCCAGTATTATTTTGCAGGCCTTTTTCTGCAATCCTTCAATTTTGTCGCTTTGATCTATGGTCAGTGCGCTCTGCCACGCTGGGCAGGCATATTCAGTGAGCGGTCTAATGTAGCATTTGTAGCATACAAACATGATCTCAGTTTTCATCCCAAAGCAGTGAAGGTAGGCAAAAGATCTTAGGAGGAAGGCGGTCTTCGAGACGATTGACGATACGTGGGTATTCCATTTCAGATTGTCATCCAGGTGGACACCCTGGATCTTCACCGTTTTTACAGCCTTCGGCCCACCGCATGGCGGGTCTAAAACTGGCCGTTTAAGGAAATTAACCCTAAATAGGACTGTTTTTTCGGGCTGAGTGTAAGTTTCACTTGGTTTGCTTCATCCTCGATTTTTCACATTACTGTTAGGATTGGGTCTGGCTGTATGCTCTGTGAGAGAAGTCTGAGGAGGAGGGTGGAGAGATCGTCAGCGAATTTGTAGCGTTCCATAATTTCGCGCAAAAGTTTGTTGATCACAATAAGGAAGGCTAAAGGGCCTAACTTCGACCCTTGTGCTGCACCGCAGGTCAGCTCCCTGATGTTTGACGTTTCGCCATTGGGAAGTTGTACTTTCTGTTTGCGGTTCGTCAGGAAACTGCCAACCATTCGCAAGACAATTTGTCTTGCTCCAAGGTAAGTTGCCTCGTCGATAACAACTGAGTGGTCGAGTAAGTCGAACGCTTTCACGAAGTCTGCGATGATGCAGTCAATATAAGCACCGTCAATCTCCAGATGCTCCAGGATGTCTCTGATGAGGCGGATCAGGTAATGCACAGTACTATGACCTGGACGAAAGCCGTACTGCCGAGGATCAAGATTTTCACTAATATCTTCGAAAAGCCATTTGAAGACAATTCCTTCCAGGACTCTTGAGAAAATCGATGTCTTTGAGATGGGTCTTAAGTCACTTGCAGATTCGACGGATGATTTTTTCGGTATAGGAATGACCACAGCAGTTTTGAATCGTGTCGGGAAGGTGCCCTCACTCAGGTATTGGTTTACTACGGCAGTAAACGGTACCGCAAGCTCGTTGCTGCATGCTTTGATCAGTTTGATCGGCAGTTCTCCAGGAAATGAGGCCTTGGATGCGTCCAGTTTTAAGAAATCGGTCTGGATGGTTTCTGCTTCAATGACAGGGATTTCAGTAATGCTTGGAAGGTCGGGAAGCGATGTAAGACCAGGGTACTTTGTACAGATTGTAGCAAAGTGGTCGTTAATCGCGTTAGCGGTAAGTTCCATTTTTTCGTTTCTTAGTTCAACGTTTTTCTGCTTTCGGCCAAGAATGTTCTGAACCGTGCTATGAAACTTTTTAGAATCGGAAGATAGAAGCTTCTGTACAGTCAAGCGGCCGTGCTGCTTCCTTGCATACTTTATCTTTCTCACCACTATATTTCGCAACTTGTTGGTCTCTGCTCTGTTAGAGTTGTACAAGTTATCCCGCCTTAGGATAAGCTCTTTTATATCTGGCGTGATCCAGGGTTTCGTTTCATTTCCTACTACCCGTTTCTTTTCTGGAAAATGCTCTTCGAACATTTTCTGAAGTTGGTCGCAGAAGGCATTTGTCATGTCTTCAGTGGACGGTAGTCTGTAAATAGGGGTCCAGTTCTACAATGTTAGCTTTCCCTTGAAGGCGGGGATTTGTTCATCCCTGATCGGTCGATAGGTTACTGTTTGTTTAATTACCTTTCGTCGTGACGAATGCGTCGGTCTCCAGGTCACTGTTAGGTGATCACAAGCCAATGCTTGATGGGATTTCTGGCTCGTTGTAGTACTGTTCGAGGTTAGTGAAGACCATGTCAAGTAGGTTACTGCCACGGGTTGGAGACTTCACCACTTGTTTCAGTGATAGGCTGGACTCTATCCAGGAAGGCTTAATATCATTGAAGTCTCCGCATATCACAATACCGGCAAAGGGATATTTACTCCGGAAGTGGTCGACGGAGTATTGTAGGTAGTTGACTAGAGTCTTCCGGAATGGGGTTTGGGTGGGTAGTAGACGACTCCAAAGATTAGGGATGACACTCCCCTTGGTAGGAAGCGCGGTCTTACCCAGACCCATAGCACTTCGAGTTCTGGGGATTTGGGTATTGGAGGATCGAGTATTCGGCTGGGCGTATCGTTTCGGCAGATAAGACCAACTCCTCCACCGTTGCTGATTTCTTCTTTTTTTTCGTCTGCTGACTTCCGAGGTAATATGTATGTATTGTAACCATCGAGGCTGAGTATACTGCTATTTGTAAGCCAAGTTTCGGTAAGACAGGCCACATCGATCTGTTTTCCTCGCATTAAGATGTCCAGTTCCTCGATTTTGTTTGTTATTGACCGGACGTTCGACAGCAATGTAGAGGAAAATTCTGAATTCCGCTTTAATCTTGATTTCCTTTTTACAGGATCAGAGGTTTGGGTCCTTACCGCGTGACAGTTACTTGTCTGTGCCGGCGGAGGGACTTTCTTGTAATACGTCATCCAGGACTGATGTTCATTATCACTTGGTAGGTATGAAGGAGCGTTTGCTGTTTGTGGTAGAGTTGAAGTTAGACTTGGAGGTGGTGGGTTCAGGCGGTAAAGGTTGAGTATGGATCGTTGTAGCAGGTCGTGTTTTTCTGTTTCTACACCAGCGTTTCTAGCAGAGTGGTGGGAGATACGGTAGGTCGGTAAGTATGGGTGTGATTTGTTCTGGGAGCCCTTTGCTCTTGGTAAATACGATTTGGATGGTGGTGATTGGGTTTTGTGTTTTTCGTACCACTCGTTCTTCTCTCTCCTGGTCCTCCTCTCTTCTGGTTGACGGTTGAGGGTCTTAAGCAGGTCCATGGTTTTGAGGATTCTGGTTGGTGGTTGGTGTTTGCTATGCCAGAGAACCCACTGCTGTAGAAAACGCGAGTCCGGAAGTGATTGTAGTTGTTGACTGTCGGTGGGTGATGATTCGGGTGCATATAGTTTTTTGAACTTGTTTGTTCCGTGTCCGTTCTCGTTTTCTGGTGGTTTAGTGCTGGTTTGATTGGGTGAAAGAAGTTGCATCGTTGTCCTTTGGTGCAACGCCCGTTCGCAAATCTCTTACATTTTTCAGGATGCAGTTTTTTGCATTTTGCTGACTTAGCGTTTTGGCAACCATCTTGAGCGGAGTGATGTTCACAAACTGGAGGAGTCTCAACGAGATGAGAGAAACGACACTGGTTGCCCCATCTGCAGTGACCTTTTTTAAAATAAATGCACTCAGTTTGCGTATTTTGGAATGTTTTGACAGGTTGACTGAGTGCAATGACTGATCTGTCTTGTTCTGCTCCCCTCGTGCCTTCCTCAATGTCAGGATTTCTGAGTGGAACTTGGCCTGAGTTGCTGGGTTCTTCTGCTGCTGGTGCTCCTGGAGTCGGACTGACTAATCGCAGGACATTTCGGACAATAATAGTCTCATGAGGATCAGTCATCGTACTCGCATTCTTCTTTTCAGGCTGGACCAATGATCGGTTTTCAAGTTGCGATTGATTGTTCTTTAGAAGTATTTCCGTCATTTCAAGTATTTGTTGCTTGTATACCGTGTTGGAAGCAGAAAGCTGCGCAATCAGCACCCTTTGATCGAGAATGGTCTGATTCTGCTGCTCAATTCTTCCTGTAAGAGCTTTAATCATTGCAAATTCCAGAGAGTCTTCTGGGTTACGAACGGAGGTATCAACATTAAGACTAGAGCAGTTGAAGCTTGCTATGACCGGGACACCGTTTTTGAAAGGCGGTTCCGCAAGTTGAGTATCGAACTTTGGTGGGTGGTGAATGACGGACGATAAGAGACGGTTTTCGTCCGCTAAAGCCGGTTTCCTTGAATGGGCCTGTAGAACCTCGTAGGGCGTTGTTCCTGCGTCATCCCACAACATCGAACTTGCTGCCAGAGGGGAGGCTCTTGGACATTCAAACGTGTTAGAGTGGGCAAGGTAAGCGTTTTCAGTTTCCCTTCTGTCGTTTTCCACGAACGGGGTCGACGGCCGTAGTATTTCTCTCTCCCAGAAACGGGAAAAACTCCAATCAAAATTTGAATCACTGACAGGAAAGACATTTATCGTCTGATTTGCTTTTGTTAATTTCGTGTGCTGCCGTCTATCAAGTCCGTGAAGGTCAAGCGCTGTGATTAAATTTTCCTCAGTAGATGGTACTAGCGTCGCCTTGGAGAGAGAGCACCTCGTTACTGCTGTGCTAGTTTCGAATTTTTTGGACTGCTTTTCTCGTCCATTTTCAAATGCTGAACAATTTGAGAAAGTAGCTACCTTAGTTTGAGTTTTTACGCCGGCTGTGGGTTGACGCGGGTTTCCAGAATTCAAATTGTCCATTACTGCATCATTAGCGGTGGATATAATTGATTGGCATGTAGGTTGCGTCGCTGCTTTCTTCACACTCCTGGTTTTCCGCACGTCCTTCTTCATAGCAGGAGTTACTCCTTCTGGTTCACCTTTCGGGGAACACGCAGCACAAGTACATTTAGGATCCGGAATATAACTCTTTGTGGGTCTAATTCCTACACAAAACGCGTGAGTCCATTCCTTACATTTGCTACATTCCACGGAGTTTGAGGTCACATGTTTGTGGCAAGACACACATAGCCACTTAGGTTTGACTCCTGTTTTCTTCAGGGTAGACTTCGCTGTTGCTGCTTTCGTCATTAAGAGTCAGGTTACTTATGGTCAGCAATGTACGGGGAGAGGGGTTTGGCTATGCATCAGATTCGCGCCAGATCCAAGAGGGGGGCTGTCTTGGTCTTTTGATGCACCAATGCCACCTTATTTTTGAAAACAGTGCACAATCGTGGACCTTATAGAAAGATCTGTCACAAAACGCATTGACCTATTGGTCGAACGCGTTCAAACCCCCTAACAACACCAGGAGCAAGGGAAACAACAGGAGCAAGAGATCACCGGGAGCAAGGGAAGCGTCGAGACCTGCTTACCTGTTCCCTGCAATTTAAGGCTAATTAACCGGCAGGTACCAATACGACGCTTCCCGCAGGTTCTCTCCCCTCTTCTGCTTGGTCCCAAGCGATCCACGCAGTCTACAGCTGTTCAAGGGATACTGCAGATACATCCTTTTGACCACCTGCATGCCCATAACGTCTTTATATTCAGATGAACATTTCCTGTAAGCAAACTTAATCTTTTGCCGTTCCCGAAATGTTGCAGATATGCCATTTTGACAACTTGGTCGCACGAGTTTTTTTTTATTTAATTCATTTTCCTCAACATAATACCCTGAAAGTTCACGCGTAATATGCTTAGCTACTCCTGGAATATTGAACAGACTCCCTTTGGATGATCTGAATACACATGGGGTCTTGATTTAGCTTTACATCCCCCTCAACTTTCCTCGAAAGTTTCAACTTATTACCTCATTCTGTACCTGGGATATTGTGTCTATACCATTTTGACAACCTGGAGTCGGAAGTAGTAGTCGTAATCGCAAGTAGTAGTAGTATTCGCAAGTGGTAGTAGTAATCACGAGTAGTTTTTGCGCAAATAGTAGTAGTATTCGTATGTAGTAGTCGTAGTCACAAGCAGTAGTAGTTGTAGTTATAAGTAGTAGTTGTAGTATTAGTTGGAAGTAGTTGTAGTAGATTTTGCAAGTTGTAGTAGTAGTCACAAGTAGTATTAGTAGTTGCAAGTAGTAGTAGTGGTCACAAATAGTAGTAGTGGTAGTCACAAGTAGAAGTAGTTGTAGCAAGTACTAATAGTGGTCGTAAGTAGTAATAGTAGTCTGAAGTCACAGCTAGTAGCATTAGTCGCAAGTAGTTTACAGCAGATGCAAGTAGTTGTAGTAGTACGTTCCCCTCAAAATTTCCTGAAAGATTAACCTTAATACCTGAAGACTTTTTGTGGGGACCCCAAATCAAACATGCCCCTTTCTCCAATTAATTGTACCTATATGTAAACAATGCGCTACTTGCATAATTTTCAGCCCTCCTCGGAGGCATTGTTATTAGACGTTAGTTATTAAAGGGGGGCTGGTGCGCCTCCAACCCCTTCTAACTCTAACAGCACTAAAATTTTCGATTTCCAATAGAATGAGCCCACTCTGATGTTTCGGTGAAGACTCCTTCCATACGAAGTGGCTTTAAGAAAAAAGAATAAAAATAAATCAAGTTTACCCGGAAGCCACTTCGCTCTTTACCTATGATGTTATTTCGATAACTTCCTTTTGCATTGCTTCGATTCTATGTTCATTTGCAATTATGGTCTCAGATTTCCGTGCTCGATTGGAGATTGGTAACGTAAGGGCTACATCCTTGTTACCTTCATCCATAAGAAGGAGATGTCCTGATTCGATGCCTTCGCCCGGGAGTGCAATGCGTGGTTGGGGGCAAATAATCTGTTAAATCATTTATTTCCAAGAGACCAATAGAAGAATTGAAATTGGCTGATAACAGGCCTTTCAACGAGTTGCAATTTGTAATTAATATTAGCAGCAACCTTCAAGTTGAAGAATGGTAAAATTGCTTTGAAATGGATTAATGTGTGTTCCTAAAAAAAAATGATGTTCATATTAGACAAAACTTCAAAAAATGAGTAATCATACAACTGAGCAGCAATTCACTAATTTTTTATTATTATTATTATTATTGAAATGTCTGGTTTTTCTTTCGAATTTTGCGTCACTTCTCAAACCACTGGCTACGAGATTTGTGAAAAAACCTAATTACGTAATTTGTAAGACGATCACTGAAGTGGCCTAATTTTTGGAAAGGGGGAAATACTTCAAAAAAGTCAAGGAATCTTAATGAAAATTCTACTATCAAATTTAACGTATCGCAGAACACTGCTGTAGCGGTTTCAAGCTCCCATCTTCAAAAATGTGGAATTATGAATTTTTTTGCCTGAAGAATGATCGTGGATGAATGTTCATTTGTTTATTTTTTGGGGGGTTATTGTATCGAACCTTAAGTCCTACAATATCAGGAGAGGGCTCATTCAAACGAGGATTAAAATTCTAGTGCCCTTTTAAGTGACCAAAATGATTGGCTGTCATTTTGAAATTTTAGAAATCATCGAAAGCATGTAACTGACATGTTAACATTGATGTTTGAAAGAAATAAGAACTTTTTTTTAAAAAAAAATTAGTCTCATTACTTTTCTGCCACACCTTGTATTGTGAATTTTGGTTGGAAATTCCAAACCTCTTAAGCTCCACGGACAATCCTTAGCCTAAACTCGCTGTGTTCAAATTTCAGACTTTGTCCTTTGGAGTAAATTAATTAAAAAAAAATTTTTCCACAAAATAAGTTTTTCAAAGAAAAGTAAAAAGAACTCCATTTGAAAAAAAATGAGCAAAAATAAAATCAAATAATCTACTATAAAATACAAATGAATGTGCATTGTCAGTTTAATATTCATATACTGAAATTTAGTAATTAAAATATTAACATTATTTGATTTATTAAAGTTATAAAAGTAAAAACATTTATATTTTTTTCAGTAAAGTGCAAATTTTGTTCTGTCCATGGGAAGGCATAGAGGTTTTGCGCCCAAGTTATGTTGATTTCTGCTCGTTTTGAGTTTGGCTTGGTTAATTATTGTAATTTCTGTTTGTTTTGGGTTTCATTTATTTATCGATGCTGATTTGTGGTAGTTTCACGCTAGGTAGATTATTTCATTTAATTTTTGCTCATTTTTGGTTAAATGGAGTTCTTTTTACTTTTCTTTGAAAAACTTATTTTGTGGAAAAAGTTTTTTAATTAATTTATGTTCGTTTTATATTGAAATAGTCTTTTCAGGGAAAAAGAAAATAACACTTTAAATCTTTTCGTTTTTTAAGACTTTATAGTTTGGCCTGCTATTTGTATGCTGGAGAAAAATTTTCAGCAATTTTTAACTACATACGCCCTTTTAAAAATCTGGACACAAATGGTACTGTTTACTTTAGTTTCATACCCCTCTAGTTGACCTGAAATGGAAAACTTGATACCATTCGCAAAAAATCTGTTTACTTTCTTTGATAGCTTGGATACACTTACGCTATTTTGACTTGGTTAAATTTTAAGAGCAGAAGTAGCCCCGAAAGTTTGAACATTATACCCTCAGTTGTTCTTGGGATACTGCTGAGATGCCTTATTGGGAATTAGCCTTATCACAGTGCATTTTGATTTAATCTTAAGGCAACATTTAGTTTTTAAACATAATGGGCAAATGGGAGGGTGGGAGTGGAAGGGGGATTAGTTGCCCTCCAATCACTTTCGACTATTAAAAAGGGCATCAGGCCTTTCTATTTTCAATTGAATATGCCCTTTTCAAAGTTCCCACGACAACTCCTTCGATACAGAGTGCCCTGGTCTAAACAACAACAACATCAAAAAATAATACATTATACCCACATCGATCTTTACTATAAAAATGTCTAGCCTTCCAATCACTTTCGACTATTAAAAAGGGCACTAGGCCTTTCGATTTCCAGTCGAATGAGCCCTTTTGGAAACGACAACGCTTTCTATAAACCCCTTATATACCTCCAGGGTATAAATTACAACCCTTACCTTAAGGTCTGTTAGGGTGGTTGTCATCCTCTAAGACCAAATTTCCAGAACTTTCAACTGAGTTAAACAAAATGGCTATCTCAAAATTTTGATTGGATGTGTTTGGGGAAATGGTGGACGTGAGAGGGATGGTAGTAGTTCTCTAATCGCTTTCAACTATTAAAAATGGCCCTAGCCCTTTCAATTTCCAATCAAATGAGCCCTTTTGAAGTTTCTACGACAAAACTTTCAATAAAAATCTTATGTGCCCCCATGGTATGACTTACAACCCTTGCCCTGAGTGCTGGGGGGGGGGGGTGTCATTCTCAAAAACCTAATTTCCTGAACTTTCTACTACGTTGAACAAAATGGCTATCTGAAAATTTTGATTGGATGTGTTTGGAGGAATGGTGGTCGTAGAGGGGGGTTAGTTACCGTCCAATCACTTTCGACTATCACAAAGGGCACTAGCCCTCTCAATTTTGAATTGAATGAGCCCGTTTTGCAGTTTTACGACAACGCTATCTATAAAAAACCTTATTTGCCCCCAGGGCAGAACTTACAACCTTTGGGTGGTTTGTCATCCTTAAATACAAAATTTCTAGAACTTTTAACTGCGTTGAACAAAATGGCTATCTCCTTTGATTGAATGTTTTTGGGGAAATGGTGGGCTTAAGAGGGGAGTTAATTACTCTCCACTCACTTTCGACTATTAAAACGGGCACTAGCCACTCCAATTTCCAATTGAATGAGCCCTTTTGAAGTTTCTACGACAACGCTTTCAATAAAAACTTTATATGCCCCCCAGGGCATAACTTACAACCCTTGCACTGAGGGCTCTGAGGGGGTTATCATCCTAATAGACAAAATTTCCAGAACTTTCAACTACGTTGAACAAAATGGATATTTCAAAATTTTAATTTGATGTGTTTGGGAAAATGGTGGGCGTGAGAGGGGCGTTAGTTGCTATCCAATCACTTTCAACTATTAAAAAAGGCACTAGCCCTTTCAATTTCCAATTGAATGAGCCCTTTTGAAGTTTCTACGACAACGCTTTCAATAAAAACTTTATATGCCCCCAGAGCATAACTTACAACCCTTGCCCTGAGGGCTGTGGGGGGAGGGGTTGTCATCCTTAAAGACCTAATTTCCAAAACTTTTAACTACGTTGAATAAAATGGCTATCTAAATATTTTGATTGGATGTGTTTGGAGAAAAGGTGGGCGTGAGAGGGGGGTTAGTTGCCCTCAAATCACTTTTGACTATTAAAAAGGGTACTAGTCCTTTGAATTTCAAATCGAATGAGCCCTTTTTCAAGTTTCTACGACAAAGATTTCAATAAAAACCTTATATTCCCCCAGGGCATAACTTATAATCCTTGCCCTGAGGGTTGTGGGGGAGTGTCCTCCTCAAAAATATATTTTCTATCTGGAAATCAACTACCCTGAACAAAATGGCTATCTCAATATTTTTATTGGATGTGTTTGGGGGAATGATGGGTGTGGGGGGGGGCTAGTTGACCTGCAATCACTTTCGACTATTAAAAAGGGCACTAGCCCTTTGAATTTCTAGTCGAATGAGCTTTTATTGAAGTTTCTACGACAACGCCTTCTTTAAAAACCTTATATACCCCCAGGGCATAACTTAAAACCCTTGCCCTGAGGGATGTGGGGGAGTGTCCTCCTCAAAAACATATTTTCTATCTGAAAATCAAGTACGCTGAACAAAATGGCTATCTCAAAATTTTGATTGGATGTGTTTGGGGGAATGATGGGCGTGGGGGGGGGCTAGTTGCCCTCCAATCACTTTCGACTATTAAAAAGGGTACTAGCCCTTTGAATTTCCAATCGAATGAACCTGTTTTGAAGTTTCTACGACAACGCCTTCTATAAAAACCTTATATGCCCCCAGACCATAACTTAGAACCCTTGCCCTGAGGGTTGTGGGGGAGTGTCCTCCTCAAAAACATGTTTTCTATGTGGAAATCAACTACGCTGAACAAAATGGCTATCTCATTTTTTGATTGGATGTGTTTGGGGGAATGATGGGCGTGGGGGGAGGGGGGGCTAGTTGCC
The DNA here is from genome assembly GCA_027921565.1 of Artemia sinica. Lineage (NCBI taxonomy): Eukaryota > Metazoa > Arthropoda > Branchiopoda > Anostraca > Artemiidae > Artemia > Artemia sinica. The sequence continues at coordinate 2,217,988 of CM051274.1, forward strand.
CTCCAATCACTTTTGACTATTAAAAAAGGGTACTAGACCTTTGAATTTCCAATCGAATGAACCTGTTTTGAAGTTTCTACGACAACGCCTTCTATAAAAACCTTATATGCCCCCAGGGCATAACTTAAAACCCTTGCCCTGAGGGTTGTGGGGGAGTGTCCTCCTCAAAGCATATTTTCTATCTGGAAATCAACTACGCTGAACAAAATGGCTATCTCAAAATTTTGATTGGATTTGTTTGGGGGAATGATGGGCGTGGGGGGGGCTAATTGCCCTCCAATCACTTTCGAGTATTAAAAAGGGCACTAGCCACTCCCATTTCCAATCGAATGAGCCCTTTTCGAAGTTTCTACGACAACTCCTTCGATACGAAGTGCCCGAGTATGGCGAAAAAAAAAACAACACATTATGCTCACATCGTTCTTTACTTGGGCAGCGCTAGCGCGCTGCCTATGATTGATTGGAAAGGCATAGAGGACAAGGATCCCACTGCTACATTTTGTCGTTTAAATGTATTACCAGGTAGTACTATCGTTGCTTAAATGAAAATGAATTGGTTTTAAAAAGATCTGAGGACAAAGGAGGGGAGCAGATGCACAGGGACCTAAATCTCAAAGTGGAGTTTTTCCCCTCGCTGATTGTGCCATACCCAAGAATCTTAACTATCATGCTTAACTTTATTTTGTTAAGTTTTTTTTTTTAGACAACCGTAACGACAAAGCAAAAATTGTGAATATTGTAATATTCGTATATATCAACCTATGTAGTTTGCCTTGTGTTTCTAAAAGTCTCCTGTGTGCTAAGTTTATTTTGTTCATTAAATAAGCAGTTTGTCTGGTGTATCGAATTTTTTGGTTGGCTGTCGTAGCTGAACGGTAGAATTATCTACCTAATTACTGTGAAGGTCATGGCAATTATTTCTGTGTAGATAAGGCTCTCTCACAATGAAAATTAGGTCGTGCCCCACTCATACATAATAAGAATGGGATAAATTCTTGAGTTGGCTAGAGACAGCACCAAAGTTCAGTTTTAATGATGTTTCTTGGAAATTAGCTTAGGCCAGCCAATTCATTAACGGTCCTTCGCTGCATAGAAAAAAAATTCTGTAAAGAAATTCAATCACATTATTAACTTTTTTCAATCTTACTGAGCCTGAAATAGCCAATCAGATCAATGAATTATGTATGTGTCTGACGTTAGCCAAAACTTTTGCACTAGCTGTAGCGTTTTGTGAACGAGCATTCAGTAACAACAACTTTCCATTTTTCTTGTAGAAAATTACTTGGCAGCCAAAGAAACAATATTATTAGCCGAAACGAGATTTCTGTCTGAAAAACATGAGCTGGAATTCGACATGGCTTGGCAAGAGATGTTAAATCAGGCAACGATCAGAGTCATGGAAGCTGAAAAATCAAAAGCTGTCAGTGAAAAAGAGCATAAGAAGAGGGCACTACTGTCTGCAGAGGCCGAAAGAAAGGTATATTTAAAACCCGAAGAGCAAAAGCACCTGTGCCAGGAGAATCGAACTCGACAGTGCTGCCATGTAACGCGAAGTGGCACGTATTATTTATTTGATGTCACTTAGGTTTCCGGGCAACTTGGTGAAAATCAACTATATAATAATTTTAACATTGAACAGTTAGATAAATCGATTTATAACTTATAGCTGGTGTAAATTTAAACTATGAAAATGACCAACTTATAAGAAATTGTGTTCCTCTTTTCAATATGCTATTTGCCAAAAATTTATTACCCTTAAACCGTTTTCTTTTCAGGATTCTTTATGTAGGAAAGAATTTATAATAATTAAATTTAGCAAGATTAATGCAGCCTTTTAAAAACATAAAACGGATGCGTTTTTCCGTAGCCCAGCTAAAATATATAGATATGTAATGTATAAATGCATAATAAATAAATATTTAATAAAAACTTATAAAATATTAAAATATATAAATGTATCTGGTGAATCGTCAGTGCCCCTAAATTTGCTATTAGCACTGACGGAATATAAATTTGACTAAATTATTGTCCCTACATGACGAAAGGGGTGATCTCTGCTTGCACATTAGAAACAGGACAATGGGGAAAACCTCGTAGGTCATCTATTTTCCTCCTTCTACGTTGTGAAGTTAGACCCAGGCCCCAGAAGAAAAAAAATCTAAAAATACCCAGAAATGGATTACTGTATCCTCATAAACTGAAAGATACAGGGAGACTTCTATACCTTCTCTGAAAAATACGATAAAATTCCACTGTAGGTCCATTCTGAGTAAAGGGACTATGCGTCCCGCAATATATAGGACAATCCCAGATGTGAGGGTCATGTCCCAAAAAGGTCATATAAATCTTCCGAATTCCCATGAGCAACTACCTACCCATTAAATGCCCAACCCTCCCACGACCTGTAGCTTAAGCGTAATTTTTTAAATGGTATGTTGTGGAGGTCTATTTGCTTGAAACAAATTGCTTATCTTATTTTATGGACGGCAATCCCTGCATGATTTTTCTATAAACCATTTTTCTATTGCAATTTTTCTATTTCTATTTTCTATTTTTCTGTTGCGACATGCGTATATGCCTGAACTTTTGGTTACAAAAATGACGTCACTGACATGAATCTTTTTTTCAAAAATTAAGGCTCTTAACAAACTTTCTCAAACTTCTGACCTACCCGGATCGTTTTTTTTTTGTAGGCCAGAATATCCCAGGATACAGATGTATATTTGATTTTCTGGGGAATAGTTTAACCAGACAGTAAGAAAAGAAATTATAACGAGCTTTTGTTGAGGGATGATGAAAACTCGTATGCGAATAGTTTGTTTGCTAAGGGTTGCAGTTCTCTTGCGTTATATTTATACACTCAGCATAAAGGAAACTTTCTGTTGCTTCAAATTACAAATAAAATAAATGTGCTTGAAATACAAAATTAGTTTATGTTTCATTCTTTTTCGTCTTCGAGATATTTTATCTTATAATTTTTATACTTTTGTTGGCTACTGCTTAGTTTCTTCTTCTTTTTTTTGAATGAATGAATGATAATAGAAATTCAAATTGGACGTTCAAATAGAAATATTAATGCTAATAAAAAAAAGAATCTCCTATAGAATAGTGAATCCCGAAAGGATTTGCAAGATCAGTTTTGACCTTAGGATAAGTTTTGAAAGATATATGATATACCCTTTGTTTGTCGTCACAAGAAACAAGGATATGGTTGAAAGTTTTACTTGAAGGGTTTGTTACTGAGGCCAAATATTTTTTATATTTCTATAAAGCAGCGACTCTCAAATTGGGGTCCATAGTCCTATAAAGGACTACAGAGCCGCTTTGGTGGTACCATGAAAATCTTTGTATTGCTATTATCTAAAATTGTAAGTCTTAGTAGTGCACTAATTATCTTTTAATTTGTTGTCTAAATTCTAATTACCTATTAATTCCATTGTACTAGAAAGTTTTACTGTTATGCTAATGCTTAATAATTAGACAGGGATAGGGCGCAATATTCTTGAGATACGTTGTATTATCATTGACAACATCTGTTCAAAAGAACAGATGCTCTTTTTTCCTTCAGACTTTGTATTTGTATTTCTTTTTTGCAAATACATATATTGATGAACAAAAGGTTAATTTTGAATGTGATATCCTTGTCGCGATGTGACAAAATTTATGAATTCTAGCGAGGAAATTTCGTAGTATTTTCCTGATCTGTGAATCTAAAACACATCATTGATTTATTAAGACCTCTTGGATTTTCCGTCAGGGATCCACCCTCAGAGGATTATTTCGTTCGGTAACAGTTTGTTGATTGAAAACACGCTGGGGGCAAGCATTTGTTTCTATGAAAAGTGTTGGTTTAGTTTAATCATTGCAGTGGCATAGTCTGACTTTTCCTGGATCCAATTGAGCCTTTCCATGGGGGCTACCTTTCTCCGTGTTTTGCAATGAAAAAATGGCGCAGCCAGAATATAATGTGAAGGGGTGGAGGAATGGGCTCATATTTTCTTAGAGGGGTAAGGATATAAAAATATTAATTTTTTTTAATATTAAAAAAAAAATAAAAAAAATTATTTTTGTTACCGACATGTTTTCGTATTTTATTACTTCTGTAACTAGTAGAAAGAATGGGGTAGCTGTTTTTTTATCGGTGGTGTCTATGGATGCCAACCGAAAGTAAATGGTCAAAGCTAGTCTGCTCAAATCAAATGAGACGATAACCGAGCTAATTAAAGTGTGGTTTATTGAAATAGTGATAGGAAAAAGTAGATGTTAAGCATTTACCTGAATATTACGTTTTTTGTCAATGCAATTTGTATCCGTGACTTCTTAGGTTATGCTGCAATATAGCAAAGTTTCCTAGGAATCTTATTAGGAATATAGCAAAATTCCAAAGATAAGTAGTAAAAATAACTTAGCAAATAACTCTAAAACTGGTGGAACTTCCAGAAGGAAAATGTACCACCGACATTTTGCCTGTATAATTGACAAGATGAACTTAGAGCCAACTATTAAGGAATACAAGAACTGAAAAAAAAAACTTAGAAGACTTAAAAGGAATAAAAAAACGCTAGAAGATTAAACCAAAAAATAAAAAGGGGAAGTAAATTCAGGGTAAAACAGAATTATAAATATGCAGTAGAGTTGCTCCTAGCCTAGGAACTTGTATCCAAGAAAAACTCACCTCAGGGAAAATTTGAGAAAATTATGTCCCCACGACTTACGAAACATTGTACCAACAATATTCGTTCAAAGGAAAGACATGCTTAACTTGCTCCGAAGCAAAACTTGACGCTTGAAGACTTGCTCATAAAAACTGCCCACGGTAGCCTAACCTCCTCCCCTGTGTACGTTCGCATTCAAAACCTCAACTGTGCCACCTTCTAAGCTTCTAAATACCACCTTTTTCGTATAAAGTGGCTTGGGGGAAAATACATGGTATATATTTCATTCTTTATAAACCTACCACATATGCGTTGACTCTGAAAGGCTCCCGGTGTTGTGGCCTCCTTTTGTCTGAATCAGGCCATCAGTTACTTAGTTTGGGTTGGATTCACAATAGAACGGAAACATTTAGTGTATTCATTTAGGCTTCATCTCAGCCCAGGACTGTATCCAGTGAGGTTAGGAGAGTTTGAACCCCGATCCCTCCTCCCGAAATGTTTGTCCGACTCGTAAAAACGTAACAAAAATTAACATAAACAAATTTTTGATGCGTTTTTTACAAAGTCTTTTGTACCCCCCCCCCCCCATCTCCGTCACGCGAAACTAATTTGAACAGTTTGTTTATGATAATTGTGATGATTTTAGGAGTATTAACGTTAGCCTAGTATGGAAGGACTTGTTTAAGTGTGAAATGTTATACGTAACGTAAGTTACCCATTTAGCATATAAAATTATGGCCGGGGTGTGAAAGCCGCTTTATTCTGCTGATTTCTGATTAATAGGACGCAAATGCTGACTGACCCGTTTGGCGTCTGAATAAGTTTAAGAAGGTCAGGCAAAAATCAGCCCTTTGTTAACTTTTATGCGGAAACAAATAAAATGAAGTCTCAGTTTGATGTATATGTACATTTTACTCTTCCAGTGATCCATTTTACCCAGCGATAGCTAGCAACCTAGAAAGAGACGATCATGTCCCTTAGTAAAGACTACAATAACCCATAAGTCCTAAAAATAGAGTCAGATCAAAACAAGAAGTACACTAGAACCGCCTTGTCCGTCCAAAACCTCTGTATATATAAAACTTACCGTCTCTATGCTTGATTAAATAAAAAAAAAAACAAGTTTTTTTTTAACTGAAAGTAAGAAGCGACATTAAAACCTAAAACGAACAGGAATTATTCCGTGTATGAAAGGGGCTGTCTTCTCCTCAATGCCTCGCTCTTTACGCTAAAGTTTTTTATTGTTTTAAAAAATAGAGTTGTGAGAAAGAGTCAAACTTCAGCGTAAAGAATGAGGCATTGAGGAGGGGGCAGCCGCTCCTTACTTTCAATTAAAAAATTTGCTTGTTTTTTTTATTTAATTTCTGAACGTTTTTGAATTAATGCAGGTTTTGATTTTGGCTCACTGTAAATGAATAATTAAAACTAAATTTGCATATTAAATTTTCTTTTTTTTGGTTAAATGGCTTTCTCGAAAGTTGTTTAATTTTATTTACGTACGTTTTTATTAGTAATAAATATACGTAACTTACGAATTAACTTACGTAACGAACTTCTATGTTCTTATATTTTCATTACGTATATTAGGGGGTTTGCAACCTAGTCAATACGTCGCTCTTTACGCTAAAGTTCAAATTTTGTTCCAATTCTTTAAGAATGACTCCTTCATCAGAAAGGCTGTTAATTAGAATAAATAGTTCTTATGAAAGTACTAAAAAAACCTTTAGCGTAAAGAGCGAGGTAATGACTAGGGGGCGAACCCAATCATATACGTAATAATTTCTGTTTGTTTTAAGTTTTGATGTTGCTCCTTACTTTCAGTTGAAAATCTTGTTTTTTTTATTTATTTCTGATCTTTTTTAAATACTGCTGGGAAATCCGGTACCCCCTTCATAGCAATGCCCCTTCCCCATGAAAACTTCACCCGTTGAAAGATCCTCTCATGGAACCCCCGACCCCCCCCCCCCACTACCAGAAAAAATCCCCCTGAAAATGTCTGTATACTTCCCAATAACCAATACTATATGTAAACATTGGGCAAAGTTCATAACTTGCAGCACTTCCCCCGGGGACTGTGGGGGATTAATCATCCTCAGAGACATAGTTATTAACTTTTTCGACCATGCTGAACAAAATGGCTGTCTCAAAATTTTGATAGGGTGACTTTGGGAAAAATTAGCGTGGGAGGGGGCCTAGTTGCCCTCCATTTTTTGGGTCAGTTAAAAAGGGCACTAGAACTTTTAATTTCCGTTCGAATGAGCCCTCCCGTGGTATTCTAGGACCACTGGGTTGATACGATCACCCCTGGAAAAAAAAAATAAACATGCATCCGCAATCTTTCTTCTGGCAAAAAAAAGAAAATTCCACATTTTTGTAGATAGGAGCTTGAAACCTCCACAGTAGGGTTCTCTGATACGCTGAATCTGATGGTGTGATTTTCATTAAGGTTCTTTGGCTTGTAGGGGGTGTTTCCCCCTATTTTCGAAAATAAGGCAAATTTTCTCATGCCGTAACTTTTGATGGGTAAGACTAAACTTGATGAAACTTATATATTTGAAATTAGCATAAAAATCTGATTCTTGTGATGTATATATTCGTATCAAAATTCTGTTTTTAGCGTTTCGGTTACTATTGAGCCGGGTCACTCCTTACTTACAGTTCGTTACACGAACTGTTTGACAACGAGGAAAAAATGGCTACAACCACGATATTCTGCATATACGGCACCTTTTTTTGTTCTTTCTTTTCCTTGGGTAGCGGGGCACTGGAACATCGTAGAGAGCTGTTTAATGGCTCATTTTAAAGAAAATTGAAGCAGTTAAAAAATCTTTTGTAAATAATTTCTTTTTAATAAAACCAATTTTATATGTAAAACTGCATTTTTCATGTACGATATTTTAAGAAAGGGCTATGGGCCAAAACTTTAAATCTCGACAAAAGTAAAAGGCAGTGTGTGTGCATCATCCGTATGAGTCGTACTACTGCACGCTTGCGGGACGTAGTCGCTCAAGGCATAAGAGGTGAAAGCTTTGAACGCGTGCGATCATTATAGCCCTAGTTAGATATTTGTGATAATCGCCAGGGAAGCTGCAACCTATATATCCAAGTGATCGTTGGAAGGGATTTTAAGAACCGTTGTTGCTGGTCAGGACATTTCGTCGCCTGGCTCTAACCACAAGTAAATAAGATTGCATTGTCTACGGAACGGTGCATCCTAAATTCGCATCGAATTTACTCATCGAATTACGCATCGAATTTAAAAGGGTAAAAGAATAGTAGTCGTTTAGAGTATTTAATAGCAGAAAAGGGCTGACAAAAGAAAATGAAGCCCAATTCAAATGCTAAAACTTGAAACGAAATTGTTCTAAATATTAGTGACTGGCTAAATATTAATATTGTCTCTTTTAATTAAAATATATTTATAATTCAATGAGCAATAGTTGCAACTAAATTGAAAAAATTTATAGTCATCAATAATAAAATTATTTTAATTGAAAATAGCAAGTGTTGAACTGGTCATTTCACGTTAACATTACATTGTATATCACCGTTAGGAACTGAGATTCGTTGTTGGTTTGTTGTGGAATCAGGAATTAAGCAGGATTTTATCCTATCCACTTCTATTTTGTATTATTTTGATAGGCTGTGTCCTAAGGAGCACAGCAAACTTTAGCGAAATGGATTAGTTTTTGAATGTTTTGAGGGGGAATGATGCATCAATAGGTTTGAAAATTAATGTTATAAAGACTACGTTTCTTAGGAATAAATAAGGGAGGAGAGGCGATGATAGGCTACGAAACAATGGGTCAACTGGATAGCTTCACAGCTGCACAATATTATTATTAAAGATGTTGGATGCAATTAAGATGTAAGAAGTAGAATAGCTAAGGTTCAGGACGTTTTCCCTTAGTGGAAAAGGGCGTGGGAAGATAAGTCTGTGAACTAAAGCAGTGGTCAACTATAGTTCTGAAACGTGGATGCTTCGAAAGGGCGAAGGAAGATGTGATAAATCTTATTCTAGAGGAATTGTCTAAGGATAGATTTAGGTACCTGTTGACTGGCCCTACATCAAATATGTTTTTTTTTTCAGAAATGATGTTCATAATCTTCACCATTAATCAGGATTAACTCTATATTTGTTTTACTGATTATACAGCCAAATTATGTGTGACACGTTCTTCTTTCATAAATTACATTGGTCCTACCTCTTCCCGTTTTTGGAATTGTATCAGGGCTGGTCATTCTGGCTGTCAGGTTTGGTCAACTATCAGAAAAAAGCTCAAGGCTAAAAATGAAACCGTGAACATTTCTTGCCATAGACAATAGTCATTGAACAATATACAGTGTGTCACGGCTGCCCCCATTTCATTTTTAGGCTTAATAAACTGTCTTTTATCCAAGTAGCAGGAAAAGGCAGGGGCGTCGTTGGGGAGCAGTTGCCTCCCCCAATAATTTGGACAGAAATTATTACATAACCCATGCCCCTTGACTATCCGGATATGGACCCCTCTTGCCCTTCCAATAAAATATTTGCAAAAGTTTGCAATATTTTTAAAATGGTTCGGAATTATCTGCCAGACTGTCAATACCAATGCTCTTTCTGCATGGAAAATTTTATTAGAAGTCTATTAGCGTTATTTTTGCTCTTTTTTCTCTTTGTAAAACCTGACGGGTGAATACTTTTTTTAATTGTTATCAGGTTTCATCCCAACGCAGTGGATCCGTGGTTGATGCAAATTTTACTTACAGACCTTTATTATGATACTGTGTCTTCTTCTCCACTTATCTTTGGCTCTGTGTATGAAAAATTGCACAATATACAAAAAGGATTTTGATTTTCCGTGGTTTGATCCTTGAAATGGCCAAAGTTAAATAAAAGCTTTTAAAAAGTGACTCCGGTGGCTAAAAAAATTATCACCAAAGCCGCGAGTTCAAAAACTAAGACAATCCCATTTAAAGCTGGTAAAATAGCTCGCCTCTGTCCTGGGAGGTCACTAAAACGTAAAAAAAATCGTATCTACTAGGCAGACTATGAATAACGCCTTTCTGGCAAAAAAAAATACACCAAGGGGATATATTTCGTCATTGCCACGCCTAATGGCTGTATCTTTAACATTTGTTCACATTTATGACATAGTTATCAAGAATCTTTTTGTAGGCTATTCTGGCAGAGAGAGTCAGTAAGGCAAAGGATGTTTAACCGCAATTTGATCCTCCTGATTTACTTTGATCCCTTTGAGGACAGCATAGAATCCAGTTTTAAGGAATTACCATGGAAGTATATAAATGCCAGATACGATCTTTAGGCGCAACAATAACATGTTCAGGAGCACTTTTATTAGATCTTACAGATAAAGGACCATTGTCAGAAATATTGTTACTAGTGATTTTTCAATTTTCTGCTCAGACTGGACGACGGCTACCTATCGCTTTTGCGAACCATGATTTCCGTTTGCCAAATAAACGTTTGAAAGAATAAAGCAAATGGCAAATATGAATAAAGCGGATTAAACTGACATATAGGGGGGGGGGGAGTGGGTGGTACGATCGTTCTGATGGACTCTCTTCCAGAAATTTTGATTCTCTCCCGGATAAAGGATTCAGAAGTATTTTTGCTAGCGATTTTTCCACTTTTCTGCTGAGACTGGACGACGGCTACCTATCGCTTTTGCAAACCATGATTTCCGTTTGCCAAATAAACGATTGAAGAAATAAAGCAAATTGCAAATATGGATAAAGCGGATTAAACCGACATATAGGGGGGAGTGGGTAGTGAGATCGTTCTGATGGACGCTCTTCCCGAAATTTTTATTCTCTCCCGGATAAAGGATTCAGAAGTATTTTTGCTATATTTATGTTGTCTGCTTAGTGCACGGATGGGACGTATCCATGTTTGGCCCTGCAACATAGTCATGGTCTCAAAAATTACCTTATGAGCTATTGGTTAAATACTATAGTATATAGATAAATATTTTATTTTTAGGGAATTTTTCAAATAAATACAGATCATTATCTTGAGCTAAACAATAAAAAAACAAAGTAACTCAAAGATTTTTCTGCAAAAGATGAGCTATCGGTTCCATACTCTCCATTTGCTGAGGAGTAACCGCAGGCTGTGCCACATCTCGTCTATATTTTGCTGGTGCTGCATAGGCTGGTGCTGAATATGACGGGGCTGGTGCTGCATAAGCAGATTTGGTTGTAGGGTATGCAGGAGCTGGTGCAGCGTACGTTGGTGTAGGTTTGGAATATACTGGTGCTGGAGCAGAATATGTCGGTTTGGGTGTGTAAGGAGCTTCATAGCTCTCGTCGTAAGATGTTGCTGGATATGCTGCTTCAACTTTTGGGGGCTCATACTCAATAGTTGGGGTGTATTGATAATTCTTGCTTTTGGGGTAGTTGTAGGGGCGTCTGGCAAGTTTCTTCCTTAGAATAGCTTTAGCAAGTTTTGGAAATAGAGTGGGAACAGCAACGACCACCGGTACAACAACAGTGTTGACAACGACGACGACAACCACAACAACGACAGCTAGTGCCAAAGGAAGAGCTGCAACAGAAAATCAATATTAGCAAATGAGCGGGCCAGATCTTACAAAATAAACTATATTCACTCCTGAGTATTTGCGAGGAACAAGAAACACGAAGAAAGAAGTTCTGTGATTTTTGATTATGCAGAAAGATTCAATGTACATTTTATTTATAAAATTTGGATATGTCATATAGATTGTAGGATAGAAGTTAGGCCCTCAAATTGAAAATAGATTGTTAAGCGAATCGTTTATGCTTCAAAGTCTCCAGTTCCAATGTTGCCAAACCGTTGCTTGGATTGAAGCGTCAAAATGAGCAAAAGAGCCCCTTCAAAAAACTCTCACTGTCCCTTGAAAAAACTGGAGACTTGGTTTGAGTCTCAAACTCAGTTTCAAGATTTCTAGTTCTAGCTTACATTTTTCTTAAGCACTTTACTCATATGTTTAATCATATTTAAATTTCTGATCATGAATGCCATTTTACTTAAAGCAAAGGAAAAGAGTATGCATTCGAAACGAGAAAAAAAAGCCTAATTAATAAGAAGATACAACCCAAAAAGTGCAAGCAGTATTTTGCAAGAAGAGCAAAAATCAGAACTAACTGGGATTTGATTAAAAAGAAACTAAGGTTTCCCTTGTTTACCCTAGGTGAAAAGATTTCAAAAAAGTAGATGATATCCTGATCTTTGCCAAATTCCAAAAGGTACAGCTGGCCTTACCATTTCACTTCTTATCTCGTCTTGCCAAAGTCGGCAAAGGTTTATTGTATACCCGTTTTAAGTTTGAGTTTGTTTACCAAATGAAAAAAAAATTGTTTTATTTAATGGACTGCCCCCGAGCCACACATTCGTCGAAAAGAAACCAAGTTTTTTATTATTAGTTTAACTTACCATTTGTGCTTCAGTAGGGCAAAACTGAAGTGGTGAGAGCTCGGCTGGAAAAGCCAATATTTATATTCATTTGTTCTGAAGTCTTTTCTATTAATCATATGCCCTATCTTTTGCCCGATTCTAAGACCGCTATTCCAAGTGCTATATTCAGGCAGATTCGATAATTTTGTCACATCGATTAAATGGAGCAGAATTTTTCTTCATAAGGTCAAGAAATGGCCGTCTCTAAAAAGGTTCTAGAATGCATGCGAGAAAAATACTAAAAATTGGCTTAAAGGAAATATCATTTGAGAAATGTGGTGGTCTTGGGAGTTTCCCATGGTGTCTCCTGCTTTGATTCAAAACCCTGCCTTCCCAGGAGGCGCAAAATGTCCGTCCTTTCAAATAGGTAAATGTATAATCTAGGTAAATGCATATTCTAAAGCAATTTAATACACAGGTCAATGGCTACGATTTTTTACGATTTTCGATGATGGACCAGACCAGATTTCTAAGTGGGTCTAAGTTTCTCCATTTTTTTTATATATTTGATTACGGTGAAAGTTGGATATGGTTCAACTTTCAAGCATAAGATTTTTAAATTGACCGTCATAATCAGGAGTTTAAGTGCTGTTTACAGTTTACTATCGGTAACAGGAATTTTGCTAAAGATAGGAGGACATAGCATCATTAGATGGGAACAAACCCAAAGGAACTAAACCCTGTGGTTCATTTATATAATCTTCATTATTTTAGCTAGGAGGCAATAAAACGCGTTTCTCTTTTAAATTTTAAATTTAAAAGATATTGCTTTAAATCGATTTTGGAACAGGCTTTTTAAGTCATTTTTTCTTCTGCAATAAAAATGTTGCGTTAAGATCAAGAAGAAACCAATGCGAATAATAAGAATTGGCTTTTTTATCAACAGATGTGACCATGGTATGGTTCGGGCATGACTTTTTATCTTGATAAAGGAAAACACAGGAAAAAATGTGTAAAATCAGTACAATTCTTGTAGATCTAAAGATACACCAGAAATAAAAGCAAAAAAGTAAATTTCGGGGGAAACACATCCCATTTCTTAGTTGCATGGATCATTGTAAAATCCTGAATAATCTAATTAGCTCAGAATCTACCCCACCAGTCACTGACGTTTTTAGTGGGTGGGGTAGGACCCAAATTGGAGGGGTGGATATAAAAACAATTGAATTTTATGGCTGGAAAAGAAAGTATTTTGCACAATTTTTATTTTGTTGAGGACGCCCCCCTTCCCTATCAAATGTATGCTTTGGGACAGGTCTTTGGTTTTGCGATAAAAATCAAAACTGAAATTATTGTAAATCGGCACATGTTCCTTTTGAACCTCAAAAGTTTGAGAAAAGCAATACAAGAGTAACACTCAAATTTCATTGAGGACCGAGGGACAGTGTAGGTGCAAATGCAAGGGGTATTCAGCCTGCCTAAAATATCAAGATCAGTTAATATAACTTGCCTATTTCATTTATTATTATTATTTTTGCAACCCATGAAAAAAGTAGTTCTCAAGGGGCTAATGCCGATTCCTGCAGTTCATTTACGTAACCGATAAAAAGTATTCGTTAACTATACAAGGTCTGGATTCTCTTAGAAGTTACTCTAAAGTTAAGACAAAATCAAGTCTTAGGTAATATTCTACTTTAGCTACTTTTGGCTATCTTGGAAAGGGTTTAGGTAAATGAAACTTTCAGGGATGAGTCTACAGGCTAAAGTATGTTCTAGGAATGTATTTTAATGTACCTACCTCCACTCCTTCTCCCTCTAGAGGGTCCTGACCTTTAAAAATTTGTGTTATAAAAGCGAAACCTTGCAAAATAGATCTTCTGCTTAAATGAAGTACAACAAAATTGTTTTCGGCTTCACAACTTTGCTCAGTCCCAATTTAGAAGGTTTTAAAGATACGCAAATACAGTTCCTAAATTTTGAAAAAAACTGATATATCTTTAGATTTTTCTCAAATAACAGGAATTGCATTTCCAGAACTAAAGCCAGAGAAAAAGAAACTGATAACTGAAAATTAAGGTAACATGTTGTTTTGTCAAAATTTCAATAAGTATAGAGCTGTCATGTAGGCAAATTTCAGGACCCTCTAGAGGGAGGAGTGGAGGTAGGTACTTCAAAATACCTTCCCGGGACATACTTTAGTCTGTACACCAATTCCTTTTAAGTTTCATGTTCTAACCTAACCCCTTTCCAAGATAGCCAAAAGTAGCTTAAGCAGAATTATACCCAGGTCTTATAGCATGTTAAGAAAAAATTACGTTAGAGGAAGTTTTCTGTTGTTGAATCATGCATGAAAAATGCCGATTAAGTCCGGGTGATTTTGGGTCAAAGTGAAACGTATGTATATTTCTAGATCTTTTCTAACCTAAGATTTTTTTTTCTAAAAATAAAATACTATTCAGTTTAGCATCATCGATAAGGGCCCGTAATTTGTTCTATTGAAACTTTCATCGCTCTAATTTGTAATTAATAAAAAATTCTTCGTTTAGCTTTTGTGTTGGGAGTATATATGAAATTTCCATACGTTCTAAAGGCGTTTTTATTGATCGGAGGAGTCTTGAATTGTTGGGTTTCCTTGGGGGTGGGAGATCTTGGGAAATAGCCAATTTTTCAGCTTAAATTTATCAGCGTATTGCCTCCCTGACGACACTGCTTATGGCGGAAAGAAGAAAACAACTGGAACAATAATTAAAATGAACTCACCGAGTAGCAACAGTGGAAGCTTCTTGTAGATTTTTGTTACAAAAAGCTCTTCTTCTTCCTCCTCTTCTACTGCCCCTTGGCCCTCTAAACCTGATAAACCTTGTGGGAACGCAAAATGCGGACCAAATCCTGGGAATGCTCCATTGAACGGAACCATGCCAGTCGGAAATCCTCCCGTAGGGAATGGAGCTAAGACACCAGCTGGAGACATCATAGAACCGGCTCCATTTGCGCCAAGTGATACTGCACCTCCTGTTTGTGAACCCATGCCTGCTGATCCACCGAGCCCTGCAGCACCACTGAGCCCCGCACCAGCTGAAGCTTGTAACATTGAAGGATCCATTTCTTGATAGTGTTACTTTAACAGACAAAATTGAACTGATTTGGATTTGAAAACTCTGGATATGAAACTAACTTTTTTTTATACATTTGGTAATTGGTTTCATTGGTAATGAGGTCATTGAATTTTATCTCCTTGTTTAATAATAGGATGTCGCCCTAAAGCTCATTAATTATTTACATTTTTGGTTTCTAGTTATGCTTAGCCTATACGATTTATTCATATTAAATCAATGTCTCCTAAATATATAGGGGCGATAGGCAATTTTATTTTAAAAGATTTAAAGACTCGAAAATATGCGTTTTATTTTATTTATTTGTATCTGCTTATTTATTGTGTTAATAAGAAGCACACTCTTATGTGGGTTTTAACTTTTTAAAGGTTTTTTTTTAACTTTTTAAAAAGTTTTGTTAAAATCCCCATTTTGGCTATGTATTGGCTAAAGATTTACTTCCTGCAGCCCCCCCCCCCCATGAAATGGGTGTGAACGATTCCAAATCAAGAGTTATTTGTGTAAATGAAGAGGATTAGTCCTTTGAGCCTGTCAGCTTCCCTCAAAGTTTAAAGGTTTTTCTTATTTGTATTTTTGCCTTTTTTTAATCTTTCTACTTTGCTCCGTCTTTGTTTTTGTAATTAAATAAAAAAAACAAGTTTCTTTTACTGAAAGTAAGGAACGACGTTAAAATTTAAAACGAACAGAAATTATTCCGTATATGAAAGGGGCTGTCCCCTCCTCAACGCCTCGCTCTTTACGCTAAAGTTTTTTATTGTTTAAAAAAAATAGAGTTGTGAGAAAGTCAAACTTCAGCGTAAAGAGCGAGGCGATGAGGAGGGGACAGCCTCTTTCATATATGGAATAATTTCTATTCGTTTTAAATTTTAACGTCGTTCCTTACTTTCAGTTAAAAAAAACTTGTTTTTTTTATTTAATTTTTGAACGTTTTTGAATTAATGCAGGTTTTGATTTTGGCTCACCGTACATGAATAATTAAAACAAAATTTGCATATTAATTTTACTTTTATTTGGTTAAATGGCTTTCTCGAAACTTGTTTAATTTTATTTACGAACGTTTTTATTTATAATAAATATACGTAACTTACAAATTAACTTACGTAGCGAAATTCTATATTCATATATTTTTAATACGTATATTAGGGGGTTCGCCCCCTTGTCAATACCTTGTTCTTTAAGCTAAAGTTCGAATTTTGTTCCAATTCTTTAAAAATCACCCCTTAATCACAAAGGCCGTTAATTAGAATAAATAGCTCTTATGAAAGTACTAAAAAATCTTTGGCTTAAAGAGCGAGGTATTGACTAGGGGGTGAACCCAATCATATGCGTAATATTTTCTGTTTGTTTTAAGTTTTGATGTTGCTCCTTACTTTCAGTTGAAAAACTTGTTTTTTTTTAATTTGATTTCTGATCTTTTTTTTAAATAATGCTGGGAATGTTCCCCCTTCATTGCAATGTCCCTTCCCCCTTGAAAGTGCCTTAATGGAAAGATCCTCCCGCGTAAACCCCGACCCCCCTCCCACTACCAGAAAAAATCCCCCCTGAAAACGTCTGTATACTTCCCAATAACCAATACTATATGTTAACATTGGGTAAAGTTCATAACTTTCAGCCCTCCCCCCGGAGACTTCGGGGGATTAAGTCATCCTAAAAGAAATAGTTATCATATTTTCGACCATTCTGAACAAAATGGTTATCTCAAAATTTTGATCGGGTGACTTTGGAAAAAAATGAGCGTGGGAGGGGCCTAGTTACCCTCCATTTTTTTGTCACTTAAAAAGGCACTAGAACTTTTAATTTCCGTTCCAATGAGCCCTCCCACGATATTCTAGGACCATGGGGTCGATACGATCACCCCTGGGGAAAAAAAAACAAATAAACACGCATCCGTGATCTTTCTTCTGGCAAAAATGCAAAATTCCACTTTTTTGTAGATAGGAGCTTGAAACCCCTACAGTAGGGTTCTCTGATACGCTGAAGATGATGGTATGATTTTCGTTAAGGTTCTATAACTTTTAGGTGGTCTTTCCCCCCTTTTCGAAAATCAGCCAAATTTTCTCAACTTTTGATGAGTAACTTTTGATGAGTACGACTCAACTTGATGAAACTTATATGTTTGAAATCAGCATTAAAATCTGATGTATCTATTGGTATCAAAATCCCGTTTCCTAGAGTTTCGGTTACCATTGAGTCGGGTCTACTTTGACTATTTTATTCACTCTCTTGAAAAAAGTATACCCTTTTTTGATTTTTTTTTTCTTTTATACATATAATTGAAAGTCATTGTGGTTATATCGGATATATGTAGGGTGCAATAAGTCCCAAATCCTAATAAGTATATCCATTGTAATTCAGAGGATTTCTAACCTTGACTATTTTATAATCCACTTCACGGCTGTAATGAGATTGGATGGGGACAAAAGCTACGATTTTGTGACGGGCTCCAGCTCATGCGGGGGGTGGGGTCTCACTATGGAGACAGTCTTTTTATAACAATTAGACATAAGTATAATCGATAATGAAAAGGAAAACGCTGGGTTAAATGTACCTACACGGCTGAGGCCTCATCCCACCTTGAAATCTCGTGTCTTTTAATGAGTTTCCAGATAATAGCATATTATGTTAGAAGGCCGGGTGCTTGAGATGTGGGGAGAATGATTATGGGTTGGGCCATTTCCTCCTCCGGTGAAAGGAGCTTTCTCATTTAAGGGAATCAATTATCCAGGATGGGGAAGATAGGTTGCTTCATGGGTTAATGAGGTCTAGGACTCCCCGTTATATTGTAGTGGTAGGAAATTTTGCAGTGAAGTCAAATGGAGTGTATTTTTTTTTTTTTTTTTTTTTTTTTTTTTTTTTTTTTTTTATTCGTCTTTTTTGTATATGGCTTTAAAAGGCTTTTAAATACAGATTATATCATTATTATATTTTACATCCAACTTGAAGGGTTTGTTTGTTTTTGTACTTTTTTATATTTTCATTGAAAAGGAATAAACAAAAACAAGAGAACTGCCCCCCTCCTTTCTATATTTTGAGCAGTACATTTTTTTATCTATTGAAAAAAGAACCCGTGTCCCTTCATTGAATTTCAGGAATTGGAGGCCCTGTGTGTATACCCTTTATTGTTTTTTTGTTGTTTTTTTTTTCACTACCTTTTTATCTCGATTCACTATTTACTTCATATTGACGACAGCATTCATTTAATATGTGCGATTGTGTCGCGGAACAATGCTGTTGCTATGACAAGAGTTCGACAGTTACAAATTTGGAGAACGATTCTGGAATGTGAATCAGGAAGTAGATATGCATAGTTTCTCTCAAGTTCGGAAAATTTCCTATAATTCGCTAGACAAAGAAAAAAAGTTTTTTGTCTCCTAATTATTTTAAACAAGAAGCAAAATGAGACTGTTCCTACTCAGAAAGTACACTTATTAGGATTCATTTAACAATCGGTTTCTATCAGAGCATACAATTATTTTCCGAGGCCAGAGACAGAAAATTCTTCTATATCTCTCAAAAATAGATCTAGAAATTTCAAATTCCGATTTTGTATGAAATTCATCTTTTTTTTTACCTTGCATGTAAGCTCGGCCCCAGAAGTAGATTGAAACAAATCTGATAGTGTTACGACTCGTTGGCTTTGGGGAGAAGGGGGATTTTAAAAAATCTTGTTATCTGTACATCTATTAGAAGGGATGGGGATATATCAGTCAAATTTAATATGAATTGCCAATTTTTCCTAGTTCTACTACTACCAGACACAATTTGAAATATAATGGATACGTATAGGGAGGGTCCCAAAATTTTTATCATCCGGACACCTAGAAAAAAGGGGTATCGGGTCTTAATTAGTTTGAAAGCAGGAGCTAAGTCTACTAGCTGTGCTGGTTTTTTTTTTTTTTTTTTTTTTTTTTTTTTTTTTTTTTTTTTTTTTTTTTTTTTTTGGGGGGGGGGGGGGTATACCCACTCTGACCTTTGTAATTTAAAGGATCTCTAAATCTTGTCACAATATTTAGCTTAGTTGAATCTCAACTAAGCTTAAACCAGGGGCGTATCCAGGATTTTTTTAGGGGGGAGGGTGAGGGGGGCGCAAAATAGGTTGATCCGATAAACTTGCGTTAGGAGCAAGTTTAATTAACGCAATACTGCGTTAATTAAGTAAATTACACTACTTTAGACTACGTTAGGGGGGGCTCGCTCTTCCCCCCCCCCCCGGATCCGCCACTGGCTTAAACGTATTCAAGTTTGGTGCTATTTCTAGTAGTCAGGATATTTAATAGTGCAAATTGACGGATTTCAGTCGATTTCAGAAATCTTGTTTCAGGAAGTAAGAGCCAATAAAATAGTTATGCATTTTCGGAATTATAAACAAATCTTACTTTTGTTGGGTAAGGACACGGGTGTGTCCCTTAATTTTCAGTTTTAGGCGTTTACCCCCCCCCCCTGGTGATTACCCCCCCCCTCCTCCCGCGGAAAATTTCCCGCCGGTGTATACCCCCGCGGAAAATATCCCCCTAGAAATAAACATAGTAAAATAACATAAATGAATGGCACAAATAACATAAACTTTGATCAGCGATCATCATAAAACACTTAAATGAAAACTTCATTAATCTAATAATAGTACTTAATACTTTCAAAAACGGTCATTAAAAAAAACTTAACACTTAGAAAAAAAAATACTTAAATGAAACATTACATTTACTTTATGCTGGGATTTTTTTTTTTTTTTTTTTTTTTTTTTTTTTTTTTTTTTTTTAACAAAATTTCCAGATACCTTGCTATTCTTCTGTAATTTTTTAGTGGTCATACCTAGAAGGAATTTTTTTCTGACTTGAAACTGCCCAAATACTTTACCCCCTCCCCCCCCCCCTTATGTGCAAATATATAGCCCAAATTATACATTTCCCATATATTCTGTCACTTGTTTTTGTCTTGTCTCGCGCTAAGCTGAAAAAACTAATGAACAAACCGGTTTGTTCTCGAGTTTTACATATCTTAAACTTGAGTGAGTTGCCCATAATACACAAGTACCAAAATTCCTTCCCCTTACGGAAAAAAACTCAAATAAAATTCTCAAATTTGGAAAGCCTTATTTTCCACGAGGGGGGGGGTATTTTCCGGGGGGTAAACGCCGGCCACCTAATTTTCATCTCCGAGTCATCTAGCTAGGAGGAGTTTTCAAATTTCAGCCGAATTTGACGGGAAGCAAGAATAAATGTCAAAGTCTTTTGGGTTCCTCACTCATTTTAACCTCTACGAGGGAAGACTGTTCCTAAGTTATTGTCGTTATGACAGCTATCAGTATAGGTTGTTGAATCCCAATGACACCTGATGGAGGTAAGGGTAACTGTCCCAGTTCTGCCTTTTAGAAATCCATGCCTGATTGAATACACCTGAGGTGAGACTTCAGTCTTGTAGTATTGACATTTACCAGAAGAGGTTTTCGTTTGCTGACGGAATTTAATGGCTAGTAAGAAATAATGCCCCAGCTACGCCCTTTAGAGAACATGACCCAATTTGGATTCGGGAGAGGAAAAAGGGATCCCTAAATCGATATTATTTGAAAACTTACCAGAAAGATGATCTGGATTTCAGTTACTGTTTGTCAGATTTCAACAAAATTTGGTATAAAGTGAGAGCTGATTTCCACAATTTGGTTTTTTAGTTTTCCGTACCAACTTAACCTCTACAGGGGGAAGGGATCTATAATTTTGATTGTCTGGACGCCTTTGATCTGCCAGATTGTGTTTAATCTCAAACAAAATTGATCAGAGGCAACACCTTATATCCTTATTTATCAGTTCGATTATCTTGGGCCAATCTGAGTTCAATAGGGGGGGGGGGGTATTATCTAAATTCTAGTCCTCGGAGTAATGCAACTAGTTATGCCGTTTCAGAGTCTGGGATCGATTTGACCTCTGTCGGAGATGTGTGAAGTGGGTCTCTAGATTGTTTTCGCCCGCTCATTTGTGTTTAAGCAACTTTGGCCAATGGGTCACACGTTCTCATTTGTCTATAAGCAACTGTGACTCATAGGTCACACGTTCTCATTTATGTTTAAGCAACTTTGGCCAATGAGTCACACGTTCTCATTTTCCTTTAAGCAACTGTGGCCCATGGGTCACACATTCTCATTTTGTGTTTAAGCAACTTTGGCCAATGGGTCACACGTTTGCATTTGTCTTTAAGCAACTGTGGCCCATGGTTCACGCGTTCTCATTTGTGTTTAAGCAACTTTGGTCCATGGGTCACGCGTTCGAATTTGTCTTTAAGCAACTGTGGCACATGGGTCACACGTTCGCATTTGTCTTTAAGCAACTGTGGCACATGGGTCACATGTTTTCACTTGTGTTTAAGCAACTTTGGCCAATGGGTCACACGTTTGCATTTGTCTTTAAGCAACTGTGGCCCATGGGTCACGCGTTCTCGTTTAGGTTGAAGCAACTGTGGCCCATGGGTCACGCGTTCTAATTTGGGTTGAAGCAACTTTGGCCCATGGGTCACACGTTCTCACTTGTCTTTAAGCAACTGAGGCCCATGGGTCACACGTTCTCATTTGTGTTTAAGCAACTTTGGCCAATGGGTCACACGTTCGCATTTATCTTTAAGCAACTGATTAGTGCTGCTGCTGTCAGTAGTAGTGCCAGCATGCATTAAAATGACAGTGACATAAATGTGTACGGGAAGGAACTGATCTAGGAAATTTTCAGGAATTCCTTACCTTACCTATTCCTTATAGCAGACCTATAGGGACTAATTCTCAGGAATAGGTAGAGCCTGACAATTGCACGCAAAGCAAAAAAAAAATTTATAGAAATGTTTTTGAATTTACCCGCATTAACTAAATCTGTCCTTGGATTATTTTACACGGCGGTGTCATTTCATGAACATATAGGAAGCAAAATTTATTTTTTTTAATCTTTGGGGTTGCTTTTTTCTGTTTTTGCTATGTTTTTAGCGTAAAAACCAAAGAGGTTTTTTCCGATGAAATATCAGAAAAAAGGTATTTTCCAAAATTTAGGGGGGATTACGACTTCCCCCTAATTGATGCCCCTGGTTTAACACCAAGACTCTTTCTCTATTGATTATTATATCTATTGTGATTTAAGCTTTTATAGGTACAACTTGGTCACATTTTCTTTCTTTTAGGTCCAGCTTCTGGAAAAAGACCTTGGGAAGCATATAGTAAAATCCCGTCCGTATTTTGTGCTGAAAGAGCAAGTAAACCATCAACTTATAGATCAAAAGGAGAAGGTCGAGATGCTTAAAGACGCTGTGATCGCTGCTAAGAGGACATACTCTCAGGGTATTACTAATTTAGAGGCAAGTTTTTTCGTGTCAAAGTTCTAAGCTTTGTGAGCTATTTGATAGGGCTAGGACATGTGAAACATATGAGGCATAAAATATAGGTTTATTGAGTTGTAATAGAGGCTAAATTTTAGTTTTCTA
This sequence comes from Artemia sinica, assembly GCA_027921565.1. Lineage (NCBI taxonomy): Eukaryota > Metazoa > Arthropoda > Branchiopoda > Anostraca > Artemiidae > Artemia > Artemia sinica. The sequence continues at coordinate 2,240,583 of CM051274.1, forward strand.
AAATTAGTTTTTTAAGTTTAAATTAGTCTAATTAAATTTAACCTAGTTGAATTTAGTCTGATTAAATAAGTCTATTATTTAATTAAATTAATTAATAAATGATTATTTTTAATTTATTAATTGGCTATTAAATTTAACTAATTAATAATCAATTAAGTTAAATAAATAAATTTATTTTAATTAAATTAGGTCTGTTTAAAATTATTCTGATTAGAAAAATAATTAATTAAAGTTCAAATTAAATTCATATTTAGATTTCTAAATTTAGTTGTTTTTTCTATTTTTTAGATGTATCGTCCAATTCATTCGTCTGAGATCCGTCCATTTATCGAGACAGAATTATCCTGTTTCTTAGACTTTTTCTTCGTGTTTAGGAAAGAAAATTTGTTTTGTTTTTTTACTTTTTTAAATAACCTATTGATAGTATGTACATGAATATCAGTATTTTTAGTCTAGTTAAGCAAGGGAGTAAATGCCCTACCCCCTTCTCCCTTGATTGTGTTTATAAGAGAATTTTGCCAAGATGAAATAAAAAAGTTGAAGGAAGGACTAATACATCGGTATTACGATGAACAAAGGTCGCCTCTGGTTTTCAGGGGTTCTGAAAAATTTCTTTGCTTTTTTTTAGGTAGGCTTTTGAACACTGTTTTTTTTTTTTTTTTTTTCATATAAAGATTCGCAGATTCTGCGCAGTGATCTGATAAAAAAATGAGTTACTTTACGATTAGTCGAGGAATGTGTTTTCCTCGGGAAAATTCTATAAGTCAGGGTCGTTAGTTGCCAAAATGTTTGAGGGGGGGGGGGGATTTTACCGACTGGCTTATCATTTTTACCTACTATATTTTTTCAATAATTAGCATTATGTCCGTTTTGAATATTTACGTAAAATCACTGTACGAGTTGGTAAAACCGCTGCATTTACCGACCGAGATTGAGATATCGGTTTATGTCATTCACTATTTTCATGCTCGTTATTTAACCAAATAGAAAACTGTGTCTTCATCTATAAAAACACGGCAGGAGTCAATAAAACCGCTGCGTTTCTCGACCAAGTTCGATATTTCTGTAGATGACGTGTCAGTATTTTCGTTGTCTTTATCTAACCGAACATTTTTTTTTTCGAGTGTCCAAAATATTGGGGGAGGGTCCTTCTCCCTCCCCCCATATGTGACGGTCCTGCTAAGGATTCATATTTAATCTCTCTTCCTTGCTTTGTTTTTTTTCTCATGTATCTTTTCTTACTTTTTTCTTCCTTTTGAATTTACCTTTATCTTCTATTTGCTTCTTTCGTAGTTAACCTTAATTTTTTGCAGTGTAATTAAATTAACTGAATTGAACTTCGAATAGCAGCAATAGGAAAAGGGGGGAATCGCCCTCACCTTGTTTAGAAAGCATAAAATAAGGGGAGAGGAAACAAAGAGTAGAAAGCATAGAAGGTAGATATGGCTTGGGATTATTTTCCATTTTTTTTATCATGTTGGTATTTTAGATGATATCTGAACAAATTCACGAGAAACGTAGCATGTCCAGAATAGGTGACCTGAATACTCCATCTCAAAATAATACCCTGGATTTAACTTACAACTTGGACAAGTTTGAAGAACAAAGTTTCAAGTGAGTTTCTTTTTCTTCTTTTCTGATGAACTGACTCGCAGTTGTAGTATAGTACTAGTATGACGGTACTAGACCCTCAAGGTCCAAACCGAAGGTGCTGAAGGTGCTCTCTATTTTGTAGAACTTCAGCGAGGAAGTGCTATGGGGGGGGGGGGGGACCAGCCATCCTGTGCTTTCGCACACCCTTCTTGCTGGGGTAACAAAAATAGGTAGAAGCCGACTGGGGCTATTAAGAAGGACAGATGTTAAGAAAACAATTCTTGCTTCATAATATACAGAACAAAAATTGTAGTTAACATATTTTGAATGTGCATTAAGGCCAGAGTAATAGTTTTGGGCATTAAGGCCAGAGAATTAGTCTGGGCTTTAAGGCCAGAGTTTTAACAGTCTTTCCCTGAGAATGCCGACATTCTCCAATTTTGGTCTTCCACGGTGACAGATACACAAAAAAAATAAGAGATACTGCACGGCATAAAAGTTTCACACACAAAAAAAAAACAAAAAAAGAACGAGAGAGACTACTTATAGAAAACGTTGCGACTCAACAGAAGCCTGTAAAAGGAAGAAAAAGTTTTCAAGCTAAGATATTTTTAACGAGTATAAAAGGTAAGGAAACAGTGCACATACAAATTTATTTAGGAAAAACAACGATAACAAAAACAACATGCAAACAAAAAATAAAAACATGCGAACAAAAGGTACTAAAAACCAGTGACAAAAAACCCGTTTTTGACGGGTTAACCGCTAAAGAGTAATATAATGATAGCGTGGTTTTTATTGCGTATACGATATTTAAACTGTTGTTTTTTGGGGTTTAGGAGGGAGGAAGGTACCTAGGTTAGGTTACGTATTTAATATATGCTATGCTTTACCATTAGGTAAAGCATAAAAAAATTTAGGCAAAAAAATAAAAAACAACGAAAACAAAAAACCACATGCAAACAAAAAACTAAAAAACAACGATAACAATTAACCACATGCAAACAAAAAATAAAAACATGCGAACAAAAGGTACTAAAAACCAGTCCCGACAAACCCGTTTTTGACGGGTTTTCGCTATAGAGTAATACAATGATAGCGTGGCATGAACTGACTCGCAGTTGTAGTATAGTACGAGTATGACGGTACTAGACCCTTAAGGTCCAAACCGACGGTGCTGATCTCTATTTCGTAGAACTTCAGCGAGGAAGTGCAATGGGGGGGGGGGGGCAGCCATCTTATGCTTTTACTTTTTATTACACGCAGTTTTACTTTCTGTAACCCCAGCTTCTCTGCAGTAAAGCTTTTTTCTTTCCTTTTTAATTTTGGTAAGGCCCATCTTGGTTAATGAATATGACTAAGAATGGCTTATTAGACGACAAGTATCGGTCCTGGCTAAGTGGTTTGTATGCTGGGTTGGGAATTCTTTGTCCGAGGGGTGCTGGTTCGATTCCTGGCGTGGTCGGGTATTTGGTTTGGGACGGGGGTCAGTGGTGTGACTATATAGTCGATCCAGTTCTAATGGGTACCTGGAGAAATCTGAGAAAGGTAAATATGAAGGGTGTGCGAAAGCACAGTATGACTGGTCCCCAACCCCCCATAGCACTTCCTCGCTGAAGTTCCACGGAATGGAGATCAGCACCGCCGGTTTTGACCTTGAGGATCTAGTGCCGTATACTTTACGTACTTAACTGTTATTATATTGGTTTCTTTCCATTCTTAGTTGACCGAATTGACAGCTCAGAAATATATTTTGGTCCTCTGGCTAGGTTTAATATACATATTTTGAATACATTTCAGATCGACCAAGCTTTGTTTGGGGGGGGGGGGTATAAATGATCATAGTAATAGTCTAATAGTACATTCAAAAATCTTTCCTCTCCTTATTAAATTTTGTAAATTAATTAGTACAATTTGAAATTAATGAATGGTTCAATTAAATTAATTAATTTTAAATTAAAATTGACTAACTCAAATCGACTCCCCTCTTTTGGGTTGCCACTTAATTACTATCTTGTATCTGTGTGAAACACAATTCAGGTCAAAGATTTTAAAAAGACAGTATATCTTTCATCAAAAAGGAAAAAAATTAGTATGAATAACGTGGGTTTTAGAAGGATTGCCATCTTCTTTTCGGGTCTAGGCGTCTCTCCCGGGAAATTTCCCCAGGGAAAATTCCATCCTGTGGAAAATCCCCCTCCCCATTTTTCCGAACGGGTCCGATCCAAATTTTGAGCCATTTTGTTCAAAATAGTGCAAAGGTCAAAGAGCCGATTCCCCAAATAACCATGCCTCCGGATTTGACAACCCCCCTTCCAGCCCCCGGGCCAAGGGCTGTAAGCTATTAAAGTTGCCCATTGTTAGGATATAAGATTTTTATCGGAAGGGTGGTCGTATAAACTTTGGAGGGGGGCAGATACCTCGAAGTGTGCATTTTAGCCCCAAAACACCTAACTGGTCCTCCATCCTAACTTGAGCCTTCAGGTAAACACAGGATGAGTTGTAAGGAAGGGGTGGGCGTAGAGTTAGAAATTGATAGTTAATCCCTCTTCATTTCTGGGAATGTTTCTGGTCTACACAGTTATTACGAAAGTAAAGAGTAACATTAAACCCCAAAAACTAGCACCATTTATTTTGTATAGGTGGGGATGCCCTTTTCTTATCCCCAACCTCCCCCTCGTGGTCGTAGAAACCTCGGAGCATGCTCATTTGATCGAAGATTGAGAGTTCTAGTCCATTTTCGTAATTCGAAAGTGGATTGGAGACCAACCAGCCCCTATCCTAAAAATGCTTTTGATATCTTTTCCTTTTGTTACCCCTTAGGACATTTGATCGATATTTTGAGATACCGATTTTTTACTTTCTTGGTGGCTGCTCAATTTTATGTGTGGGTGAATTATCCGGGGGGGGGGGTGGCACACCGGCTTCCCTCCTTTATAACTTGGGTTTTTATTCATACAGTTCGCCAATAGCAACAGACAGACCTTGTAATATATATTTAACAAAAAACTTCAAGTAAAAGTAAAGAACGACAATAAAACTTAAAATGAACAGAAACTGTATTTCCGTATATGAGGGTGGTTTTACCCCTCGTCAGCCCCCGTTCTTTACGTCAATTAAATAAATAAAAAACAAGTTTGTTTAACTGAAAGTAAGGAGCATCATTAAAACGAAACACAGAAATTATTGCGTATTTAAAGGGGGCTGCCCCCTCTTCAACACCTCCTCAACGCTTAAGTTTTTGTAGCTTTAAAAAAGCTTATTATTCTAATTAAACGACCCTTGTGTTTCAGGAGTCATCTTTAAATAATTGGGACAAAATTCGTACTTTAGCGTAAAGGGGAAGGTGAGGAGGAGGCAGCCCCCGTCATATACGCCATAATTTCTGTTCGTTTTAATTTTTAATGTTGCTCCTTACTTTCAGTTGAAAAAGTGTGTTTTTTTTATTTAATTTCTGACCGTTTTTTAAATAATGCCAGGAAATCGGGCCCCATCTCCAAGGAGGAATCCCCGTCCCCACGGCAATATCCTCTAGACAATTTGATATCGGTGAAAATTTACACTGGACAATTACCCTTAACAAACCCACATGTTAAATTGAAACGGAAAATACAAAGCAAGAAATTTAAAAAGAAGTTTGTATAGAAATTCTGGCAAATTCCCCCTGACAAGTTCACCCCCTGGAAACTTCCCTCTCCGTGGAAAACTCCCCCTCGGAGAAATCCCCAGCAGAAAATTCGTCCCCACCCCACCCGAAAAACAGATTTTCTGTAATAAGATGGGAGCTACAACCCTGCAGCATATATAATTAGGCTTAATGCAAATGAAGGGGGATTAAATATTGATTTATACCCCCGCCCCTTCCCCTTTGTTGACTCTCTTTGTTATATACCTGAAGACTCACGAAGAGTTAAAAAATTTGGATGTGAGATTGCGCTTTTTAAGTCATTAGACACACCCACCCACCTTCTCCATTTACACAATGACCCACTGGCCCTCCTTTCAGTGGCGGATCCAGGAAGGGCGAGGGGGTGCCCTCCTCCCCCCTAGCGTAGTCTAAAGTAATGTAATTTACTCAATTAACTCGAGTTTGCGCGAATTAAACTTGCTCATAACGCAAGTTTATCGGATCAACCTATTTGTGCCCCCCCCCTAAATTTTTTTGGATCAACCTATTTTGCCCCCCCCCCCTGAAAAAAATCCTTGATCCGCCCATGCCTCCTCTGTAATAGATAATGCGTAATTATGAACCACTATAGATAATTTTAATAAACGTTTGGTGAACCAACAAAATAAATGAAGCTTTAAAATAAATCTCTAAAACATGTTTTTTTATTAACTTCGTGATTCTTTTGGAATGAATGTGCCACTGCACCGCACAGTCTCTGAAACTGGGAAGTTCAATATATATATTTTCGATAATCTCAAACCCATTTATCATCTCAGAATGTTCAGTTGATAGCAAATTGCCCTTTTGGTATGGGATACATACCAAGTCACAGTTATGTGACTGTGACTTCTAAGAACAATAGAACTTTTAGATGTCATTCGAAAAATCCGTCCTGATTTTCTAGGACTACAGATTCGATACGAACGCTCCTGAGAAAAAACCAAGCAAGCACGCTACTGTGATCTTCCTTCTCGACAAAAAAAAAAAAAAAGGTTTTGTAGATGGGAGCTTGAAACCTGTACAGTAGGGCTTCCTGATGCACCGAATTTCATGGTGTAGATTTCATCAAAATCATTTGCTCTCTTGGGGGCGTTTTTCCCTTATCTAAGATCAGGCAATTTTTTATCAGGTTCGTAGTTTTTGGTGCGCAATTTTAAACTGGATGAATTGTATATACTTGGAATCACTATAAAAAACGATTCTTTTGGTAGATTGTTGGGCTAATCAGGATATTAGCCCTAATCGCTTCTGGTTTACAGCTCGTTGTCACAAAGTTCAACCCTAGGAGTGGAGGAGTAGGGTATCATAACCCTTGGAGTGGAGGGGTAGGGTATCATTTTTTCTCATGTGGAGTTGGGTCAAATCACAAAAAAAAAATTTTTGAGCAACCATTTTTATCGAAGGGGGGAGAGGTGCTCTTTTTCGTATTCCGTTCCAGGGGTAACATCTTCCATTTTATTCTTCATACCACCAACGCTTATTAATTAACAAAAACAGCTTAATATTTAAAAACAACGAGTTTTTGCATAGATTTCTTGTACGAAGGATTTGATCTTAATTTTCATGGTTTTGTTTTCATTTGAACAATAATCTACTCTAGTTCATGTCCTGTAATTACATTTTAACTTGATTATAAGTATTCTATTGAAATCAGGTACGTAACCCAAAATTGTTTTTGATAAGGCCAATAATAAAAATTTAATATAGAAAATTAATGATTAATTTGTTTAATAAATCATTTATATTTCTAATCAATATTTATGTAATATTAATTCAATTAATGTTGAATTAACAATAGTAAATTATAAAACAAACAAATAAGGAATTAATATAATAAACAAAAATAATTTAATAGTTTGAGTAGGAAGTATCAAGAAATTTGGGATTTGACTGGGGTAAAAAGCCCCCCTCCCTTCCCTATAGGTAAGTTTCCGATTGGAATTATGCTTTTTGATTATAGTGTCCTCTAAAACACCTTTTTTTCAATATTAATTGCAATCCGAAAATTTATGCGCTTATTATGAATCTGTGTAGTTTTTTTTAAGATTATTTTGAAATGAATTATTCTGATTCGGGAAAGTAGATTATTGAGATGCATAGGTTCAGAAACTAAAATAAGTATGGGTGTTTTAAATTTAACACAGAAACTTTGGCTACACTACAGAATAATTATTTATGTTTGAAAATGCTTTTCGTTATTACTCCGAAGATTAACATTTTGTTGGTTCCTAGAGAATTGATCTCCCTTCAAAGTAAAGTTACACCTTCTTAATCTGTTAGGTGCCATATGCGTTTAGCATAAGGCACCTATGGCAACTATAGCACCCTAATTTTTTAACCCTCTTTTTAGCTAATTTTTCACCTACATTTCTTTTTTTTTAATTTTTCATCCTCTATTACTAAAACTGTATAATTGCAAATGTAAGTTAATTTCATTAAAATTCAGTTCCTGATTTTTCAAGACAAATGTCAGATTTCATTTTCACTCCTTCCTACTTTAAAACTTGCACATATTGCAAAATTATCTGATTTTTAATGGTGTCAACAGTCAGTGTGAAACTTCTCTATAATCTCAGGTCAAATTCAGAATACTAATTTATAAATTTCATTATGTAATACCACATTGCCTGCTAGAATAAAGAAGTGTGTTTGTTAATTCAATTAAAGCAGATAACCGAAGATCATTCTCAGGCTCTGTATTTGATTTTAGTATTGTAATGTAAGTCTTATTTATAATTGCTCTATTAAATGGTTCCCAAGAGTTATTAAATATAGTTATCATTGGGGACGGGAAGGGGCGGATCCAAGACTTTTGTTTGTTTTTTTGGGGGGAGGGGGGAATAGGTTGATCCGGTAAAATTGCGTTAGGAGCAAGTTTAATTAACGCAAACTTACGCTAATTAAGTAAATTACAAAACTTTAGACTACGTTAGGGGGCGCCCCCCCCCCCCTCTGGATCCGCCACTGGGTAGGGTTCATAACCAAAGAAGCTGCAGATTTGGGCGTTCAATCATTAAATTTTGTCGAAAAAAAGTGTGTCGAGCCATTTTTTTCTGTTGGGAAGAAAAGAAGGTCAAAATCAACCACTCTTACGTAGCTCTGTCTTTGATTATTGATTTCAGTTGGTCTTAACATGATTTTAGACTAAATTTAGATTTTGGCATTCGACACTGTTGTCATGAGCTATTTTTTGGAGAGGAGGCGGAGGTAATTCGGCAAAACGATTAAAAGCTGTTGAACTTTTGCGAAAATTATAAAACGTATTGTAACAATAGTGGTTCTAGGGGTTCTAGGCGTTTACCCTCCCCCGTTATAAAATACCTCCCCTGAAAAAAAACCTCTCGTTGGAGTGGGGGGAAGGTGTCACAAAAGAAACTAAAAAGTGCATCAAAAATGTGAAGCTGATATCTACTCTCTTATTATTTCTGGTCTACGCTGTTATTATGAAAGTAAAGGGTAAGGCTAAACCAAAAAATGAGCAGAATTTATTCGATATAGGAGGGGCTCTGCTCCTTTCTCATCCACATGTACACCTTTTGGTCGCAGAAACTTAGGAGGGTGCCCATTAGGTCAGATATTGAGACTTCAAGTCCTTTTTTTATAAGTCGAAAGTGACTGGAGACCAACCAGCCCTCCGGGGGAGGGGGTATTTTTCGGGGGGTTAACGCCAGCCACCGACTTAGTAGTAGTGAAATGTATCTTCAATTTCGAAATAATTTCCCTCCAAGCTTTCTTTTATTAGTGACTTTTTTTATACTAACTAAACTAAAAACTTTGCATGTGACCATATTACACTCTTGTATGTCTACTTGAGGGTCGTATGCTGCAGGGAAGGGGGGACTCTCTGGCTACTATCCTTCCCTCCTGAAAAAAAAAATTCTTTTACGTTCCTGGTCTATATGATAAAGTTTACCAGTTGTTTTATGGGGTATAAAGAAATGACGTTAACATAATGTTGTTTTTCCATCTCTATATTTACAACAACGTACGTTGTAAATGCCCTGACGAGGGTAGGCTGAGTGTAAAAGATTGAAGCTGTTTCCGTGTTGAAAGGCGGTTTGGAGTATTAACTTCGTCATGAGTTTTCATTGTGAAAAACCGGGAGCCAGAGTTATCCCTTCAGAAAAATTATCCCCCGGAAAATTCCCCCATACGCAAAATTGAGCAGCAACAAAAAAAAGTAAAAAATAGATACCTCAAAATGTCGATCAGATGTTTTAAGGAGTAACAAAAGAACCAGATATCAAAAAGAGTTTTAGGAGAGGGGCTGGTTGGCCATCAGTCAATTTTGACTTATGAAAATGGACTAGAACTCTCAATTCCCGATCAAAAGAGCATCCTCCGAAGTTTCTGTGACTGCTAGGGGGAGCTTGGTGATGAGGAAAGGGTTCTCCTCCTCCTATACGGAGCGAATTTTGCTAATTTTGGGGTTTAATGCTACCCTTTACTTTCATACTAACAGCGTAGACCAGAAATCAAGTGGGATTAAATATCAATTCCAACCTCCCCCCCCCCCCCCCATCCAACTAATTCTATATTTACCTGAATGGTCAATGAGAATTCGTATGTTTTGGCATTAAAATGCAGCCATTTATGCATCTTCCCCCTCCCTAACAAGAGTGAAAAGGGGCGTGGGAAGGGTTTAGTTTCCCTCCAATGGCTTTTGAATCTTAAAAAGGTAATTGGAACTTTCAATTTCCAATTGAATGAGTCCCCTCCAAAGTTTATGCGACCGCCCTTCCCATAAAGACCTTATAAATATGACGTAGATAATTTCGGAGACCACACTGCCTTTCCATGACGGTAAAATAAAAGTTCAAAATAGGGATAAAATCCTTTTTAATAGACAGTGTATAGAAAATTCACAAAAAATACCAGATATTTCGGTCACATATACAGTGACCGTCATCAGTAGTAAAACTAAACTAAAACAATTTAAAACAAAAGTTTATGTACGAAATCAAATAAAACTACATATTGTTTAAATCCTTAATTCTTTTCAAAGCAAAGGCCGGAGCTAGCCTCTTTGACCTTCTTGGATTCGGTTCATTAGCGTTCAATGATATAATATTTGGACAAAGGTCAACTACATTGGGTGAATTGAACTTTACTCTGTCAGATTTTAATAAATTATCATAGATAGAGTTCAGCCCAAATTTACCTGTATCCCGATTCAAAGCAATATTCTTAAATAACATTTTCTTTATTTCAAGAGTTTCACGAAAATTTTGCTTTGAACCCCGATCCCTAGAAATCAAAGAGACATTCTCGAACAAAATAAAATGGTCTGGAAAATTGAAAATATGTTCTGAAAGGGCTGAAGTAAAATCTTCAGACTTAGAATCTTGATTTAAAGCTGAAGAATTAGAATCTTTATGTTGTAATAATCTCATTTCCAAACTCTGGTTAGGACGTCCCACATATGAGCTTCCGCAAGTACATGGGATCTGATAAACCCCACTTTGTTTCCCCAATGAAGTTAGATCCTTCCAGAATTTAGAAAACTACCTAAAGTATTATTACTCTTTAAAGCTACCCTTAGGTCATTGCTTTGTAAAATTCTTTTAAGTTTTTCACTTAGCCCGGGTACATATGGTAAGGAACAAAAAATATCCTTCTCCCGAGTTGTCTCCAAGACTTCCTTAGAAATCTCATCATCTCATCAGAGATTTCTAAGGAAGTCTTAGGTTAATGATTGAGAGATGCTTGAGTCATCAAAGTCCTTTAGTCCTCAGTTTTGTAGATTATGAGCAGGCGTTTGGTTCAGCTGATGGAAGAGCTTTAGCGAAGGTCCTGTCCTTGTATTGTATACCAGATAAATACATTAAAGTGATTAGTGCTATGTGCGAGAATTACATTGTTCCGGTTTAGGTAGGAAGTGAGGTTAGTAGCTGGTTTCGTATTAAATCAGGAGTTTAGGAGGATTGTGTCCTATCCCCATTTATATGGATTTTTTGTACGGATTACAGGATAGGCAATGAGAGAACACGGAACCAAATGGGGAACTTAAGCTCTTCTAGACTTAGGGTATGCTGATCATTCTTGATGAAAATGTTAGGAAAATGAATGAATTTTTAGAGGTTTTGCGTGTTCAGGGTACCAGAATAGGTTTACAAATTAATGTTTACAAGGTTTACATATAAGGTTTACAAGGAAGACTAAGTCGCTAAGACTAGGAGTAATTGAAGATTAATAGGTGAAAGTGAAAATCGATCAAGTGGACAGCCACATTTCCTTGGTAGTATTATTTGTAAATACGGTGGCTGCAGTGAAAATGTTAAAAGTACAATAGCCAAGGCCAGGGGTGTCTTTTCACAGTTGAGAAAAGTTTATTAGAATAGGGAGATAGTCTCTGTACTAATATAAGAATATTGGAAGCTACAATGATGGCAGTGGTCAAGTATGGTTCTGAAGCGTGGGTGTTCCGAAAGAGAGAGGACGATTTGCTAGATATTTTGTAGAGAAATTGCCTGCGGAATGTTTTGGGAATCCGACTGACTGACGGTATTTCAAACAGTAGGGTGTATGACAAATGTGGGTCAATCCCGCTTTCTAGGGCTATAATAAGAGAAATGTTGAGATAGCTAGGTTACCTGCGGATGAAGGATGAGAGACTGCCCAAAATCGCCCTTGTCGGCCAACCATCTAGGGCCAAACGGAAAGCATGTGGCTCCTTAATGGGGTGAGATTAGGTCTAAGGAAATATTTAAGGGAAATGGGATCTTCTTGAAGGTTGTAAGAAGGAGGATTTGATTAGATGGGGTGGAGGAGGACCGTGCGTAACTGTGTTATACCTTAAGCGGTTTGGTCCTGTATGCGTTTTATGTAGTAGTAGCAGTGTGTTCTTAAGCTACAAACCGGTTAAGAAAATCATGAATTAAACTAGAAGGTGAACACATTTTCAGGTAGTTGCTCCGCTTCCCCCCTCACAAAAACACAATCCTGGAACTATTACCACCTACACCCATCTGTAAAACTTATAGCGCCTATTTGTCCATTCAAAATTTTTGTTTTTATTATATCTTATTGCTTGTCAAATGCCAACGAGATTGTATCTCTAATTATATTAAATATGGCTCGTGTCGGGGGCTCCTTTTTCACTTCGATTGATAAAATTAAAATTATGCACGGTCATAGTCGTACCCAGGTTTTTGTTCGGGGGAGGATTCTTTTTTCAGGGTGGGGGGGGGGGAGGGGGTTACAAAAAAACTTTTTTAAAACGCAACGAAAATTTGTTTATATATATTTGTGTTACTATTTTTAAGTGACGGTAAGGTTAAGGTACAATACGTATCCTTCGTAAATCTTAGTAGATTTTTTACGAGACTATGCAGAGGCGTAGCTAGGTTTTCAGTGCCCCCGGTCAATGTCCACCTCCCCATCATTGCTACCAAAATATAGTTTTGGCGCACTTCCATTTTAATTTAATTAATTTGTAACAACTTTCAAAATTAGATATATTTAACACATTAGTCCTTTATTTGATATTTTTTTAGGTCCTCGCTTTTTTCAAGCACTGGGGAAGATGGTGATAGTTTAAGCTTATCTCACTCAGCAGATGGCGCTAGTACTCCAGTTTCACGCATCAGCGACCAGGTAATTTTAGCTTTCACCTTTTAAGTTGTTTTATGTTTTAGGTAATTTTGTTACTTAAGTAAGTTTATAAGTAGTTACAGGTAAGTATAAGATGAGAAAATGATATTCGTAAAAAAGGAAAATGAGAATATTTGCAGCCGGTAAAAATGAAAAAAAGAGCAAATATTTCGGTCGAAACCTCCACTCAACCTTTTCATCGTTTCATCGTCTTCTTTTATTTCAATGGTGGTTTTTAACGGTTTGATTTATTTCAGTGGTTGCTTTTTGCAGTTCGTTTTATTTTTTCCATTTCTGTATTGAAAACGGTTGAGCAGAGATATTGGTCGAAATATCTGCATTGTTTTTTGTTTTGTTTTTTTGTTGTTTTTTATTTTCACTGGATGGAAATATCCTTGTTTTTCTTCTTTATTAGCCTCAAATTTGAAATCAATAACCTCAAAACCCCATAATATGAATTATGGCGTAGTTTTAGTGGTTTTATTTAATGTCTTTTACATACTGTCTTTTGATTTCGGACAGTCATACCGAGATCTCAATGATTTTAATTATTAACCTTTTATCATATACAAAAATTGGATAATCCTTAATTATCATGTGTCAAAAAATGTTCAACAAAACCATATGTGTCAAGTTTGGGCGAGGGTGTTGGAAAAAATTGGACCCTTCTGTCATTCGTATTAAAAATCGTTGCATTATCCTGATTTCAACTATGCGTAATATAATGACGTTTCTAATAGAATGTATTTATGAAACCTCTGTTTGAACCTCTGTTATTGATGACTGATGACCGAAACGAACCTCTGCAACCTCTGTTGTTTTTATGACCGTGGTTCGTAGCTAGTGCTGCAAGGATCTCCTGTCTCCTCTGGAGTCTCCTCTGTGTCTCCTGTCTCCTCTGGAGGCCCTTTTTTCGGACCTTTCGACCCTCCTGATTGAAATGTCTATCTCAAAAAATTTAATTTACTTCTTGTGATTTTGCTGTTCGTGGGATGCCTTGGGTTCAAGCTCAAGTTTTTTATTAATCAATAAAAATATTTTACGAAATTTGTTCCAATTATATATAATGCTATATCATAGTGAAAAACGGGACCTCTCAGGTTTTATTACAATCTGACGAACTAAAGAACTACCACTGGTCAAATAAGCATGTAAAACCTGATTATCATCCTGAAAAAATGTATTATGCAAATAGAAATTATCAGGCAAAAGATGTTGAACATGTTTTATATATTATAAAGACATTTTAGGGCTAAAAACGGCATAATAAATTTCAGATGATTCCTTGAGGTATCGTTTCTTGATTAAGAACATGAAAAATGGCTCATTGGAGAGCAGTTTAGCCCCAACGCTCAAATCACTAACGAAATAAACCCCTATTTTGAAGGATTGCAAGACTCTCCTGCTTAAAAAAGGACCCAAAACTCAGGAAATTTCGGACTAAGTACAGGCATCTACATTGTTATTTATTTTGGAAGAAGGCCAACATTCTATAGAGGGGGATCAAACTCTAAAAAAGCCGAAAACAGGCAAAGTATATGCAAAACGTGTGCATTATGAAGAAGATCAACATATTGGAGGGGGTGTATGGGTCTAAACCCCCCTACCATTTCTTGCGTACCAGATTAAGTACACCGATCTAAAAGGAAATTGTGTTCATAATTATAATGAGTTTTGCTCCAGCAAATTATCTATAACTCTGAGTTTTTCTTTCAAATTTCATGCCAAGCCATGGACTTCTGTATATTTTCACCAACAAGCTTTGTTGCCAACTATCGGATTCAGCAGCCTGTATCCCCAGAAATACGTTCCTATAAAACAGTATCAGGAATGCCACCTTCATTGTTTCACTGTTGTTGACTATAAAGCAGGCTTGTGCACAAGGTGACCTTTCAGGGTGTGCTGCCCCCCCCCCCAAAAAAAAAATAGATAATAACAATTTTCCCTCTTAAACTCCTTTATTTTATTTTATTTTTTGTCTATTTTTTTAGCTGATTTCTATTTACCCCCTTCCAATGTTCTTTGAAATAAATTCCTTCGTTTGCACCTTAGCTGTGATAAAAATAAATTATGAAGATTTAGTCTTTCTTTTTTTCAGTCTTCGGCATATTTTTCAAACGGTCAGGAATCCCTATGTGAGCAAATGAACAATTTGAAAGTTGACGAGCAATGTGTTGTATCAGTGCTGCCACCTTTAATGTTTCATCGTGCTGAAAAGAAAAATAGTAGAAGAAGCAGAAGTGACGGCTATCTGACACTGACTTCAAATGAAATGTATCCTTCTGGACCGTCCACTGAAGGAACCAATACTCAAAGTTGATTTCTTTATTTTCAGTCTCTAGTGTTTGTGCAGACTTAAATTTAAGTCGATCTTTCAGCAAACAAGATTATTCCGCAATTTCTGATTTAAAGTCAAAATTAGCGGCAAACTTCAAGAAAAACAGATGACGACACGATTTTAAATGGCAAAATATTATGTTTGCGTGCCACAGAACGGCAATATAGAAATTGATCTAAAATAATGTATTTAGTTTATGTTTTGTTTTAGTGGAATTCTTATTATCTGTCTAACGTTGTTGCTTTTTTTTTCAGAAAAAACTGGCAATATTTTTTTCAAGTAGGCTATTGTTTGCTGAACGGTATTTAATCATTTCATCATCATTCAATCATTTAAATCTGTATAATGTCGTTAAAAACAATAGAATCAAACCTATGTTTTCATTTATATTTTTTATTTTTTATTCTAGGATTTTTGTAGGGTTATCTTTTATAATTCAAAAGAGCTTTTATGTTAAACAAACATAATTCGGTTTGCTCTCTTCTTTGATTCGCAGATAATAATCCAGAAAATGTGAATATTGTGAACGAAATCAACTATTAAGTATTTGTATTCAGAGGGCCGCTAATTTCAGTCAGTTCAAAAAGTATTCGAAAGATTAAGAAGGCCTCCAGGGGGATGAACTCATACCTAAAACCTTTGCAAGAGTGTACTCGACAACTTTTTAAAGTTTCTTGGTGATCAGATGAATTGTCTAGTAATGTATATAGGATACACAGACATACATTCGATTCTATATTCATAAATAAAACAATGACAATGGCAACCCTGTTCATTAACAAGCTTGCTATTAAAGTCACTAGCTAACTTATTTTAATGTATCTTATCAAATTAGGATAGATTAGACTGTTGTGAGCAAAAGAGTCACATTAATCTAGTTATAAAATACTTGTAGTATCTACAGTAACAGTAAGTAGTAACAGTAGCAATCTGATCCAAGCTCATTCGAGTTATTGCGGTTTTTATTAAGAGATGACTAAAGATAAAATATGTACGAATAAAAAAACATGAATATTTATATGAATACCTTTTTTTCCAACTGTGTAGCTATTTATTTATTCGTACTCACAACTTTCTTGTGAGTCTAAGCTGTTGTACTGAATTTTTTCCTTGCTTTCATTCGGAAAAATCGTTGTACTTGAGTGTATCTTTTATTAGAGAGGTCCTGAATTGCGTTAAATAGACGTTAGAGATACTACTAAAAGGGGATGTTGAAAATAGGGTTTCTAATTCTGTCCGAGATCTGGATCATCTTTGACATTGAAGGAACTTCAAAGAAGAAAAACAGAAAACATTGAAATTTTTCTCACAAGAAACACGTCACTGAAACAGACGACACTTTTTTTCTGAAAACAGAAAACCTGAAATTGTCTAATTCTCTAGAAACTTCAACATTTCTTTCATTGAATTTTGCATTAAAAAAAACGTTAAAATGTATGTTAAGCAGTAATATATCCTCTGTACAAAGCCGTGTCCAGGGGGAGGGTAACTGGGTTTAAACCCCCCCCCCTCCCTCCACCAAAATTTTTGTCGACTCTTAAAGTTGTAATAACATGCATATGAACAAACATTTAACGTGTTTTGCAAAAAAATTATACCCCCCCCTCAATCTTTGAACAAAAACCTGGATATGACCTCGGTTGTATATATCATGATTATAGGTAAATCATAATGATTATTAACATCACAAAAAAAAAAAAAAAAATTTAGTTATGCTGTTATAGACTACTTTCAACAATAATATCCGACAAATAAAGTGGAACGCTAATTGAGGAACCTCGCAATCTTTCTGCGTCTCTATATTTATCTATTTGAGTGCAGTATTTTACTAGCCTTAAAATTTTCAGCGTTTCCCTGAAATTTTTCAAAATAAAATGTGCAGTTATCAACTGTTTTGAGAGGGAGGGGATATATAGGAAGGCGAAACCGAGCAAAAGTTAAACTTATGGAAATGGCTTTGCCTCGACCGATGAACTTTAAAACAAGAAATTTCCCTAGAATAGACAAAAACATGTGATAAAGGGAAAATTTCTTAAACTTATACCCAATCCTTTAAAGGAATTTACCTTGCCTGAAATAAAAGGCTTGGGAGATAGTTGTGATAGCAGAATTTTGATGAAGCTGTAGTTTTTCCTAATTATATATATGTATTAAATGAGGTAGAGGTTTTAAATGAGGTAGAAATATCGCTAAATGGGGTTTAAAACTTGGTAGGGTTGAAAACTGCCCGATGGCTTTCGAGATCATTTCTTTAAGTACTCTCGGCCTTGAAAATTATACAGTAAGGAATAATTCTTTTCTAATTGAAATCCCACTAAAGGTTAATGAACGTTATCCTATGAATTAACCAATATATTGAGCAACATATTTTTTTTTCGAGTCAAATGCAGATTTTTATTTTGTCACTAAATTGAACAAGTGCCAGGTCGACAAGCATATTTTCCCCTACATATACAGGCCATAGAGCTTTATGTGGGGCTAAATGGATGGATTACTTTTTTTTTTTTTTAACGGCTCCTGTAAAATTCGATTTTTGATTTGTAGAATGTATAATGATATGAGAAACACCTCTTTGATTTGGCATAACTATATAGAGCCGTAATCCCCAACATGGGGCACAGACCCCATAGGTGGAACATAGCAATATTTTGGTGGGTCATGACCAGAAGGTACTGAAATTATGAAGCTACTGCCCTGAATACAGATACAGAGGAATCACAACTCGCGTACCAAATACCCAATTTTAGTTTGTTTTTTTTTTTTTTTTTTTTTTTTTTTCCTCGTAATTTAAGATTCTCCGAAATGCTTCTTTTCTCACTTGTTAAGTCAGTTGAAAAACTTGAAATTAATTTTAAAAGCCAAAGATAGGATAAAGCAATGGTTTTTAGGCAAACTTTCTTAAGTATATTAAAGATAAGTAGTTAATTCAGTTGATTAGAGCTTCTAGAAATTTTCAGGGCTTCATGGTTGAGCTGGTTCATGAAAGGCTTATTCGCCTCCAAGTTTCTCTGAAATATCAAACAAAGTTTGTACGAAAAGCAAATATACACCCCAGTATCAAGAAAAGAGCTAAATAAATGAATGATTTATTACAGAACGACCTTTCAAAAACTAAGACCGTGGCTCTGGGGACCTTTGGGTTAAAAAAATTGGCATCTGAATTTCAGAGGCCAGGCAAGGCGGGAGGTGTTTACTGCTGCAAGATCAATGTACTCAATAACTCAAAAGGTAAAAATTGTATTATCGTCAAATAAATGTAAGGATTAAAAATGGTACAGTCAACAGAAAGGGCGTATCAGGTTTTTTTGGTGGGGGGGGGGTGCAAAAAACATTAAAAAACGCATCAAAAATTTGTTTATATGCATTCTTTTCCGTTTTTACGAGTTGGACTAAAATTTCGAGAGGGTGGTCCAAACCCCTATCCCCCCCCCCTCTCGGGTGGATAAAGCCTTGTTAACAACTACATAAAGTACTGTGATGTTGTATATTTGTCAGTGTAATAGTCAGGCAAAATAACTCAGCCAGTAAAGTTTGTTGCCAAATTTGTGGACCTTGTGTGTAAGTTTGTTTAATTTTTGTTCTGGCCTAGAGTTGAGCTATTTTTGAGGCCCTACACAGCTTTCAAATCAAACCTGACATTAAACCTAGAATTATGAAACACAATGCCTTTTCAACCATCGCGGCCAATGTATGTTTTATCGTAACTAGGGACTATTAAAAATGCAAATAATGTGTTATGATTTTCTATGGCCTTTTTTTATTGAAATTTAAGTGTAGTATCTTGGTTTTTCGCCTAACCCTTTATATATTCGGTTTGATTTATTAACATTTCTTACGCTTATTGGAAGACGGGTGAAAAGGTTGTTAGTAACAGTTAGGCTGGTTCTTGTGAAAGACATACATATATGTATATTTTCTGTGCCAAAGTGCGTTGTTTAT
Organism: Artemia sinica; assembly: GCA_027921565.1. Lineage (NCBI taxonomy): Eukaryota > Metazoa > Arthropoda > Branchiopoda > Anostraca > Artemiidae > Artemia > Artemia sinica. Next base: position 2,259,716 of record CM051274.1, read on the forward strand.
ACCTATATTGTACAAAATTCTATATTTGAATAATATTAATCATTCTTGAAAGCTACCTTATCTTTCTGCGGGCTAGGGCTTATATCTGACTTCTGTTACCCTGATACTCTTCTGTGTGTTGTATGTCTGGCATATCTGGGTGTAACATGTCGTCACGAGACAGTACGTAGAAATCTATAAGCGTAGAACAAAAGAGAATAAGAGAATTCTTGCAATTCCGTCTTAAAAAGTGAGCTACAATTTGTTTGGTTTATTTTTGTGATGTATTTTTTTAAGCCACTGACATAATTCCTTAATCGTATGCCAGAAAGAGAAGTCTTCCCCCCCCCCCCACCTCCGTCTTGTTATTTCTTGAACCTGACTGGTACATTGGTTCTCCTGCGTAGAAAGCTAAACTACATGTGATTGGCTCTGCTCTGTGGAAATTTAGGCCAATAAAAATTTCAGAAATGTTTTAGGAACGAGATTTTTTACTAGGTGTCTCTGTTAGACCCATACATATGATCATTAGAAATAAACTAGCTTATAGACTGGGCATTGTCTAGCCACCGAATATTGTTCTGGTTTAATTATCTGAATTATGACGTTGGAAGTGCTCAGGGTTTGAGGTTTTGTCATCGTTGACTATTGTTATTAGTTAGTATAAATTAAGCAGAAACGCCTGTTGTACAAAATACATTAGTTAAACAAAAAAGACAAAATATTGTACCAGATAAAACGATACCAAAAATTTGTAATTAAACACTGAAACGAAACAACCAAACGCTGAATTCCTGTCTCGTAAAGTCCTAATTTGACCAAATTAGTCTTAGAACAGCTGGCAACATTGACCAGTAACAGTATCTAACTGTGTTCTAAGTGTGAAAGATAGGGGTCGTCTGTGTTGTCCTATACTGAAACATTTCAACCAACAGCATGCGAGCTGTGTCTTAAGCCGTGGTTTTCAACATGGGGCGCAGGCCTCAACGGTGGGACATGGCAATATTTTAGTGGATCATGGGCAGGATATGCACCCTTCGGCTGACTGTACTTTAGAGCCTTAATTAAAAAAAAAAATGACGTCATGTACACATGCATTTAAAGAGTAAAAAGACACATGACAGTGTTGCAATGATGTTGTACTTTGTATCAAAGGTATTGAATTCAGACAATATTTATCACTAGCATAAAATATTCTTAGAGGACCCCACAAAATACCAAATTCATGGCGTTTTAAGCTTCAGTCAGAAATTACGTTATAATACATGTAAAACTATGAATAACAAAATTCAATATCACGGTGGGGGGGGGGCATCAGGATTTTAGAAATGCCTGGGGCATGACTCAAAACCGGTCGAAAACCACTGGTCTTAAGGGTACCAAGCCGATTGTAATATGTATTGTATTGCAATAAAGATTTACTGGGTACTTAAAAACGGAGAAGAGCGACTTAAGCGACTAAAAGATGTTTAGTTGCGACTATATGAAGGGAAGTATTTGCAAAGGGCACTTTTTTGGAGTTTTGAGAGTTCAAGGGCCAAGAATAGGCTTGGAAAATTAATATTAAGAATTATAGGTCGTTTGACTAGGAATGAAGGTGAAGAGGCTTCACTTACCTGGGTAGTAATACCTGGGCAGTGGTCAAGTTTCTGAAACATGGACGCTTCGGAAGACGGACAAGGTCTTGTTAGGTGTTTTCTAGAAGGGTCTACCATAGTTTGGGTACCTGTTCGACTGACCGTATTTCAAACAATAAACTGCCCGAAAAATGTGGTTCTATCCAAAAGGTTGATGGTATAGTATCTCTGTCTATATCTAAAGGTTAGGATGGCTAGGACATGTTTTGCAGATGAAAAATGACAGATTGCCAAGATTGTTCTTGTCGGCCATCCATCTAGGGCCAAACAAAAAGCAGGTCGTCCCCGAACGGGTTGGGAAAAGGTCGTAAGAAAGGATTTAAAGGGAATGGGAACTTCTTGGGAGGGTATAAAGACGGAGGCTTTGAATAGAGTGGGACGGAGGAACATGTGTAGCTGTGTTGGCCTTTGGCGGCTTGGTGCTGAAGTGAGTTAGCAGTAGTAGTAGTGGCAGTTTTTGAAATTCAAGATGAAATAAAAGCCTTTTCGTCAAATTTAAGAAGTTTCTCAACTCCACTTGGGACTACAGCTTGCTACAGGGTTGCCACCACGGTCAGTTCCTAAAGTGCTATAATTGCCCAAATTTGCATGCTACATAGCGATTTCCGATGGTACAGTCAATAAATTGACCATAATATTACCAAAATAGCACTTCCTTTCTATAGGTGGCAAACCTGTACACCTGCTACAGCGCAACACATAATGAAATTGTGCTAAAATAGTAATTGCACTACAGGTGGTAGCCCTGGTTGGCAATGAAATAGAACTGCCCATGCGTTTTCTTACCAGAATTGTACGTAGTGAGAATTTGCGGAATTCCGCAAAATCTTAGAAAAAAATCTAAGTACCCACAAACGAATTACTTACCATTAACAGCCATTTTTTGAAAAGCAGTAATTACTAAAGTAAATGTCCATGAGCTACCTCTTTTTCCTTATTTCATGCTTCCTGGTTCCTTTTTTTCAAATCCTGGGACTGATGCCACACACTGTTGGACTCAAAGTAAAGTTGCACAAGATTGACAATAATTCTTTCTAAGGCAAAATACGGAAGTTATAGAAATAGATCTATAACCGAGTTAGTAATAGATCTTTCATGCTTTTGGACAGGAGTTGCTGACCCTCCTTAACTCCTAATTCCACACCTAACTAACCACTAATCTTACTTAATACTTTAATTGCGACACTATTTGGCATACAGTAAATAAAAACAAATACAGTTGGAGCTAAATTATAAAAAAAAAGTTTATACCACTTCCTGGGAAGACTGAAAGCAAGTACAGAGGAACTATTGAAAAATCCAGATTTGGATTCATTATCTGATAAAATATTCCCTTTCGCCTCAATTAGACGTAAAAAAAAAAGAATATGGCACTCGACTTTAGAGTCCCTGTCCGTGGTGCTGATCTCCGTTCCATGGCCCCTCAGCCAGGGAGTGCAATGGGGGGTTGGGGTGAGCCATCGTGTGCTTTCGCAAAACCCTTCCTGTTTACCTTCCTCAGGTTTCTCCAGGTACCCATTTAGAGCTGGGTAAACTCTGGCTGAGTTTAAAGAGTCACGCCACTGAACCCCGTGTTCCAACCCAAAAAACCAGTAAGACAATGACTCGAAGCCCTTTCCTCACAGACAAGGGATTTCAAATCTAGTATGCTAACCCCTCAGGTACGACGGTGGTTGAATGAGTTGAGAGGGTTAAAGCATATGGGGGTTCGGGCCTTTTGGCAAATTGCCAGAATTTTTGTGGTGGACGAACTGGCAGATAACAAAATGTCCGACTATTAAGTTTCATAATCCAGTCGAAGCATGATTGACTGCTTTATCTCCAACATCTTTATAATCTCTTAAGGGCATCATCAGTCCTATTTCTAATAAGCTTTCTTCTTAAAATGTTCACCTTATTAGCGTCAAGAACGATTCCAGAGAGGGCGCAGCACTTATGTTTGCTTTTTGGGTCATTTCTGTGGCAGATATATCTTTATCTCTGAAGGCAGTGTACATCTTAAGCTGTCAAACATGTTGTCAGTGCAACCATTAAACGGCTCACATTTCTCAGTAAACTCAAGTAAGTTCATGTATTGCCCAAAACGAGGCTATTCATCTTGACAGAAAAGCCGAAAACAATATTGACTGAACATAGCTCTAAAATATAAATAACGAGATATTTTTCAAAGTCCAGTAAAGTATGGGCTCCACCCCCCCCCCCCCCAATTGACGCCACCTTCGTGTGCCACATGGTAAGAGTGGCCACTTAAAAAAATTTATGGAGCTCCCAGAGCTTCAGAAAATCCAATTGGATGAATATAAAATCGAATTTTCAGGAGGTTCCATTTTTTTTTTCTCGGAATTTACTAAAAATTTTGCTAACTTTAAAAAAAAATCTTCATTATTTCACGAATGGAGAAAAAATTTTCTGCTGGTTTTAGCTTCCTAAAATTTAAGTTTTTATTTTGAATTTATTTCTCAGAAATTCCTATTCCATACAAACTGCGTCTTCTCTGATGCTAAGATAAAGAAAATATGCATTTGGTTTTAAAAATACTCACAATTTATAAAATGTAAAATAGTTTCTTGTAGTATTGTAAGCAGTTCTGCTGTGGCATTTCTAAAAATGGTATTTTATACATACATTTTCTATTTTTTGTTCTTAGTTAATGGGATTTTCTTAGAAATGTTTCTTAAAAACAATTATTGAAAACAATTGATTATCTTGAAAACAAAAAAGACACGGAAGGAGTTGTCACCAATTGATCTCCTTAAATAGGTTGTATTATAGATTTTAATTTGACGAAACTGCCACTTACGCCATCTAAAGGGCTTTTCACCCAGATCCCGCCTTTATCAGGCCACTTTTCTGTCTGCTCTTACCTTGTATCCCATTCCCTATTGCACCTTCAGATAAGAAAACTACATTGCGGTAAAAAAAAAATCCAGCTGCTGTTCCTAGTTTTATTATTTGGTATAAGTGCTGGTCATGTTTTGTATTTTTTGGGTTACTTTTCCTTTAAACTTTTAGCGTCCCCTTTAACGTTTTTTTTTTATATATATATATATATCATTTTTTGTTTTGTTTTATTGAACGTTAGCTGTTTTTATCTTTTTAACATGTTACGACCAATCTCAGTTTAAGTGATGACTAAAGAATGGATTTTAATTATGATTAAATAAAAAAAAACAAGTTTTTTAAACTGAAAGTAAGGAGCGACATTAAAACTTAAAACGAACAGAAATTATTCCGTATATGGAAGGGGCTTTCCCCTCCTCAACGCCTCGCTCTTTACGCTAAAGTTTTTTATTGTTTTAAAAAATAAAGTTTTCAGACAGAGTCAAACTTTAGCGTAAAGAGCGAGGCGTTGAGGAGGGGAAAGCCCCTTCCATATACGGAATAATTTCTGTTCGTTTTAAGTTTTAATGTCGCTCCTTACTTTCAGTTTAAAAAAACTAGTTTTTTTTTATTTAATTTGTGAACGTTTTTTAATTAATGCAGGTTTTGATTTTGGCTCACGTGCATGAATAATTAAAACGAAATTTGTATATTAATTTTACTTTTATTTGGTTAAATGGCTTTCTCGAAACTTGTTGAATTTTATTTACGAACGTTTTTATTAGTAATAAATATACGTCACTTACGAATTAACTTACGTAACGAACTTCTATATTCATATATTTTTAATACGTATATTAGGGGGTTTGCCCTCTAGTCAATACCTTGCTCTTTAAGCTAAAGTTCAAATTTTGTTCCAATTCTTTAAAAATGACCCCTTAATCACAAAGGCCGTTAATTAGAATAGATAGCTCTTTTGAAAGCACTAAAAAAAACTATAGCGTAAAGAGCGAGGTATTGACTTGGAGGAGAACCCCCTCATATACGCAATAATTTCTGTTCATTTTAAGTTCTAACGTTGCTTCTTACTTTCAGTTGAAAAAACTTGTTTTTTAAAATTTAATTTCTGATCGTATTTTAAATAATGCTTGGAAATCCGGCGCCCCCTTCATAGAAATATCCCTTACCCCAAAGAAACATCCTCCACGGAAAGATTCTCCCGAGTAACCCCCTCTTTCAGCCCCCCCCCCTACCAGAAAAAAATTCTTCCTGAAAATGTCTGTATACTTCCCAATAACCAATACAATATGTAAGCAATGGGCAAAGTTCATAACTTGCAGCCCTTCCCCTGGGAACTTTGGGGGATTAAGTCATCGTAAAAGACATATTTATTAGATTTTCGACTATGCTGAACAAAATGGCTATCTCAAAATTTTGATCGGGTGACTTTGGGAAAAAAATGAGCGTGGGAGGGGGCCTAGTTGCCCTCCATTTTTTTTGGTCACTTAAAAAGGGCACTAGAACTTTTAATTTCCGTTCCAATGAGCCCTCCTACAATATTCTAGGACCACTGGGTCAATACGATCACCCCTGGGAAAAAGAAAAAAAAAATAATAAAATAAACACGCACCCGTGATCTTTCTTCTGGCAAAAAATGCAAAATTCCACATTTTTGTACATAGGAGCTTGAAACCTCTACAGTAGGGTTCTCTGATACACTGAATATGATGGTGTGATTTTCATTAAGTTTCTACAACTTTTAGGGGTCTTTCCCCCTTTTCTCGAAAATCAGCCAAATTTGCTCAGGCGCGTAACTTTTGATGGATAAGATTAAACTTGATGAAACTTATATATTTGAAATCAGAATTAAAATCTGATTCTTTTGATGTATCTATTGGTATAAAAATTCCGTTTTTTAGAGTTTCGGTTACCATTGAGCCGGGTCGCTCCTTACTTACAGTTCGTTACCACGAACTGTTTGATAATCCTATTTTTGGAATTCGTTTTCCACCCTATTAGTATTTGTTACTTTTATGTTTTTGTTTGTCCTGTTTTTATTTATAGGCCCCAAAATTCGAGTCTGGCCCTTTGAGTCTTGTGATAGCAATTTTTGGAATAGACATCTTATCTTAAAAGCGTTCAAAATTCAAAAATGTTTAGCCATCACTGCTCTAAAAAGACGACTAAAATAAGCGAATTTTTGCAATAGCTTAAGCAGTCGCTTTTCGAACAAACGCTTCAAAATTTGTAGATAAGTAGATGAAGCCAAATGATGAAACTTTCATAGATTTTCAGGATTTGATATCTGAGCTAATTCCTCGAAGTTTTAATCATCCGGCTGAACTTTTTGTACTAGTTTATACAAAAATGTAAATTTGTCACAAGTAGACATCTAATATACACAATGGTAGCACGCACAAATCAATATTGCTTTATAGCCAGTAAGATGCAAAAACATAAAACGTATGTTTATGTTTTTGTGTGCATTAAAAACTATGTTTTTATATGTTATAATTTTAATCAATAGTTAATCAATAATAATTTAATCAATGTTATAATTTCAATTTTACAAGTTCTGACAACGAAGTACGATTCTGACAGCGCTGGTATAGTAATATGTCCATCTTCCTACTAAGTGAATCTGTTTTGAAAGGTAACTTCCTAAATGACTGCAGGATTTATCATAATTCTTCTTTCTTAAATGAACACTTTTGATAATACACATTTTTCTTGTTTTAGTTTTTCCTGGTACCAGTTAATTTCTTGTTCCTGTTATCAAAAATGAAACCGGTCATCTATTTTTAAAATCTAACATTGCTCTTTAATTTTCATATGAAAAACTTCCATTTTTAATTATGATTGCCCCCTTAGGGGCAACCTAGTTAAGAACGAACTCTATGCTATAGCAGCCAAAAACTTCCAAACGCGTTTTAAAAGCAACTATCGAGTTAGGACGAGCTGCCGTTTGAAGTTGATTTAGGAATGGGTACTATGATTTCGATTTATCTTAATGGCGTAAGTTCATCGCGAAAAGAAATTTATGAGAATTTCGAAGGATATCTTACAATCCTACAAAAACAGTGTCGAATCAAAATGAAAATTGCACCATGGAATCATAATAGCTGAAAACCCCATATAGGAGAATTACAGTCCCCCATTTAGAGTAACAAGGAAATCACTTTTTTCGTCTAGGAAGTAATGACGCGTCTCCTTGTTTATTTTCCTGCTTCTCCTTCCTTTACTTTACTCACCGCTACTAGGGCACTGAAATTGAGATTTTTATATTTGTAAGCAAGAAAACATAATATTAAAAATAAAGACATCTTTGGAAAAAAAACGGCTTCTTCTTATACAAGAGGATATAACACACGAATGACGTCACATATGGTAGCTGCTTGGAAGAGCGGGTTGGTTAAGTGATGGAGAAACGTGGTTTGAATGAATGAATGAATTATTTTTTTTTTATCCACAAATACATTAAAGCAAATGCAGAGTATATTGCAAAAAGGAGAAAAATGAAAATAACCATACCAAAAAGAAAATTAAAAATAACCACGAAAAACACACAATGGACAGCGAACTTTACATATAAGCAAAAAAAGGTCTGAAGTGGGTCGTGTGGGCCCAAATTGCCTCGAGGCTTCCTTACTAGGTTCGGCGCGAGTTCAACTAGCTATGTCGGGGTATCTGACATCAGATACTTGCCAAAAATTGTCTGTTGTGGTATGACAGAGGGAGGTACATTAAATACGCACAGTATCTTAAATATCCTGTCCATAGTAATTTCGTCGTCATTTTCCCGCAGGATGTGGGGAACACCACTGAGAGAAGCAATTGCTGGGGAGTAGTAACCGGAATATAACCACACCAGGTTTCTTCTCTTAAAACTCGCTTACCCTACGAAATTCGCATGTTCCGGGGTGCCATACTAACAATAAAAGAACATGGAGCAGTTAGCGATGAGCCGAAGGTAAGGCAAAACCAATTAAACTATTCAACACGCGATATGGACGCCGTTTCTGTTGTTAATGGGGACAGGAGGCCTTAACACTGAAACTTACAAACTTGCACTTTGACATATCAAACACTTCGTGGTAACGAACTATAAGTAGGGAGCAACGCGGATCAATAGTAACCGAAACTCTAAAAAACAGAGTTTGAAAGCAATAGATACATCAAAAGTCGAATTTTTAGGTTGATTCAAAATATACAAACTTCATTAAGTTTAATGTTCCCTGCAAAAGTGAAGCGCCTTAGAAATTTTTGCCTAATTTTGGAAAAAAAGGGGGAAACACCCCAAAAAGACAAACGATATTAATAAAAATAACGCCATCGGAGAACTCTACTGTAGAAATTTCAAGGTCCTATATACAAAAATATGGAATTTTGTTTTTGTTTTGCCAAAAGAGAGATCACTGATGCGTGTTTATCATTTTTTTAAGTATACAAACATCTTTTTTGGGGGAGGGGGAATTTTCTGCTTGGGATAATTTAACTACGATGAAAATGTGTTTTGCATTGTCTTTGGCAACTAAATCTAACATGTGGAGATGTTCCAGGGGAAATTTCTCATGAGGTTGGGATTGTCTGGAGGGGGTTTTCCATAGGGGGAGGGGGAGAACTTTTCGCGCAACAAATTCTCCATGGAAGAAATTTTCATGATAGTAAAATCTACTCTGGAGGGAGGGGGGTAATATCGAGAAAAATTTTTCACGGAGGGGGGATATCAGCGACGATAGAATTGTCCAGGGGAATTTTCTGTGGTTTTGTGTGTGTGTGGGGTGGGGGTGTATTTTACGTGAAGGAACTTTGCTTTGAGGAGTTTTCTGTGGCAGGGGGGGGGGATATTTTCAATGAGGGAAGCTGAATTTCTCTGTATTGTTAGGAAAACGATCAGAAGTTAGATAAAAACAAGTTTTTTTCAAACTGAAAGTAAGGAGCAATATTGAAACTTAAAACAAACGCTAAAGTTTGACTTGTTGTCCAAATTCTGTAACAACGACTCCTGAAACATAAGGGTTGTTTAATTCAAATTAAACGGCCCTTGTGTTAAGAAGCTTTTTAAAAGTTCTAAAATACTTTACTGTGAAGAGCGAGATGTTGAGGAGGGGGCAACACCCCTAATAAACGAACAATTTCTGTTAGTTTTAAGGTCCAATATTGTTCCTTACTTCTAGTAGAAAAAAACTTGTTTTTTTTTTAATCTATGGATCGACCGTGGTTTGCCAGTGCCGACCGCAAAATTTTGAAGTTCTCCGAAAGCCCCGTTCCGAGGTTGGCTCACGAGAAACACGTAAACATTGACGAATGTGATGAAAATCATTTTGGTCTCTTTATAAAGTAGAGACGACGTATTGAGAAGACGCTGCCAACTGGCAAGAACATGTTTGAAAGTGCTTTTTTGAACCTCCTTGTCCTCAGATACTTCATTTGACCATTTATTGCATAAAAAATTAAGCACTGAAGCTTCCGACCAATAGCTCCCTCGTGAGCGTGCTGAAATATAGCTTCTGGATGGACTACGTAGTCGAAAGTGACGGAAATCGGCGGAATATCTACTACACAAAGATAAAAAGGACATTTTTCTTTCACCACATCTTCCATCAACTTTGTCAGGATATAATGGGCTTGATTGCATACCTTTTCAAAAGTCTAGATGGTAAGGCATGAAACCGCATACTAGCAATATCCGGCAAAAGAACAAAATCAAAATTTTACTTAAGAAACAAAAATGCGCCTGAAATTATGAAATTATCTGTCAAAAAATGGGCAGGTTTGAAACTCTTTTGGGTATTGAGGTTAAAAGGCCGATAAAGAAACTATAAGGCACCAATGACTACACGGGACACATTTGAGAAAGTAACTGAATATGTGACACAAATACCAGACAATCTTACTTTAATTTTTTTTAAAGAAAGACAAATTTTGATGCAAACTTTTAGTTTTCGTCACTTTTTTTCAGAGCTTGGATAATCTGGCTCGTCGAAACAGAGAAAAAAACAGCACTCCACTTTTGTTCTTCACCAAGGCTTGCTAAGAAAAATCCGAATATTTTTTCCTTTGTCTGATATATGTTTTGTGAATTAATATGATTTTATTTATTGTGCCCACTTAAATCCTACCGTTGTCAAACCACAGCTGAAACCAAAACTGCGACTGAGGACAGACTCTTACTAAGCTCAGGGTTTAAATTCCACTTAGCTGTATCTGTTTCGATCTACGTTGTTCTAGCAAGCACAGCCGCAAACTAATATCGAAAAATATCAAAGAGTTCATTTCCCGTTAAACTTTTATAAAACTTGAAACTTATCTTGTTCTTCTTAACAGCAATACACGGCTCATTATGTTATATCGGTTGCTAATCACTGCGTTACGTTTCCAAGGAGACTGTCGCGAAACGCAACTGCGTTACACTTCACGCAAAAGAAAGCCACAAAGCAATAGTAGCAAGGGCACGTTGTGCGTTTATTCTTATTGTATAAGAAAAACCAAAAAGGAGAGAGCGCCAAGACATGTGGTGTAACCATCACCGAAAATAACTGGGCCTGAATACCGTTGTCACACCGCATCTGAAACCAAAAATGCGACCTATGACAGGCTTCACTAAGCTCGGGATTTACATTCTGCTTTGGTGTTTCTCTTCTGATCCGCATTTTCTAGTAGGTACAGCCTTCTGTCAATAAGGTTAGGTATTTGGTTTTAATTCTTATAATTTTTGGCTTTTATTGAACTTTATTCATCTTTTAAATTTCTGTTTTTTTCATTGCTTTTTTCACATTCACATTGGTTTTCCACGTTTTATTTTATTGGTTTTTTCTTCGGCACTCTCATTGAATATATTTTTTCGTTTCGCGGTGAAGAAAAGAGGCGTTTGTCCCCTCGAAATGGTCGCTTTGTTGTGTTTTGTCAGTATTTTCATTGGGCCTTTAAAAAACCCCATTTTTGCTCGTTTTTCTTCCTAGAGACCAATTGATTTCAATTGTTTCTAGGCTACAGGGGACTTATACGCATACCAAACGTGGTCAGTTTTACCCCATAGTTCGAGCTGTCCTTAAAATTCTTATGCGGACCAGCAAACTGAGAGCATTTATCTGGGTTACTGCAGTTAGCAAAGGTATGGCCAAATGCCTGGTACCTATCCTTTTTGTGTCAACTAATAAGTAGACTAGGAAACGATACCAAGGTATCTTCTAATCTTTTTGTGTCTAATAAAGAGTAGACTAGGAAAAGCAGGCATAATATTTTCTAATCTTCTTGTATCACCTAACAAGCAGACTAAAAAAGATAGGCGCAGTCTCTCTTTTAATATTCTTGTATCTACTAATAAGTAAACTGGGAAAGGTAGGCGAAGTCTCTTCTAATCGTTTCGTGTCTACCAATAATTAGACTAGAAACGGCGAATATGGTCTCCACTAATCTTCTTGTACGTACTAAGAGAAAGACTAGGAAAGGTAGTCGTTGTCTATTTTAATCTTCTCGTGTCTAATGATAAGTATACTAAAAAGATAGAGATGGTCCCTGCTAACCTTCGTATATCTACTAACAAGTTGACTTGGAAAGATAGGCGTATCTTCTAATCTTTTCGTATATACTAAAAAGTAGAATAGGAAAGGTGGGATTGACCGGTGTTTACAAATAAGTGGACTACGAAAGGTAGGTTTGGTCTATTCTAAATCGTCGTATGTACTAATAATTAGACTAGAAAAGGTAGGACTGGTCTTCTAAATTTCTTCTATCTACTATTAAGTTGACTTGAAAAGGTGGGATGAGTCTCTTTAATCATTCTTGTATCTACTAACAAGTAGACTAGGGAAGGTAAGCCTGGTCTCTTCCAATCTTCTTCTATCTAATAATAAGTAGAAATGGAAAGGTGAGATCGGTCTCATTCTAATCATCTTGTATCTAATAATAAGTAGACTAAGTATCATATAAGATCTACTCCGCTACCTTTCGTGCCCTTACTACCGATTCCTTCAGACAATTATGCTGAACAAAATGGCTGTCTCAAAATTTTGACTTGATGCCTTTGATGGACTAGAAGTTTGAATTTTGTCCCAATTTTTTTTTAATAATGATCATATAAGGGGCTACTCCAGTACCATTCGTGCCCTTACTACTGACCATCTGTTTTGATTATTTCCTTCAGACAACTATTAAAATCAGGTAATCAGTTCTGTAGCTGTTTAAATTTTAATCACAGGTCTTTAAAAGAAAATGCTAAGAAACCTTTCTTTGTCACCGCTAGTGTGGCGATGAAATATCATGGAGACTTATAAGGACTAATCGTAAAGGAGATTGCTGTATCTACCTGCTTTTTCGTAAGCAGCAAAATACAATTTAGAAAAAAAAATCCATCTAAGTACGCAAGACGATTTGAAACGCTAGTTACGTCATTTAAGGTGGATTAAAACCATTAACGACGTCATGCTAAAACTTAAAAAATTATATTGAGCATCCCGTTTTCATTAATATGATAACGTCATGTTCCATGATGTCATAAAATCATGGTTGCAGCGGTAGCTGCAACTTATTAAAAGAAGAATTATAGCCCATAGGAACCAAAAGTTGAAAAGCGCGTTTCGAAAAAAAATGCCAAATTTAATTGAGGAATTGCAACTATTATTTCGTATAATCTTAAAAATACAAGTTTATTACGAGAAAAAAACTATGGTAACTTTTAAAAAAAGATTACTATCTCTTGAAATTGGCGTCGGATTTGAAAACTGTCCTATTGGAACCAGCATGGTGGAAAATCTTTTACAGGAGAATTACAGTCCCCCACCTTGAAAAACAAAGAAAATCACGTTTTTGGCAATTGTAGCACTGATGTCTCCGTTATTGTTTTTTTTTTCTACCAGGGCTAGCGGGCTATCAGAATATCATAGAGAGATGTTTAATGGCTCACTTGAAAGAAAATTGCTACACCTATTGCATTTGGTAAGTAAGAAAAACGATCTTTTAAATTAAATCAATGACAAAAACTGCATTTTCATATACAAGGTGATGAATGATGTCATAGCCATTGGTTATAATCTATGTTAATAAAAATTATTGATATTTCAGGGGTATATACAATGCAAAATACCTTCTTGTTACTGAGTTGAGTAACAACGTAATTGAAGTAAAAAATTTATGGTGGATATCTGAAAAGCGACTTTTTGGTATATGATGGTTGCAGCTGTGCACAGTATATATAATAGCAGTATGATCTTTCCTTATCTCACCCATTATAAAAACCCGGACCGAGGTGCGATTGCTCCAGAGAATGTATAAACCGGTGTAAACATAAGCGACATTAGATCTTTTCAAGGGTAGACAAGTCAGATCTCTCTTGAACGCGAAACCTGGCTTCAACGTTGGAACACTAATTTTGAAGAAACTAATTTTAAATTAATTTGTTCCAATACATACATGAAAATCGGTAATTAGTAGTGCAATGTTATTATTAGATGTTTTTAGGAATTAAAAATAGGTTTCGAAGTCTCAAGTTGGTTTCAAAGGCATTCTGAGAAATTTTCTGCCAAAATACGTGTTCCGGGGTAATTGGACCGCTGATGGCAGATCAAATGAAAGGAGTTGTTTGTACGCGCCGATATATATATATATATATATATATATATATATATATATATATATATATATATTATATATATATATATATATATATATATATATATTATATATATATATATATATATATATGTATATATATATATATATATATATTATATATATATATATATATATATATATATATATATATATATATATATATATATATATATATATATATATATATATATATATATACTACGAAAACTTTACGAAAAAGAAATTTTTTTTAAAGAAAAGTAAAGGCCATATTAAACTTAAGATCAGTAGAAATAGAAGCCTACAATAACTCAAACTCAAAACGACCAGAAATTATTATTAAAGAATAAAAAAGGAAAGGAGAATAATTGGCATGGCTGTAACACTGCATATAAATCGCTATCGCTATCTAAATTCACAAAGTGCAAAGATTTTCAAACAGAGGTGTTTATTGTTTAAAGTTCAGGAAAGGTCTGCCCATTTCATACGAAAACATTGATTGAAAACGAAACTAGTCTTATCTAGAAAATAAATATCGTAGAAAATAAATATCACGACGCGAAAAAAAAATGATAAACCATCCAGTGGCGGATCCAGAGGGGGGGGGGCGAGGGGTGCCCCCCTAAAGTAGTGTAATTTACCTAATTAACACAAGTTTGCATTAATTAAAATTGCTCCTAACGTAAGTTTATCGGATCAACCTATTTTGCCCCCCCCCCTAAAAAAATCCTGGATCCGCCCCTGAAACCATCACACCTATTCCACCAGTTATTAGAAGAAAAAAAATCCTTATTTTCACAAATTTCATCAACCCCCCGCCCCCTTTTTTATAAAATCCTACATAGGCCAATCAGTTGAGTCCACTGTATATAAATAATAGATTAAGTCATAATTTGTATATAAAATAAGTCATACCTCTGAGATGGGACAATTGCAAACCACTTGGCCGGCTCACCAAGTTTTTTTTCTGCTTTCGCAATTACGAATAATGCAATTTGTAACCATTTCTCATTTATTGACGCATATACACTAACCCATAAGTGCAGAAATAAGTGGGAGGAGCTTTTTGTTCGCACCGAGAATGAAGAGCCAGAAATCATCTGCGGTAAACTTACTGCCTAATTATATAAACTGTGCAGCTGTAGCTGCAACTTTTTAAATGACGAACTATAGCCTATAGTAGCCAATAGTTGAAAAATGCGTTTCGACGAAAAACCGCCAGATGAGAAAAAAATGCCCTCTGAATCTGATTCAGGAATTGTAACTATTGTTTCGGTTAATGTTAAAAGTGAAAGTTTTACACGAAAAGAACCTTGGGGTGATTTCAATGAAAGCCGGAAAACCCACAAAAATGGCCTGACTGAAATAAAAAGTGCACGATTGGAATCAGCATGATCGAAAACCTTTTATAGTAGAATGACAGATTTCTATCAGAGGCAACGCTATAGCGTTGCCTATCCATCAGTTCAAGAATTTAATTCACTGTAATTGTATTTTTTATTTTCAATACTGTAAGACTGGAAAAGAAAATATTTGTAATATAATCCGTTTTCAGTTAAGCGCCAATGACGCAGTAGGCTTTCGGTTTTTATTTACAGTTAGGAAAAGAGGCAGTATCCAAACAATTGTTTGTAGGGAAACTATATTCGTCTTTAACAACTTTAAAAAGAGCTAATAAATTAAACTGAATATTTGATGTATAATGATATTAATTGCTGAAAGCTCATCAGTTCAAAATGTTAATATAATCTAATGTTTATTTTCAATATAAAGTACAAAAGAAAATATTTGTCATAAGATTGGTTTTCAGTAAAGCGCCAATGACGCAGTAGGTTTTAGACTTTTACAGTGAGAGAAGGAGGTCATACCTAAGCTCTTGCTTGTGGTGATTTTTGTTCGTTTCAAGCTTGATTTGCATATTCAATTTAAGTTTCACTCGTCTTAAGATTTATTTATCAATTTACATTAATATCTATTGTATGTTTGTTTGCATTGATTGTTTCTTTAATTTCTATTCGTTTTAAGTTTCGTTTATACTTCAATAGGAAAATATTTTTTTTTGTTTTAAGCTCGATATTCATAATCAATCTAAGCATTACTCGCTTTAAGATCTATTTATTCATTTATATTATTACTTGTTGGATGTTTTTGCTATGATTGTTTATTTAATTTCTGTTCGTTTTGGGTTTCATTTATTCTTTAACTGTAATTTCTGGTCATTTTGAGCTTGAATTTTAAAAGGTATTTGTATCTGCTGAGCTTAAGTTTAAAATGGCCTTTACTTTTCTTTGAAAAGCTTATTTTTTGGGAAAGTTTTTTTTTTTTAATTAATCTTGAACAACAAGAAGTATCACTTTTTGGCACGGGTGGCACTAATATGTCTCCTTTTTTTCTACAAGGGCTAGCGGGTTATTAGAGCATCATTGAGAGATGATTGATGGCTCATTTCGAAGGAAATTGTTACATTATAGTACCTTTCAAAAAAATTCACTGAAGAAAAAATTATTTTTAAGTAAAATCAATTTCTGATTCAATCAATAATCAATGCTTGATTCAATGAATCGATCTATAAATCAATGTTTTATGGTATTTACATTATGATAAAGCAAAAGTTAATGTAAAAAACTGCAAAAATTTTGTAAACTGCAAAAATATTTAAGGTGTCTTATTAAAATTTCACTTTATGAAATGAAACTAGATACAATCATAAAATAATTATACTGAGTTTTAATCTAAAAGGGTTTAATTAAACCAGGTCACCTCAGTAAATTTAACTTTAAATGATATGAACCCCTTTAGATTTTCTACTGAAATTCATGGGGAGTGTCCCAATTGTCCAATTAATTGTCCCATTTGCTTGGATGTTTCTTTGGACCCTCTCCAGTGCAAACTATGCAGCCACACTTTTTGTGGCGGATGTATTAAGAAATGGCTAAAAGAACAACATACCTGTCCGATTGATCGAAGAAATTTGCTAATTGAAGATATGGTCAAGATCAGATGCACAGCCCTACATTCGGCTGCTAGGATAGGAAATTTGGACTTTTGCCAACAATTAGTTTCAACAGGTACCAACGTAGATGCCTTAGATTCCTACCATAGAACAGCCTTATATTATGCTGTGACTGGGAATCAAATAGCTGTGGCTAGGTATTTGTTAATGAACGGAGCACATCCAGAGGCAGGATATCTCCAATACAAAGGAGCATCTTATCATCTGCTAATAAGTAGACTAGTAAAGATGGGATTGGTGTCTTCCAAATAGATGGCTTAGATTCGTACAGTTTAAAAGCGTTCGGTTACCCTGTGATCGGGAATTAAATAGCTATGACTAAATATATGAGAATGGAGAATTCTTCATTATTATGACTAAATAAAAGAGAATGGAGTCGACCCAAAGGCAAAGTGTGAATATTGGCAAGAGAGTCTTAGATTCTGCTACTAGGAAAGATAATTTGGAAATTTGTCAACTACTAGTTTCAAAAGGGGCTACAGATTAAGACCACCAAAAGGGGCTACAAAAGGCCATTCAAAAGGGGCTACAGATTAAGTTCGAAGTTTGAGTCACTTTGTAGTAACAATAAATACTACGTCAAAAAAGCCTAAGGTCAAAGCCCAAAATATTTGTTAGATTTGGACCATAGAACAGCCTTAAGTTACGCTGTGATTGAGACTCAAATAGCTGTAACTAGACATCTGTTAGTGGGTAGCTAGAGCTGACTCAAAAGCGAAAAGTAGACATGAGCAAGTATCAGCCATACATAGCATTGTTAGGAAAGGCAATTTTGGTATTTGTCAACTAATAATTTCTATTGGTGCAAATACAGATACCTTAGATTTGGACCATGGAACAGCCTTAATTATTTTACGCCAATGGCAAAACTTTCCGTCAATCCATATCAAGATTCCCATGTCTTATACGTAACTTATTTTTCATAAGACTCGATGGTACAATGCTAAGCATACTAGTGGTTGTGATAGCTGGTATTCATCAAGATTGGCCATAAAAATATAGTTTTTAGTAGAAAAATTGATTTTATTTAAAAAAAAAAATTAGTTACAAATGGCACTAGACCTAGCAATTTTCTTTAAAATGAGCCATTGAACAACTCTCTACAATGTTCCTATGGCAAGTTATCTATGGAAAAGAAAAAGAAAAAAAGATACCGCTTAGGCAGAATGCTGTAGTAGCTACCACTTCTTCATTTTCAAGCCAATATCTTTCCCTTGCTGTTCAAGCCAAGGGACAGAAAGCTTCCTATATAGGGATTTCGGAAAAGGCGGTTCCAATGGTGTACTTTTTGTTTTGATCTGACTCTGTTTTTAGGAGTTATGGGTTATTATATTTCTTGACATTGGACGGAAATACTAGGTTACTAGCTACCGCTGCAACCCGGAAATTTGATGCTATAGCCACAAAGTTATTTTGTAGTATTTTGGACAATAAATTTCACTAAGAAAATGGCTTCTTTGATAAAGTATTAACGGGGCTTATTCTTAAAAAAAAAAAAACTTTGACATTGTATAAACACAATACTAAAGAAAGGAAAGTGCATTGAAAAAGTGTAAAAACTGGCAAGCATTCACGGAAAAAGACTTATCTGAACGTTATCTGTGCATTAGCCCAAGCGGCTTTGCGTTCCAAAACCCCCCGTGGCCTACTTCAAAACTTTTTATTATTGTAAGAGTAAATCAGAAAATCAGTTATTTATATTCAAACTAGGATCAATCACAGATTGTGGGTTTGAACTTGCTTTGCTACTGCTGAGCATATAAAATGTGGCAGTCATCCAGATGGAAAATTCTGATGGAATCATCCCGATGAAAATACAAGGAATGTAAGGTACTATTAAAGTAATTATAGATACAAACTCATAAGCACTTATGCTCTAAGTCTGTTTAGTGTTAAGTCATTTTTTCCGAAATAAAAATTCAATTCAAAACCATCAGCAACACGAAAAAATTATTGAATGCAAGCATGTGGTGTTACTGAGAATAATGAATGTATATAGTACGCGGCAGGCTTCTATATATGGATCCCCATTGGAGCTTGTCTTCTAACCGCAGACAATTTAAGCCTTCTCTTGATGACATGACGTCACCACAGGTTCGATACAGCCACCCTGTGAAAAATATAAATTCTTTCTTAAGTCCTAACCTATTTAGATCGTTTTTGTGGCCAGTTGTCGCTGTTCCTTGTTTTCAAACCGTGGATTTCATTGTCCATTTTTGTTCATCTTTACCTCAGAAAATATTTTCCACGCCTTTCGTTTTAACAGTTCAGATTCATACATAATCTCATTTAATTTCTTAATGCGTTATAGAGAACAAATACATCTTTTCGAGTTTCCAACCAACGATCAATGTTACGATAAAACTGACCCTGTACTGGGTAGTGGTGTCTACAGAATCCCGTGTTCATGTGGGAAATTTTACACTGGTAGGACCAATCAACAACTAGGTGAACGTTTGCATGAACACAAAATTTCAATATATAAGTCCCTGAGATTGAAAAATAAAAATGACAACTTTGATTCGGTATTGGCCCTGCATATTTTCGAAAATACGACCCATCTGGTTCTTTTTGACGAGGCAACCTTAATATGTACTGTAAATGGCCTACCACAAACTTTTAAAGAGGTAATTGAAATAAAAAAAATACATAAACCGAAATTTAGCAATAAATAGAGATACTGGAGATATTGCATTAAGCCCAATTTATGACAGTTTAATTTTGAAGGACTCAATCAATACTTTCACCCGGTATAACTTGAGAGAACCTATTTGCACATCAAATGATTAACGAATTTGTAGACCAGCTAAGGCTATAGCAAAACAAATTGCTCAATCATCTTGGTAGATTTTTTAAATTGATTCCAACCTGGTTCTTATTTAGTTTTTGTTCTGTCGTTGTCAAGTAACTTCGAAAGGTTCAATTTTCGTTGGTTTCTTTTTCTTTTCTTTCTTTTTTGTTTAGCACTGAGGACGACTCGGCGGAGGTCCCTGTCGAAATATTTCCTTATTTCTTCTTCTTCATGTTTCGCCACTGGCAGACAAAATCCTCGTTTTTACACCTTTTTTTTAATTTTATTTTTCATTTTGTTATTTTCTTTCCTCTCTTTAGCGTTATCATTTGTCATGTATAGCCAGTGTGGTCTTAAAATGCATTTTTGAATCATATTTCTCTGTCCTTCATTTTCATCAATCAGCCCCTTAAACATTTTAAATGACCTTACATTAGAATTAGCGCCTTTGTAAAATTACCTTTTTTTGTTATTAGACCTTTAACTTTTACCTTGGGTTGTATTTTGTCATTATGAAAAAGATAACGCCGAACTTTTTTTTTTTTTTTTTTTAT